>VZTM01004470.1:71728-138298 GCA_013400555.1 Jacana jacana | reverse complement strand
CCCCCCCCCGATAACAACTTTTTTATACTTTTCTAGAAGTACAAAACCTTAATTTTTGTACCCTAAATTTTGATACCTTCATTTTCCTCCTCGCCTCTCAAAAACTGGCTGTGAGAAGCTGCATTTGGAGATCAGTTTCAGTCGCAAAGTGGCTTCCCTCTGCTTATTTCCATCCTCTGCAGCCTGAATTATCATGGCACTGTGCTGTGTCTGCTTGGTATGGTGGAAATCACCAGATAACTGGGACTTAGACTCTTCCCCTCAGTGGCCAAGCTTCTGTTGGGCCTTTTTGGGCCTTTTAAGTAAACACTTCTCCTTAGCATTAGCTTTGCCTGCGTGTTTGTGTGTTTTTTGGGGATGATGCTGTAGGCGCCGGCACAGATTGTGCTCAGCCGTAGCTTTCCAGCTCGAAGACGGAGCATTTCTGTGAGGAGCCGTGAGGTGTGATTTGGCAGAGAAGCCTGGCAGGAGCAATTATCTGTGTGCTTTATGAGCATCTCTGGTCGGAGTCTGGTAGATACAGTATTACTGAAAAAAATCACGCAGAGGGGATACCCAGATTCACTGGCCTTTGTAGTTAGTTAGTTATTTTCTGGGGTGTTACTGGCAATGTTCTATCATTGACTTTTTTTCCTTTCTTTTTTGTTTTTGGTTGGTTGGTTGGTTTTGGGTTTCCCCCCCCCAAAAGGGGGAGTTTTTCTTTGTCTTACGGCTCTATTCCTTCCTAGTTCATTTTTAACCAATGAGATCAGAACTCAGCTGAAATCTCTTGGTGGTGTGAACCTGGAGTGTGAGGAACCACTCTGAAGCCGGTGGAAAAAACTCCCACTTTGATACCCCTGGAATTCAGTGAAAGGCTTTTTGTTTATTTTGATAGCACTAGGGTCAGCCTAGGAATCATGGATAAGTGATCTGTCAAGATCAATTTCCAGTCTTTCCAAAAACTAAATATAATGATTTTTACACAATTCTGTTCTCGAGAACTCTCAGGACTCTGAAAATCTGTACCTTAATATACAGTCAGGACTATTTGTCATTAAAAAATCGGAAGGCATTTAAATTTACTCAATTTGACAAAAAGAGGTCTTGTTGCTGAAATAAGATATCTGCTATAAATTAACATTACAGCCACATCTGATTAGGAATTAATCTACTTTTTATAATTGCAGTCTGCCTTAGATAAACGCATACAATAGTCGCATCGAGCACTGGAACGACATAACTCAAAAGGACAACTTCAAAGGCAACCTGCCTAATACATCCCTTTAAAAGGGACCCAAAGAGCCTGCCACCTGCAATAGGAGTCCTGGTGACTAGTCTCATGCCAGAATGCTCGGGAATGAGAAGGTTTTTGCTTGGTTCGGGAGCAAGGATTTCCAGAAGTACGGGAGGGAAAACCTTTCCCTCTCACGCCAGGCTGTGTATGTGAACAAGGTTTTCCACATTTCACTGGTGATTCATTTTGGTCTTCTGATTAGCTGTCTTATTCTCTGATTCTTGTAATTTTGTCAGGTCAATTAGCTGATGTTCAACATTGAAAAGGGAAAGGAAGAGACAGCCTGAGCTGACACCATCATTAAGTGTCAGCAGCTTAGGCATATCCTGTAATACAATCCCTGGGTGATTACTTCTCGTTGTTAACACCAGATAGAAAGGGAAAAAAAAAAAATTAAAAATAAAAGAATTTTGGAAGAAAAATAAACTAGAGCAATACAGCGAGAGCGCAAAGAGATTTCTTTTGGAGGCAGAGATGGATAATTTTATTGCACTTAATTACATCTTCCGAGGCGCTGTTGCTGGGTACTGTTTCAAGGGCTGGTTTAACTGTCTTTTGCCTGCTTTTTTTCACATCTGGAGTCATCTTGTTGTTCCTTCTCTCTCTTCTCACCTGGTTCCCCCTCCTGTGCTTTGCCCCCTCCCGCAGAAGATAGACGAAGAGAGCGAGGCAAACTTGCTAGCCGTTCTCACCGAGACACTGGACAGCATCCCCGTGGACGAGGATGGATTGCCTTCCTTTGATGCGCTGACAGATGGAGATGTGACCCACGAAAATGCCGCTAGCCCTTCCCCGATGCCCGACGGCACCCCTCCAACTCAGGAGGCAGAAGAGCCGTCTCTAGTAAGAACCCTTCCTACTGTTTAACAGGAATTGGATGTGCCCCTGGCTACCCGCTGCATGGGTATGATGTAGTCACAGTAAGGTCTGGACTTTTCATTTAGTCTGGAAAGGAAAATCAAGTAAAGAACGGAAAATTAAGCTGGGGGGAGGGAGGGATTGGGGGGGCTAGGGGGGGAGAGGGAAACCCCACCCAATAGCCATAGGATGACTAATAAGGCAATCTATTAAAAAGCGTGTTGAAGAGATTGTTTTTGAGATTCTGGTGCTAATGGCTGACACGTTTGCTTATCATTCTGTTCCAATAAGTCAGGGTAAGGGGTTTGAATCCGTGTTTAATTTCTCGGGGCTCTTTTTGTATCGCTGTTTGTGATCTGTAAGGAAAGGCCCATCGAGCCTGGCAGGATGTGGGGCTAATTTTGTGCCTTTAACATTGATTTGACCAGTAAGCACCAGCTTAGTGCTAATCAGGGCAAAACTGAACCTTGGGTGAGGATGTGGGTGAAACCTTATACGCATTTTGCTCAGTAAAACCAGTTTGAGATGTGATTCTGTTTCTGCTGAAAGCCCCTTATCACTGGCTGCTGCGGAAGCAGAGCCAGATGCCTGTGTCCTGGCGCTGTGGTTCCATTAGTCTGTTAAAGTTTGTGTCTCTGTTTAGATCAGAGGCCTCTTCTGTCAAACAGATTGCCGAGAATTTCATTTTGCCATGGATTCAGAAATCCAAGACCCCTGTCATTTCTGCTTGCCCCTGCTGTACAGCGCAGTAAAGGGAGCAGAAATACCCTGCCAAGCCAGAAGAAAATGAAATCTGTTTGCTCTGGGGAATATCAAGCCCTTCTCTCTCTTTTATTGTACTTTGCTTGTTGAAATGGATGCAGCTAACTTGAAGTAACTATGCAAAAATGTAGATAAGTCATTTTAATCCGTAAAGATGCATAACTTTATTCTTTTCCTTCCACCTCCCTTTCCCTGATGTGTTTGTAGCTTAAGAAGCTCTTGCTGGCTCCAGCCAACACTCAGCTAAATTACAATGAATGCAGTGGTCTCAGCACACAAAACCATGCAAACACTAATCACAGGATCAGAACAAGCCCTGTGGTTGTTAAGGTACAAACTTAATCTTTGTAATAAGGAAAAAAGAAAGAAAGAAAGAAAAAGAGAAAGAAAGAAAAAAATGTAACAAAGTCTTTTATGCTTTCATTGGGGAAGAGAAGACTGAGGAGGGATCTGATCAACATCTATAAGTATTTAAAGGGTGGGTGTCATGAGGAAGGGGTCAGTCTTTTTTCAGTGGTGCCAAGTGACAGGACAAGAGGGAACAGGCACAAACTTGAACATAAGAAGTTCCATCTAAACATGAGGAGGAACTTCTTTCCTTTGAGGGTGGCAGAGCCCTGGAAGAGGCTGCCCAGAGAGGTGGTGGAGTCTTTGTCTCTGGAGACATTCCAAACCTGCCTGGACACGTTCCAGTGCAACCTGCTGTGGGTGGACCTGCTTTGGCGCAGGGGGTTGGACTAGAGGATCTCCAGAGGTCCCTTCCAACCCCATATCATTCCGTGATTCTGTCATTAAGCAACCAGGCAAGCAGTAGATATGTATGTGTTGTATTAATCTGCATACTGTCTTGAAACTGCTTTTTTTAAAATGCAAAAAACCCAAAAAAGTGCAGAGAGTATAGGCTGGGTTTCAGAAAATCAAACATCACCTGAGCTCCTTTTATGCTCTGAATATTTCATTTATGCTTTTTCTCTTGGCAGAGCTCAGTCGTAGTCCCGCCCTCTGTCACTTTTTTGATCTGCAGAATAGTAGGGGGTGGGAGTTAAAATTTGCTGATGGGCTGGTGCTGTTTATGAGTGACTCCAGGATGCGGGGCTGCCATCTTACCAGCTGTCGGAGCTGAGAAAAATGACGCTGGATGCTCGGCGAAAGATGTATATCAGCCATTAATTGGCCAGAACGGGGGCTCTGACATAATTCTGTTAGCAGGCAGTATTAAACAATGTTTGTCTTGCCGTTCACTGTAACTGAAAACGGAGCGTTTAGGGGTACTTAAGAGAGTTGTGAATCCTGGGCTCGAGCAATCAGCAACAAATTAAGGTTTAAACCAGCTTATTTTTTTGTTCACAGTAAAGGCGCTGTAGGGTCTTGTTAGTTACATGTTGCTGAGTAGGAACATTGAAATGTAGGAGAAATGAAATAAAAAGCTGCATAAATGTCATTTAGGAATTTTAAATGTAATTTTCTTTCCTTGTTCTGCAAACAATTATTCACAGCTCATAGATCTAGTACACTTAGACTGAACACTTCATTGAAAATCTCATCTCTTCAGAAAACCTATATCCATTCTGATAAGGTTCAGCTCACTAATTTTAGCTTCCTTTTTTTTTTATTATTTTATTTTATTTTATTTTCTTATGTCCCGTTTTTTAAGACTGAGAATTCGTGGAGCAATAAAGCAAAGAGCATTTGTCAACAGCAAAAGCCTCAAAGACGTCCCTGCTCTGAACTTCTCAAATATCTGACTACGAACGATGACCCTCCTCAGACCAAACCAGCAGAGAACAGGAACAGCAGCAAAGAGAAATGCACCTCCAAAAGGAAGCCCCATCTGCAGTCTCAGACGAATCATCTGCAAGGTGGGTGTGGGACCAGCAGTGGCGCAGGGAAGCTGAAACACCGCAGTTGCCAATACCCTCGGCACCTCTTCTGTTCTTCGGATTAGCCTCGTAAATCCACCATCTCTTCCGCGTGGGGAGAGTTTTCAAGCAGTCAAACAAAGTTAGAATGAGTTAGCCAGATTTAGCTCTGCAACAATTTTAATCCTGTCTCTGTTGCCCCCCGCCCCAACCTCCCCCCCAGCCTCAGAAAAAGAGTCTCAGGGAATAAAAAATGAGCAAATCACACATGTTAATATTCCGAGCTAGCTGGAGACACCTACTCACACAGAATACTCCAACGCTAAGAAATCATTATGCCCCTAAACAAGCTGGGCAGGCCAGTTCATTAGTGAGCTTTCTTTTTTTGCTAGTGTAAAACTGAAGGCATTGTTAACCTGCCACGTAGTCCTTAAGAGACAATAAATAGTGCTCTCACTGCTACAGGGAAAGCAATAAATGTGTCATTCCTGTTAAAGCTGGAATGCCAGTTTGTAATTTTATTTTGTAAATAGTTGAAAGTTTAGCTGCCATCCTGATCTTTCTCCCTCCTTTTTAGATTCTTTATGGCCCAAACTAAACACTCATGTTGACTTTTAGTGTCCCCTGACGCACAAAGAATGGGTCTGTATTACAAGTAGCTTCTATGACAGGGATGCAAGAACTTAAAGACCCCTCTCTTGCTTTCTCTCCCTATCTTGCCCCGCTTTTTTTCCCAAGGTAAAGGAAAGCTGTAAAAGCTTACAAGCCCAAAAGGAGCTTTTTGGGTTTTTTTTATCCAAAGCTGCTGTGACGTTAAAGTACATCTACATACACATATTGGTCTGGCATCTAGGAGGCCAGGTGCCCATCTCAATCACATCGGTGCAAATTCTGGGTGATGCCACTAAAGTCAGTGGACATTATCTGGCTGAAAAAGAGTCAGTATATGCCCCTAAATGTGTTGTTCTGGCATTTTTAAAGGAGCAGTTGTAAACTGTATGGTTTTTCTTCTCATCTTTTCCCCTCTTCCTGCCTTTCCAGCCCCTATCGAATCTGATTTTTCGCTCCTCAGTAGGAAGAATAAGCAAAGTTAATAAAAATAGCCCTCCCATCCCAACACTAAATACCCTTCCTGCAGCTGTACATTCTGACAGTCCTGAGTATAGTTTTCCTCATTATGGTCTCAAATTCTCTGAACAATGTTTCTTGTGAGAAAGAAATCCAACTGCCCCTAGAGCTTCTTGGATGCCAACTGCCACTCCTTCTGGATGGCTTCAGCAGTCTGCTTCCCAGGCTGACCTGTATGTGTAAAACCCGAGTCTCTTACAGCAAGGGTATGGAAACAGGTTACAGCAGGCTCTATTAACACTGGATTTGGGTATTTTAAGGTGATACCTGATAAGGTTTATTGTGTATAACATGCTATATGCACATCTGTGTTACACACATATATAGATGTATACACACACACACAGAGAAATACAGATGATAAAATCTTCCTGTTCAGATCAGAGCTGCATTTTTTCCCTGGCTGAGGCAATTGTGTTGATTCAGTGCAGAGGAGCAGGGCATGTTGGGTTGTGGAAACAGCACAGAAGGAGAGGTTAGGGAAGTCCAAAGAGACATATAGCTAACCTACCGGATAACTGTGACTTCGGTGATATTGCAGGTAGAGAGAAATTACTCTCTTCTTTAATTCCTGCAGTGTAATTTACAGGCTTCTGAAATGTTTTTTTTTTCAGCAAATTTGCTTCATACACCAATATATGACTTCAATATCAATGGATTTGCATATAATACAAATACAAGAACATAATGCTTTTGGCTTGGACAGTCAATCCATGCAGAATCAACCTTGCAAATTTAACTGATATTTGCAGACCTGCAGTCATTTGTTCATACATTTAATCAAAAGTACAAGGAAATTGGCTCCTTCTGTTTTAAGGAATAACCAGGGTCTGATATTTCTGATATTTTCTTTCAAAGTTAGGGAAAGCTCACAAAGGATAAGTCAAATGATATTTTTCCTTTAGGGTTACACTTGCAAACATATTGCGAACCCACGGGAACGTGCACAAACCCATTCATGCCAAAGATCATCTGTGGCTTTGCATTGAAATTTGCCCATGAGGAAACGTAGTTCTTTTGAACCTGAATGTTTTCAATTTACAGGGACAAGCGACTTCATGTGAACCCTTTTTAACACGAAAACAAAAAAGCAAGCACACCACAGCAGACCTTGAAACTCGAATAAACAGGCACCATGGAAAATAATAGCGTCTTGGCTAAATATTTACACTATCAATAGCTGTATGTGAGGACGAATCCTTTGCAGGAATACTGTTTGGCCAAGCCCTTGCCTGGCAAGAAGAAAACTGATGGGTGTTTTGGTATGGGAGTTTCTCAGTGGGAGAGCTCAAGTGAGATCTGCCTAAACTGAATACATACGGGTGTGAGATAACGCCTTGTTTCTGGGCCCGTCTCTGCTGCAGTGCTTCAGGATTTTGTAAATACAGGTTCTGATGTGGGACTATTTAGTGGGACTAATGAGAGCCAGAATGTGATTTTTTAGAGGCTTAAATAGCTCTTACACATTCAGCTTCTTTAGGAAGCCTAAACTGGGTAAGAGTATGCAGATTTTTATCCTTAAAAAAAATACAAAGTGGAAGCCCTTGTATAAAATTTTATTCCAAAGCCTTACTGTAAAGTCTTGAGGGTTTTTTTTTTAAGCCAGTTTTACCTCTATGTAGCCACATTAGTATCCTTAGAAGTAAATAAAATACACACAAAGATGCCCCCCGCCCCAATCAGCCTTACCACGCCTGGTTTTATGGACAAATCAGCGGCGGTGCTGGATCAGCCAAATTACTCTTTGAGGGGCATCTTCTCACTCCAGCGGTGACTTCTGAGGAAGGTGAACCCGAGGTGAACGCTTGAGCTTCCATTTCTCACTTTCATATGGGGAGGAGGAGAAACAAATGTGCAGCTCTTGAGAATTGAGGAGTGTTTGGTGGTTTTTTTTTTTTTACTTTAAAAAAAGTAATATCGCTTTCAGGAATGCTCTAGAGCTTATAAAAGTAATCAATTTGCATATAAAATCCTTTAATGTTGATGGGAGCTCCAAGCCTGGAATGAATACGAAATACGCAGTAGTGACACTCTGGACAAAAGATCTGCAGTGCAGGATTGTTCAAGGGGAACATTTTGTCTTAAGTAATTAATTTGCAGACGAGATCCCCTGCTGTTGTTCTTGGTACAATGCTCTCTGCGTTTAAACATCAATCTAACTTCTGAAAAGTAAAATTTGCAAGTAATATTCCTTTTAATTTTTAAACATTTTGCTGGCAATTATAGGAGTCTTAGTGGTATTACAATATCCTGGCTCTGGGATTGCTCTGGGAAAGTACAAGTTTGTCTATGAATAAAAGTGACAAAGACTTGTGGTTTTTATAGCTAGAGCTTTGGTTTTTTGCCTGTGTTGGGATTGGAGTGCTGAGAGCTTCAACCCCATTTTTAACCATCTGTGACTATGTCCGTGGCTTGTCATAGTTTGCAGGATAATTTGCAGAAATTTGGACTAAAACTAGTTGGACTCTGGCCTCATAGAAGCAACCTATTCTCAGTGCTATATGTAAAATTGTATATTGTAGAAGTAAAATTAACTGAATATTCATAACGTTCTGTTACTTCATAGTTATTCTGCTGCTTCTGTTTCCAAATAAAACGTGAACTGTAGCCTAAATTAACTCTAAGAGAAATAACATTTTCACAGTGTATCCTGTAGAGTTCTTTATTGATTTTTAACATGTACTGCTCTTCTTCTGAAAGGCTCTTGGCATTTGGGTTGTGTACTGTATTTCAGAGGTATAGTAATTGATGTAAATCACGGTTGAAATTTAGGTGCCCTTTTGGTACCAGTAATAAGGAATCAGGATGAGTTTCCTTATTTATCTATCTAAGATACACTGAAATGGCTACTGAACTATGAGAGTTCAGCTCTGAATGACACGGGATTCCAGCATCAAAATAAAAAGAAATCTATTTTTTGATATATTTTATGGAGTGCTTAAATATTCCATAATTGTTTTCTTTTTCCCTTTAGCCAAACCAACAAGTTTATCACTTCCATTGACGCCCGAGTCACCAAAGTAAGTACTAAAAAGTGCAAACATTTTTATAAGGGAGGGGGGTTCAATAGATTTTGGCTACAGCAACTCCATTTCAGCTTGTTTTTATAAATGTGCCCTGTCTTCCAGTGATCCCAAGGGTTCCCCATTTGAGAACAAGACTATTGAACAAACCTTAAGTGTGGAACTCTCTGGAACTGCAGGTGAGAAATGGGGAGTGCTGGCTCTTCCTTTAAGCATGGCTTGCGAGTGTGTTTGCTCACGTTCATACACCACATGTACGCTGAGACCTCACAGTGGTCTCCAGTGGATTAACTTGGGTGCAGTTTAGCACTGCCTTTTTCTCCCGTTACCTGAGAAAGGGGTGTGTTCGAAAACACGGCTCCAAACCTACACAAGAGAGCATAATTTTGGGGAAAATATGAATGAAACCATTTATCTGTTGTACTTCCCCATTTCCCCATAGATTTGTGTACTGCTGAGCGCCATCGTTCAAAGACAGACCCCACAGCACAGTGTAATAGATGTTACAGATGGAAAAGTTATGTCACCCACTCTGTCTCCAGGCTGGTCTAAGGCTCTACGTGACTGCGTGTTTCAGTGCTTTGTCAATTCTAGATTAACATGTCACAAATAACAGCTTTCTCTTCTACCACTGAAAAACTATTCCATAGCTTAGAGGTAATTTTTTTAAATTGGTATTCATTTTATATTCTTGCTCTCTCTTTATTTCTTCCATTAGCACACTTCACACAACCACCCTTTGTCCTCCTCCTCCTCCCAGATCCCTGGTGTTTGTACCTTTTGAAGACCTGTAGATATTTTTTTCTGTCATGCTTCACCCATTGCTCTTATTTAATTCAGCTGCTCTTCGTTCTTCAGCTGAAATCAGTTCCTTCAGACTCAGATCGTGTTTATTGCTTTCCTCTAAACTCTGTTTGCCACTCTTTTCCTTGAAGTGTCCAGGACTGAGCATGAGAGCACGTGTTGAGCTCCACCTCACCTATTGCCAAAACTGTTTTCTTTCTCAGTTGTGTAATACTGAAAAATAAGGGATCATAGAATGACAGAATGAATCGTAGAATGGTTTGGGTTGGAAGGGACCTTAAAGACTGAGATCCAAACCCCCATCCATGGGCAGGGATGAGATGTACTTGGCATGTGTTTCTCAGGGTAACAGTGGACTGTAAACTGTGTGGTTTCTAGCATTTGGGGGGGCATTGCACAAGATGTCTTGGGGTACCATAAATCAGCTTGGTGCCCTGAAACTTGGTGTCAGCTTTACACAGGAGCAGGGCCAAGCACTGGATGTGTGTATATACTCTGGGCTTTTACCTCCCTACAACCATCAATTGCACTTTTCCAGTGCTTCTTCATTAGTTCAGCACTAAAATGTGCCCACTTTCCTCTGCCACGTCCCCAAAACCTGCACTCTTGATCCTTCTTCTCGTGAGAAAAGGAAGCATCCTTTTGATGCACCTTCTGTTTTTTGCCAAGCAGACGCAAACAGGGCAAAATTCAGTGTAAGCAGCAGGGTGATCCCATGTCAGTGGGCAGGGAGAAGCTTCTTTTACCATTACTGGAGTGCGAATCTGCACAAGGGATGCCCATTTGTAAGCACGCTGGTCGGTCAGTGCCCAGTGCTGCCAACTGAAAGGGGCAGATGAGGTGACTGCAGTGGGATTGGTACAAGCAGCCCTTGAAATCACTGAAGGGAGCAGTGTTTTCTCCCAGCCAGAAAGTCAGCAGCCCGCTCTTCCCCTCAGCTGACCAGACAGAAGCTGGGAGTCAGTTTGACCCCTGGATGGTCCTCTGGTATTGCCTCCACCATGGCCACGGGAACGGTCTTGGTACGACCAAGTTCATTCCACTCCATCAGCTGTGCACAGAGGAGGAAACACAACAGCTCTGAGGTTGTCTTAGACAATATAACCAGGAGAACCAGCACATTAAAAGGTGCATCAGAAGCTGTGAAACAGCAGGACCGGATGAATACGCAAGCAGGAACATTGTACTATGAAAACATGATTATTTTTTTAAATTATTTTTTACCCCCTCTGGAAGTATATAGAGTCTAGCTAGAAAATAAACTGATGATAATCAGGAAGATTAGGAGTTGGTGAAGTGTGTGTGGCCAGGGAGTTGGGGCAGCGTTACCAAGCACGGTATGTGATGATGGGTCTCGGACGTCATGTCGCACTCACTCTGGTCTTCACAATGCCTGCTGAGGAGGTTTCAGGAGACTGCATTTCGTGACTTGGTAGCTGTGTTAACCTCTGCCTTCACACACACATAGATTTTATTTTTATATTCATATATGAACATAAATCTATAAAAAGATGAGTGGTTGTGCATGTCTTTTTAACTCATTTGTATTGCGGTAGCGTCCTGTGTCTTGAGTCTGCTTGTGCTGGAAGCAGACAAGTACATAACAGAAACAACATCCAGTCCTGAAGAACTTACAGCGTTTGTGAGTAAATCATGGCAGAATTGGGACCCACTTCAGTTTGTTTTTTTTAAAAAAAAACAAAACAAACAAAAGAAAAGAAAGGAAGGGGAAAAAATAGTGGCAGTAGTGATTAATAATACCTTGGAGTTCTTTAGTGAGACCCTGGCAACTCCAAATTATATCCAGATAACCGCATTGCTCGTTGTCCTTATATAGGGCAGCTTGCACTGTACAAGCACTATTTATTATAATTTAAATAGGAGTTGCCTTGATCTCACTGCCGAATTGAAAAGACCATTAGCACTGCTGCTCGCACTATCGAAGCACAAAGTATTTTAATATAAATAGCAGCTCCCTTGATCTCTCTGCTGAAAACAACGTTGGTTCCCTCACTGATGAATTAACTATAGAGTAGAAAAATAAATAAATAAAAGCATTTCCCACACGAGCCATCAATCTTCGTCACACGCACATTTTGGATTCATGTATCTAAAATCAAACTGAAACCATTCTCTTGCCACTGCTATATCTTGCTCTACAACAGATTTGTTAGTAGCTGTGAGTGTAACACTGTCCTCCCTAGGACTGTCCAAACACTGATTGTCAAATTACAAGGAACAAATACTTTTTCTCTTTTTTTAAAAGTGATTGCAAGCCACACATAAGAATTCTTTGAAAGCACTTTAAAGAAGTGGCCTATCATAGAGGAATAAGTCTATTGCTCTCTAAAATACCAACTGCTGCAGCTGATTTCTAGTGCTGAGGAAAGTGGACCAGGACATCACGATCTGGAGGAAGTTTCTGTGTAAGGAGAGTCTCATTCTGAGCAAGAGGATCACAAGAGGGCCTTCTCCCTTTCTTCTTTTTTCGCACATCTTGCTAAGAAGCCATGGGCTTGAACCTCTCTGATATCTTCCAGGAATGTGGGACAGACACTTCTGTGTCCCTGGAAGACCTCTTTCCACATTACCAGTCAGGCTGAGGGGGCATCTGCAGGCTCAGGCTCTGGGAGGATTGCTCCCTTTCTGGAGGTGGCTCTGTTTTTCTTGGTGATCCAGGGCTCCCCAAGGGTTGCCTTAGGCTTTCTGCTGAACTTCTAAATGCCTGAAGTTAGATGGTGTGGCTCCTAGATGTTTGAAATTCAGCTCTCTCCATTCTCTCAGTATCTTTTTAAACCTTAACTCCTACTCAAATCCATCATGTGAGTGCATGAAGTGAGTTTACACACTTCAGGCTCAATCAGTAACTGGAAGGCTAGTTCCACCCTCTTACCTCCAACAGGTGACTTGGTGAAGTGTCTCTCATTTGCATATAGATCCCTGTAATTTAGCTAAGCCTAAAACTCCTCACCAGTCTTTATTGGCTGCAAAATTTAGGTTCTCCAAAAAAAGATGACATCAACGCAACCAGCTTAAACAGGGACTTGGAATTCACCAGCATCCTAGAGGATACTGATGCCTTACTTTGTGTTGCCTCTTAGTAGTCAGAACAAATACTTAAAATCTGTCATGTGAGAACTTGTTAGACCTCAGAGTGATTTCTGATAAAATGAGATGTGGGATGCAGAGAGTTGTCCAGAGGGAGTGACATACAGTAAATTACTTGATATTTTTGTGTGTCTGTGTTTATTCTTTGCAGCACTGACAACGGGATTAAACTGAATACTCAACAAGCATCCAGGCTTTTATTAGACGATGGCTATTTAATTTTATTATAGTTTCCTGGCTTCTGCAAGCTTGTGCCACACAAAAGCTCTTCTGATTCTTTTACTGAATCGAGCTGTTATCTCGTGTTCAGTGTTTTAAGTGGCCTTAGATAATGTTTCCTTTGACGATCTGTTTTCAAACTTAAAAGATATAAAAGTAGTCATTTTCAATGCTTGTCAAAAGCATGTGTAGAAGGGTTCCCTGAAAGATGCTAATTCTCAGCCCCCTCAAAGCACAACAAATGTCATCAAACATTTAAATGCTGACAGTTGCAGTAGAGTTTTGGAAAGATCGGTGTCTACGTAAAAGAGCATTGCAAATCAGGCCTAAAATGTCAAGATGCTGTGTTCTGTGCAAAGGCTCTCCCTTAATTTCTGCTTATCGACCTAGCTGGGCTGGAGGAGTTACTAAGGGTTGTATACTTGTTTGTTTGGTTTTTGAAGAGGAGTTTTGGAGCCTATCAAAAGTGGTTTCCCAGAGACTTTCTGGAAATAAGTTGCTCGGCCAAGGTGGCGGAGGCAGCGCATGCTTGACCACCTTTTCTAGCACGGAGATGGGGAGGTAGCAAATGGATGTATGCTCTCTTTAAGGTCCTTTCCAACTATATCCGTCCTATGATTCCATGGTTCTTCTCAGAGCACAAGATCACCGAGTGAGCTCGTAGTCTGTCGACAGAGCAAGGCAAAGTGCAACCGTACCGTTTACCGAAGCCATTCAATTAAAGAAAAGTCCCTGCAAAGAAAATGGGCTTGTAGCGTGTCATGCAGAAAATACTTGCCTTTTACTTTAAAAAAGAAAAAAGGCTGTTTAAGGGGGATGATTGTAGAGTGTGTACCGCTTCTAACAGATTTGCTGTGCAGAAGTACATAAGTGTGAGTGATGTAGAGGTACTTGTTTATTATAGAGCACATTTCAATGCAGTAATCATAAATATTGCTAAGGTTGTGCTCCGTTGAAATATGACCTACATACTCTTGATTGTTTGTGTTACGTGATTTGTCTGACACCCATTACATTCCGGGTAATGGCAGCCATTTGTTGCTGTGCACAGCAGGCTCTTTTGACAAAAGAAAATAGGCAGCAATAAAAAAGCTATAGTCTGAATTACATTCTGCACAGCGCTGCACTGCTGAGAGTTTGTGCAAGTGTGTTAACAATGCTCAGAACTGCCTCTTGTCAGCCTTCAGCCCGTAATGGCCATCTGTCCTTCCATAAATCTGTCAGAACCTGCTAAGTTCAAGAGAGAGCACAGAATATACCTTGTACTGTCAACCCCAAAGGGTAGGCGTTGGCGGAGAAATCGGCCGAAATAATCCGACGGTTATCGGGTAGGGTAACGCCGGTGACGTGGGATCGTGGCCTGTGGTGAAGATGGCCAGGGATTGGCGTGGAGATGAGCGAGGGTGCAGCCACCTGGTTGTCTCCAGGTTCACGGTCTGGAGATGGGTCGTGAGACACACGGAGGGTGGACTCAGTCGCAGTGACATCGATTCAAGAGGTCACTCCCTCCTCTATCCCCCCGGGTGGAGGTTTGTGCAAAACTTTAGTGAACATTTTTCCAACTTTCATCTGTTTCTGCTTGCCCGGGCACTTCCTGCTTCTGCTGGAAACCAGGAAAAAAGCCAAAATGCCACGAGGAAGCCCTTTCTTAGGCTGTCCCCAGCACAGTGCTGCCAGCAAGAGAAGTGCCAGTAAATTTAGCTCAGTTTGTACTTTCGTGAGGGTTTTTTTTTTCAGTAGGGTTTGTTTGTTTGGGTTTTTTTTTTTTAACCTCTCCTCTAAAGATTGTTGGACTCTTGGTAGAGCTTCTGGAAATTGTGCTCTGTTGTGCTCAACTTGCTTCCTGCTGGGGCGAGCTTTAAAGAAGTGGAAATGGAAACAGTATTTTATTTGAAATATTGGATCATCTCTGGAGTTTCTTTGCCTGAAATTCTTAAATATGCATGTTCTTTGTGGAGTTTCTGCTTCATTCTTTCTCTAAAACTACATCCAAAACCTCAGTAACTGAACCCAGAGCCAGTATATTTTCCTGAGTAAAAGGGACAGCTCTAAAGTTTTTAATCTAGAACACAGATTTTACTCAGGCAAATCTTTGTTGAATCTGAGCCAATCCAGAAATTATTACTGCAGAATTTTGAAGAGGACTGTACTCTTCATTTTAACAACAACAAAAAAATCATTTGGTAGTCCGAAATATTTATTAGTGGGGAGGTGGACAATGTGTGAAATACATACTGCTGACTCAGGGGAATTTTCAGGACGGAGATAAAAACTGAGGACTCAAATGAAAGGAACTAGTTTAACAGTGATGAATTTGCACCAAACTTTTTTTCACTGTTACATTCAAATTTGAAGTAATTAAGAGTTTTAAGTGTCCTACCATTTGCCTCAGTTTCCCAGACTTTTGTGGCATTCAGCGAGGTCTCCACATGGGTAGCTCATAACCATTCTTTCCAAATGTTCAGACAAAATCAAGCTTCTCTCTCACATCAAGAATTCATGCTTTGGTACTCCTATCTTATTTTTTTGTTTATTTGGTTTGGTTTGAGTTTTTTTTTGTTTTTCCCTGGAAGAAATTCATTGCAGCTAATGCAGTGGGGCTCCCAGTCTCCATTTATGCTCCTTGGGGAGCACTATGCATTGATGGACGCTTTTCCTTCTTTACAGCAAAACACTATAAAACATGTTCCATTTGCATTGATCTGCTGAGCTCTGTTGCGTGGTTAAAAATACAAAACGAACCTCTATAGCCATGTTTGAAATACACATTTCCTGTAAGCGTGTCTGCCCTCTCTTGTCACTCTGGCTAAGGAAGAGATGGGAAGCTTGTTGCTTGGGCTAGAAGGAGGCATCTTGGGCAGTATCAGCTTCTGGAGCTCTTAAGAGTGGTTTGGATTATTTAGGAAAATTCCCTAACCTCAGTCCTAATCTATTGTTATTTTAAGAATATACACTTATTGGACTAAAGGAAATTCTTCAAACATAACACACTAAGTATCTTCCTGAACAGTGGCTGCAGTTTGCTGTTGCTCTGCCCTGATGTCCTGGGTTATCATTTTGTAAAGTATGAAGAAATTCTGTGATTTCTACAGAAAACAGTGAGAGTTTTAAAAATAATTGGGAGGTGCTGCTTGGGTTCCCAGGTTTTTCTGGAGTAGGCTGTTGTCCTTCCTGCAATTTCGTCTCACCATGAGTGATATAATCTACTACAGTTGTGCAAACAGTCCTGGTAATCAGGGGTATCTTTATTCTCTAAGTACTTCTCTGTTTCTTTTTGACTCCCTCCTTCGTGACTCTCACTGGTATTTAGTTCTAAATGCAATGGTTCATTACAGTTGTCCTGTTGTTCACTTGGGTTTCAGTTGCAGCACCGCGTTGCAGGCAAAATGTATTAGTTATGCTTACAAGAATGTGTTATACATACATTAGCAATGCTTTAATAAGTTAATGAGCTGTGGAGGTAAAGAGTCATTGCAGTGGGGTTGTGGAGTTGCCTTACTTCCTTGCCTTTGAGTTCTGCGTCCTACCAGGGTTCCTTTGGTGGCACTCATTTACTTTTCTCAGGCTTGCTTTTATTCAGGTTTTTGTCTGCTTATTTCTTCAGGGTTTTTTTACAGTCTTTTGACTTTTGAGTTTTTATATCAAAATCTTTTTGATTTTTAACAAAAAAAAAAAAAAAGGTGCCTTTTGGTTTTTGTCTCTTGATCTTTTCTATCAAAATCTACAGAGAGAGAGAGGCGGATGTCATGAAGGAAGGGGAGGGGCAGAAGTGATGCTGAAGATAAATGGCAATGCATCAGTCCCGTTGCTATTGTCGTGACCAGACCTTTGGTGTCTGACAGCCTAAATTCTCTTATTCCCAGTATCAGTGGTGTAAAAGTGACATAGAACGGGTCTGGCTTTGTATCTGTTTTAAAGAGCCACACGAGCCGCCTTTCTAAACGTTGTAAAGTGTGCTTAAAAATACATTCAGTTCCTCCTTGTTGGTTTTTTTCTCCCCCCACTTTAGGCCTAACTCCACCTACGACCCCTCCTCATAAAGCCAACCAGGATAATCCTTTCAGGACTTCACCTAAGCCGAAGTCATCATGCAAGACTGTTGTACCACCTTCGAAAAAGCCCCGCTGTAGTGAGTCTTCCGGTTCTCAAGGAAATAACCCGATCAAGAAGGGTCCAGAACAGTCTGAGCTGTACGCACAGCTTAGCAAGACTACAGTACTGTCCAGTGGACATGAGGAGAGAAAGACAAAACGGCCCAGCTTGCGGCTGTTTGGTGACCATGACTACTGTCAATCTGTGAATTCGAAATCGGAAATACATATTAAAATATCCCAGGAACTTCAGGACTCCAGACAACTAGAATTTAAGGATTCTTCACCTGGGTGGCAGTGTCAGATTTGTTCTTCTTTAGAACAAGACCAGTATTTCAAGAAAGAGACTTTACAGACAAATAAGCAGGGATCCCACGGTAATAACAGAAAACAGCTCCAAGACCAGGAAATTCGGGCGGAACTGAATAAGCATTTTGGTCACCCCAGCCAAGCTGTTTTTGATGAAGAAACAGATAAGACCACAGAACTAAGGGACAGTGATTACAGTAATGAACAATTCTCCAAACTACCTATGTTTATAAATTCAGGACTAGCAATGGATGGTCTCTTTGATGACAGTGAAGATGAAAGTGATAAACTATGCTACCCTTGGGATGGGACACAAGCCTATTCATTATTTGATGTATCGCCTTCTTGCTCTTCTTTTAACTCTCCATGCAGAGATTCAGTGTCTCCACCCAAATCCTTATTTTCTCAAAGATCCCAAAGGACACGCTCTAGATCAAGATCCTTTCCTCAACGCAGGTCTTGTTCCCGTTCTCCATATTCCCGATCGAGATCAAGGTCGCCCTGTAGTAGATCCTCTTCAAGGTACAGTACAGCACATTCATGTATCGTCGTAGGTAAGAAGGAAAACAGCAAAAGCATAAAGCAACTTAAAGGAAAGAAAGGAAAAACCCAAGAAATCACTTAATCCAGTCGCAGCTCATTCTCTTGCTCCCGAGCTGATTAACTCTGAAGGTTACAGGGTTACTACAGAAACACTTGTTGCCATTATCCGTTAAATTTGCCAAGTTTACACTTTCTGAGTGGAGCCGGTCAGGTCAGCGGCAGAGCAATTGGTGAGAGATGTAGACGACTAACCTTTCCCATTATCGGCGAGCTGCCCGGTGCCAATCTAGCTGCGGTCCCTATCAGATGAAGTTGACAGTGGCTGACTCTCTGTGCTGTGTTAGCCTCAATAAGGAACATTACAGAAGGGCAGGGGGAAGTGGTGAAATCACTTAAGCCCTCCCTCCCCCCTCCCCATAGTTGACTGGGAGATGGCAAACTGTCATTGGAAAAATCTCTGTGGTAGCTTAGAAGAAATTGTACGTTCGGGGAAGAGGTAGGAAACGGTGTCAAAGAGATTCGAACCGAATGACAGAGGTGAATGTGTTTCCTCCTGCAGATCTTGTTGCTATTATGAGTCCAGCCACTGTAGACACCGAGCATACAGAAGTTCTCCCCTACGTGCAAGATCGCGGTCCAGATCACCGTACAGTCGCAGACCCAGGTAGTGCCTTTGGCCTGCGTTTGCTTTGCTTTGCTTTGCAGCTGGTTCTCAAGAGATAATGAAGCATCCCAGAAATTGTACTGCTAATTTTACATTCTCGAATGCAGGTGGCTTGATTTAATGACTGAGTTGTGTTTCCTAGATATGACAGCTATGAGGAATATCAGCATGAAAGACTGAAGAGGGAAGAATACCGCAAAGAGTATGAAAAACGGGAATCTGAAAGGGCCAAACAAAGGGAGAGACAGAGGCAGAAAGCAATTGTAAGCACTGTGAAGATAACTTTCATTTTGGAATAGATTTCTCTTTCTTTTCATAGATTCCTAAAGCTAGAACTTTCTTTCTTATTTCTAAAAAAACACAACCCAATATACAAAAATCTGCTTCCATATGTTTCCTAGTATTTTGGGTTTTAGGCAAATATATCTATTTTCATAACAATTTGTGTTTCAATGTCACAATGCTAATTTTTTCAGGTTCTATAAATTGTGACTCTCCGAGCTTTTCACAGTCAACAGTTACAAAGGGCGTACTGAAAAAAAAGGCTTCATCCCAGGCAAAAGACAATTAAAAGTGAACCAGTCTATTTCTGATGCAGATCTATCAGTGAACTTCCATGTTAGACTGTATATCACCTGCCAGAGTACCAGTAATCAATGTCTGTTTTCTATATTTCTGGATTTTCACATGAGGAATATAAGGAGGCAGCTTACATACCGATGGCAGGACTTTCATAGTAGTTGTATTATTGTGTATATATACATATATATATGTCTACAGAGGGTGCAGATAAAAGAATTCAAAACTGGGATCCAAAGGCATGATTTCAATTTAAATTTTATTTTTTTTTCCTGTCTTTGACTTGGTCAATTTTTAAGTCATTTTTAGCAAAATAAACAGTTCTGAAGACATGATGCAATTTTTAAAAGTCACTTAGCCCTGGCACTTTCATGATGAACAGGTATTAACTAATTATTTTGTTCATCAATGTCCTGTGTGAAACAACTGAAATACCTGGGGCGAAGGAAATACCCATGTGGGGATGAGCGACCCTCTCGGCTGTTGTAGTGGTAGAACAAGAGAATGGCTATTAAACAGGCAGGTGGCTTTTGCCCCTTTTCAGTTCCCCATTGGCAACTGCATGATGGTTTTGATAAATGGGGAGCTGCTGTAAGTCAGGACTCCACTTGTAGTTGCTGAGACCGTTTGGTGGCTTACCTTAACATCTTCCTTCTGGCTGTGCCCCAGCTCTGGCATGAACTGGTGCAGACTGGGGCACTTCATCTTCCTCTCCAGATATTCCCTTAGTGATTTCTGTTCATGGCTCCCCAAAACGAATAGGTCTTTTTCCAGTGCCTTTAGTGGACTTTATAGTCAAAGGTGATTTGTCACACTCCAGGCAGCGTTTCTCCCAATACTTAAGGCCTGCAGAACTGGGAGTGTGTAGAGATTGATGGACTGGTGTAGTTTACAGCAGTAAGAGGTTCTGGGAGGGAATAAGCACCTTTATTTTCAGGGGTTTTTTTTTGTCTCTGCTACTGTTATTCTGAGTGAGCTTCATCAAACCACCCCTCTTCTCTCTGCTTCAGGTGCCCTATCTACAAAATGTGGGCGATAGGTGTATTTTGTAAAGCAGGAGGTTTAGAGCCATGACAGGCTCTGCTGTGCTGCTCTGAAACCCAGTGAAGGCAGTGGAATGATGTTGCTTGGCTTCAGACAGGGCTATATTTAAGACAATCGTGGCTGTTCGTTTTGAAATATCTGGCTTCCATCTGCTTGGAGATGAGCGCTACCTTCCAGCAACCGTAACTTACCCGGGCTGTTCTCCCTTAGATCTAACACAAATGAGAGATTCGAGCAGACCTCTGTCATGGGTGCATCTTGCTACTTCTCAATTACTGTACCTTACCGGTATAAATAAACATGAATCCTGCTGAGGAGGTAGAAAATTCGATTTAGTTTAAAACAAACAAATATTTGGCGAGTAGCTAATCAAGAGAAAAGGGAAAAGGAAAGAGAAGCAGCTTAAAAAGCTCTGGATATGCTGCATTGTAACTGCCTATGTTAGAAGTTTTAGACTTTTTCAAAACCAAGGTTAAATTTTTTTTATTTCTACAGTGAGTATTGTCATCATAATTAAACTTCATTGCTGAAATTATTTATTTATAGTCATAATAAATAAATCAGAACTGAAAAATAAATATCCAAAACCAGAACATGGCAAAAGCTTTAAGTCCAGATGCCCATGTAAGAGCAGCAGATGTAGATGGAATCCTATTAACTCCTTTATCCAAAGTCTATCAACACTTTTTCTTGAAAAACATGTATTGAATCATGCTAGTTTATGCCCTGTGCAAACAAGGAGAGGTTAGGGGGCAGCAGGGAAAGGGAAAGCCCTGAGCCCATGAAGTCAATGATAAAATTTCTATTATTTCTAGCATTCTCTTCTCCTTTTATAGAGTCACAGAGTCATTCAGGTTGGAAAAGACCCTTGGGATCATCGAGTCCAACCATCAGCCCTACTCTACGAAGTTCTCCCCTACACCACATCCCCCAACACCACATCTAAACAACTCTCCAACACATTCAGGGATGGGGACTCCACCACCTCCCTGGGCAGCCCGTTCCACTGTCTGACCACTCTTTCTGTGAAAGTTTTGTAACAAACTCTTTCTTACTCCTTTTGGCATATGGACTTCTTCTGTGTTACCTTCTACTGTGTTTTCTTTCTTGAAGGACTTAGCTCAGCTCATTTATTGTTCAGCCACAAGAATGTCCCCTCTCTCTCCTTGAACTCTTTCTACAGTTCCATAAACTTAGATTTCTTTACCCTCTGCATTTGGGTATTTTTCATTTTCTTTCTAACCCGTTCTTGGGCTGCCAGAACTGACTCATGACCTCGTACCTCCAGGTACTGTTAAAAGACTGGCCCAAAGGTTGGGCAGTACTAAGGTCTTAGGGCAGGTGGCTTTTCTTCATGAGAAGCACTGTGCTGTGATCTCAGAAGTTAGTGGTAGAAAGGATGCACAGTGGAAAGGGACCAGAAGTTGTGACCGAGCTATAAGCCATCGGTTATCATTGGTTCAGTATCTAGGGTTAGCCTCCATGTGACAACAAGTGTGGGAAACCTAGGGATAAGGAATGAGAAAAGAAGACATCCCATATTTTAATCTGTCAAAACCATACGTGCAACAATGCCCTCGGATTGTGCAGGCAGCTTGTATTTTGGCAGACGTGGAGGCATATTGGCAGGATGCTGAGGAGGCTTGTTTTGGAAGCCTGTGCTCATGCTCTGTGGTGGAAGCCTGTTTGAGTGGCTGCCCCTTCGGTCTTCCACACAGCACCTTTGCTGCAGTACCTTTGGATCAGCCACAAGCCCGGGCTGGCATTTCCCTGTATGGATTCCTGAATTCTTGTCTAGACTTACAGCTACATTCAGGTGGCTTGACTTCAAAAAGTACTGTGATATTCTTCTTTTTCTTTTCTTTTTTGCCCCTCTCCATTTACTGGAGATTAGATGCCTTTTTTGTGGCTTGGGGTCTTCATTTTGAGCAGTCATGCTTGAAAACTGCGGGCTGAGCCCACAAGATGTTTCTGGTTAGAGAGTTAGACAAATGTTTTTGTCACTTGTTCATCGCTTTGTTCATCCTTTTCGTTGTGACTGAGCAAATGTTAGCACAGCTCAGTTTAATCTTGATTTATTTCACTGCACCCCCATTTTGTTTTAGAATGGTTCCTCATTAACTATAAGGATGGTATCCCACCAAGACTTATTTAACTTTATAACACTAACCAGTTCAGTGGAGACATGTTCACCATGAAACTTAAGGATCAACTGCAGGACAGGACAGTCTGTTTAGGGCTTTGTAGAAACTGGGATCCAACCCCCAACCAAGGCAGATCACAGAGATCTGCTAAGAAGACTGAGGACCCCTTTTTATTTCTGATACACCCTGTGAAATTTCTGAGTTATGCTGGCTTTTAATCCAGGAGCTCATTAGACCATGCAGCATATACTTTGCAAGGCCTGACATCAGAAATAGTTAGCACATTTCAAGTCATCAGTTTGTCGTTCCCCATTGACATGGTGCACCAGGGCTGGGAGGTTGAACTGCCTGATGAGCAGCCTGGTGTTCTGGACCTTTGGACAGAGGGTACAGCAAAGGGTTACAAAGGTGATGAGGGGACTAGAATATCTCTCCTATGAGGAAAGGCTGAGGGACTTGGGTCTTTTTAGTCTGGAGAAGAGTGAGGGAGGATCTGATCAACATCTATAAATATTTAAAGGGTGGGTGTCAAGAGGAAGGGATGAGTCTTTTTTCAGTGATGTCTGTTGAGAGGACAGGAGGGAACAGACACAAACTTGTACATAAGTTCTATCTAAACATGAGGAGGAACTTCTTTCCTTTGAGGGTGGCAGAGCCCTGGAAGAGTCTGCCCAGAGAGGTGGTAGAGTGTCTGTCTCTAGAGATTTTCAAAACCTTCTTGGACACGTTCCTGTGCAACTTGCTCTGGGTGGACCTGCTTTGGACTAGTGGATCTCCAGAGGGCCCTTCCAACCCCATGTCATTCTGTGATCTCTGCTACGCTGCTGCTCTGGCCACAATCCTGACTTACAGTCACATCCACCCTGCAACTCATTTACTGTGTGCACTGGCTGCTGCCAGGAGGTATAGCACCATCAGCTTTTATACCAGAGTAGAGATCTACTATTAACATTACTACTTTTCATTTCTAAGTCCTGACAGCCTCCTTGAGACAAGTATCAAAAGTCCCTGTCCCTGAAAGCTTACAGACTTAAGAAGATAAATGCACTGAGGCCATTGCAGCAGAAAGAAACACATGGTTTCAAAGAAAATAAATTGCTGTACAACAGGAAGGCAGGAGAAAGGTGGTTTCATAAATGAGTTCTTGGCTTCTCCCGAGTCTAAAACCAGAGTCAGTCTATAATGGAATGCATTTCCACTAATGAAGGATCCAATGTACGTTGTATATTTAGTTTGGATATTTTTTTTGTCGTTGCTCATCTTGATGGCTGTGATCCCAGGCCCTCTAACTTTGCTGTATGAGTTACTGAAAATGCACCAAGTGGATTACCAAAATCTTGAGGGTTACTGGCCCATCATTATTTTTCTAGCAGTCACCATGGAGTGTGCCTGAACCTTTTCAGTCTTCAGGCAGCCACACAGCAGCACTTGACAATTTTTGCACAATGTTCTTTCCTTTTTTTCCCACTTTTGGGGATTCTTCCTTTTGCCGTTCATACCTTCCCACAGACTGTGCTTGTTTTTCTTTAATACAGAATGTACAGAAAATCTTTCTTGCTGTTATTACATCAGAATCATAAGCTTTAATGGCTTTCTCCATCCATAACATTTATATTTTTTTAAACTTTGCCCAGCATTTCCCATTGCACTTTCAAAGTGGTATTTGGCTTCCAGTTCTAAGGACAAAAGTCTCCTGGCTAGATTTCTACTGGAAAAGAAAGAAGTCAGTGGGTGTGGAAGGCAGATGCCCTCATGGGGCTTGCACACGGCAGACCCCAATGTCTGGGGCCCTGGATTTCTTCTCTTAGCTTCTCATAAAGTTTTACCTGGCTCTTGGAGGACTAGGTATGCACCAGAGG
Organism: Jacana jacana; assembly: GCA_013400555.1. Taxonomy (NCBI): domain Eukaryota; kingdom Metazoa; phylum Chordata; class Aves; order Charadriiformes; family Jacanidae; genus Jacana; species Jacana jacana. Next base: position 114,028 of record VZTM01004470.1, on the reverse strand, counting down.
TGTGCAGAGGAAAACAGGGACAGAGGTGCCCTGAGGTGTTACCTCTGGAGTGGGTGCCCAGAGAGGTGGTGAAGTATCCATCCCTGGAGACATTCCAAACCTGTCTGGACATGTTCTGGTGCAACCTGCTGTGGGTGGACTTGGTCTGACAGGGGGGGTGGACTGGAGGTTCTCCAGAGGTCCCTTCCACCTCTATATTATTCTGTGATTGATCTGTGAGTGGGTGCCTTCAGTTGCCACAGACCCTGCTTGGGCAGTACCATGGGCGGGCAAAGCAAACGCATGTTGAAGAGTACAAAAAACATGTAATGGTCTATGCTTTAGTTCCTTGTGAAATACAGGATTAAGAATGAGGAAGGGCAAACAAAAGAAAGTTTTGGAGCAAGCCTTTGCAAGAGAAAAAGACCTTAGCATCAGTGAACGCTTTGCAGGATGAGTGGTCCCTTTAGAGATCCTTAGATGTGTAAGGTGTATCCTAGTCCTGTTTTCTCAAGGCTGGGCATTCTAACGCTTTAGTGTTTTCATCTGAGACTTGAAATACTGCTTTGCACTCTGAGATTTTCTGCCAGCTCTGCTTATTCAGATGGTGTTTTTTGCATGGAGGAGAGAGCAAGATTATGAAGAAGGAGCTTTAGATAAACCAAAAGCAGACAGACACGTTGGGCCTGAGGGAGTGGGCTGGATTCTTCTTCCTTTTTTTTCCCCTGGCAAAATGAACTACACTTAAAACTTATGATGCAAAATAAATCGTCTGCACTTTTGGGAGGGAAATATGAACAGTATCTTCTGGAGTTTCCTGCCAGTTCCCTCTGCCCACATTAAACAGAAAACAAAAGCTTTTCTCTGCTGTTCTCTCGGTTTCCAAGTCATATATCATCTCCTCTAACAAGTGCAGTAAAAAGCATACTTAATATGCACATATTGACTTCTGCATGTAACTTATTATAAAATAAAGGTCTTTAGCATTTAGAGGTATGTTGTAATCTTGTTAGGCTTGTATAGCTCTTATTATTAATGGGAATAAAAGACAGTTGTCTCTCTGAATACAAATACGTTCTTCATAGTTGCTTTAAGTAAGCCAAAGTTAAGCAAGACAAAGGCAGTGCTGTGTCAACCCTGTGTTCTCCGGTATTTTGTGCCATCGTGGCACTCTGCTTACAAAAAAATACTTGAACACATCTCCTCATGTGTGCACACTGGAGGACATATGGTGCATTTCAGCTTTAAATTTGAATTTCCTTAATTTTGCAGGTTTAACTTATTCCCTTAATGAGAGTTTAACAGGCCTTTTTTTAATTGTTCGGTTTTGTTTTATTGCGGTTGTCTTGAAAGGGATATTAGAGATATAAAGGTTATTAGAGGGATAGAAGAAGGAAAAATTGCACAGGCATGCACACAGGCTTACAGAAGAGCGTGCAGTAGTTATTTCCATCACACTGTAATATAACAATCTCCATGTCAGTGAGTGAAACATTATGTTTTTTCAGTTGAGATGTATTATCTCAGCTAAAGTATATTAGACAGTCTGCTACGTTATGTTCTGCTCCATCTGGTCAGTCATTTAGGTTCAATAGCAAGTATCAATGGAATTGTTTCTTATCAAGTGTTTCAGTGCGGTTAAATCCTTGATTTGGTAAAACAGTCTGAAAAAGTAATTACTGTGCATATGCAGATTTTCCCGGTTTTGAAGTTTATGGCACCCAACCATACTGAAAGTAAGCAGAATTAGAATGGGGAAAATGGAAGAAAAGCAGATTTCTGGTGCCTGCACTCTGCAGTCCCTAGTTTGCAGGCACCCTACCCAAATTTCTCCATCAGGAGGGTCACCCTCTGAACTGGGATACAGTAGAGACAGAGGTAAAAAGCAGCAGCTGACTGTAAAGAACCCCTCTTCCCTAAATTTGTGGCCATCCATGAGCGCACTCGTCCTTCTTTTAGCCATAGTAGCTTCTCCAAGATGCACTGCTATGACAGAGAACAAGAGCAGCTTTTGGACCACAGCAACTTTTGGAAGGCAAAACATGTGAAAACCAGTGTCTGTTCCAGCAAGGTTACGGAGGACTACCCAGGCAGTCCCCTTGTTTCCTTATATGATCAAAAGGTGCAGTAGTTTCAAGCCTCTAAATGGGGATGGACTCATTATGAGGGAGTGTAGTGATAGGACAAGGGGTAACACTTTTAAACTGAATGAGGGGAGATTTAGATGAGATACTAGGAATAAATTCTTTCCTGTGAGGGTGGTGAGACACTGGAACAGATTGCCCAGAGAAGCTGTGGCTGCCCCATCCCTAGACATGTTCAAGACCAGGCTGGATGGGGCTTGGAGCAACCTGGTCTGGTGGGAGGTGTCCCTGCCCATGGCAGCAGGGTTGGAGCTCGATGATCTTTAAGGTCCCTTCCAACTCTAACCATTCTATGATTTTATGATTAAGGGGAGCATATACATACTTAGGAAGAGCAACCACAGACTCTGCTGAGCTGACTAGGCAGCTATAAGGGACCCAGGTGGTTCCAGTGGTCACTTCTTGTGCCATACCTTAGTGTGCAGGGTTTTTGGTTGATTTCTTGGATGTCTGTTTTCTGGAAATTTAAGCTCTCTTTCATTTCTCAGGAGAGTAGATTAACTGGATCTGAGCCCCCTGAGATTTGTGAGGCCAAGAAAAGAGTCAGCAAAAATAGTTGACTGAGTGTGCTAGTGAGGAGTTTCTGTTGCGAGGAAAACATATTAGTTTCATCTTTTTGCTGCAGCAATTTTTTATTTATTTTGCATTAAACAGTTCCTGGGAGCAGAGTGTTCTCCTGGGAACAGGGAGCCAAGATTTTGGACACCCATAAGTAAGAGTTCTGATGGTCCCTTTATCTCAAGTGAGTGCTCAAACAAATAAAGAAGAGGCATCAGGATCATTTCTGTTTGTACGTGCATTTCGGTCTGATCTCAGTCCTATTGTCTGTGGTCCAAGAATGACTTAGTGCCTTATGCCTCTGTGGGGACTCACGGAAGAGATAGATTTTGTGCTATATCTGAATTGTAACACTGTAAGCTACCTGCCTGCTCGGGCTAGGATGTTTCTGAGCAGGAATGCAAGTCTATATTTAGGTCCCTAGAGCTTTTTGCATCACACAGTTGAGGTGCCATTAGCCTTTAGGCACCTCCAGGTTACGATAGTCATGCATTCTCAGCAGTCAGAATAGCTCCTTCGGCATTCGGCACCTGAATTCTGCGCATGTCTCAGGTGCCAAAGCTGATGGTTTAAACTGACATTGCTCCACGGACTGACAGGTCTACGCCAGCTGAGAATGTGGTGGTGGTGGCGGTGGTGGTTCGATTTAGGGGACGAGCGTGTGGGTGTGCAAGGGATGAGCAGTGAGGCCAGGGTTCTTCAGGCCAGGGGCAATCTGAGACAGGAAGGCTGAGGGCCCAGGCCACGTGTAGCTGGTGCCTCTTTGCCCTGATGACCTTAGGGTCAGCATTTTGAAGAGCTCTTTTTGCCTTTTGCTTTGCTTGCAGCTCACTAAAGGGCTTTACCTTCAGTACAGTGTTCATATAGAAATCCATAAAGTGAATCTCACATGGTTTACCAGTCCTTCTGTCATTCTGCTGGGCATTTCCACTCAGGAAGGAAAGATACGAGCGTGACTGGGTTGTTTTTAAAGTGCCTTTGATGCTTTGATCCAGGTGTCAAAAGAACATGTAAATCCTGTAAAAATCAGGGACTTCCCTCAGGGTGTTTTTTTCCAGAGAAACCAAAAAGTAACAGTGACCACAGGATATATTTTATTGTGTTTCCTCCCCCTCCTCCCCATATTTATTTTAATAAAGGAAATCTTCTTGTCCCCAAGTAGTTTTCCCTCTGTTTTAGGATATGGATTATGGTGGAACAGTTGATTGCAGGGTGAATCAGCTCTTGAGTCATCTGAGTTTATGACGCTGTGTTTGTAGCACACTTTGCTATGTCTATGGTACATTTATGCCATTATTGTGTGACTTTGTACTGTTCCACCACTGAGATTGGGTTTTGCCCAGTGTCAATGAGGTGGCGAGAGACAGGGAGCTCCTGGTTTGGAAGAGTCTTGGAGTGGAAGGGAAGAAGGTACAGTAGGAGGCAAAGGGAGATGTGACAGGGTGTAGCAGAGCAGTGACAGCGAGCTGTGAAACTTTCCAGGAGCCCACCACCTGGCAAATGTTGTGTTACTTAAATACCTTAGAAGCTATCCAGGAGAGAACCGTTTCACTTACCAACAAGATGTAGTAGGTCTTTCATAAGAGACTATTCCCCTAATTAAGCACCCTCTGCACATTCATGTGTATGTATTTGCATGCATATACATTTAGGTTCATCTCTAGAACAACCTTGGTTGAAAATATACCTTTCCTTGTTGCTGTTTCTCCACAGGAAGAACGCCGTGTGATTTATCTGGGTAAAATCAGACCTGACACAACCCGAACAGAACTGAGGGACCGGTTTGAAGTTTTTGGTGAAATTGAGGAGTGCACAGTAAATTTGCGGGATGATGGGTAAGAACTTTAGAGATTACTTCCTGTTTGGGAGCTGCCACGTTTGAAAACAAAACCATACGGCAGTAAGGTTACTGGTGTGGGAGTTACCAGTGTAAGTGCTGTGACAGATGACGTGCTGAGTTCAAAACCTTGTTTATTTTCTTTCATCCTTATTTATTAATCTTGCTAGTTGAGATTTCCTGTCCCAGAAATAAGTATTTAGCTGCATGACAGGACAATCACGCTGATAAATGGATGCGGCACTTCTGGCATTTCCACTGCTGAGTCTCCTGCCTGTTCTTGCTTTCAGGAAGGGGTTACACTCGTGTGCCTTAACTCTCCTCAGCTTTTCTTCACGACTGTGTTTCTCAATTGCAGAGACAGCTATGGTTTCATCACCTACCGCTACACTTGTGACGCCTTCGCTGCTCTCGAAAACGGATACACTTTACGCAGGTCAAACGAACCTGACTTTGAGCTGTACTTCTGTGGACGCAAGCAATTTTGCAAGTCGAACTATGCAGACCTAGGTAGGTGTTTTGCTCAATGTGGATTGAAGTACATGACTGGAACTTCGGAGCTCAGGAGAGTTTAGGGTCTGCTTCCTTTTTGTTTGCTGCTGATACTATTTATATGATTGGGAGGGGCTAAAGGAAGTGATTTGTTTTTTTCACTTGCTGCAAGGAGTCTAAAAGTCTACTAATCTGAGCTCTAATCTGAGCTGGCTTCTTTCAGATAGTTCAGAGCGTGAAAATTCTTTTAAAGCCCATTTCCATCATTATCAAAAATAAGTGCCCGATATTCAGTAATACATTTCCATATTGAAATGAGAGCACCATAGAAACCTCCTGCTTCCTTTACTGTTCATCACTAGGCTATGACTGCTTGCTTCTAATAGGTATTAGTATTTATGTATCTGAGCGAAAAAGAGAGAACAAAGTAGATGCCTCACCCTAAGAAATTTATTCTGGTTTTTTACTTTGCTGTGAGTTGTGCACTAGATGTGTAGAACTTGACAGAGACAGTCCTCAAACACAATCCATAGTTTCTCAGGTTTGAAAGCATAAGCAGGGCTTTTGATCAAATCTGACCCTTAGCGTAGCAAAGGCCACAGATGGCAATCAGTGGATCCCAAATCATGTGTAAGCATCTGTTATCTATGAGGGTGTCTCTTTGCAGGGACTTCTGGAGAGCTTAGCAAATCTCTTGGTATTTGCTGTCCCACGATGTGGGGGCAGTATGCATACTGGTCTGCAGACCCCAGTGTACTGTGATAACTCCAGTACCAAATGTGCACACCAGCTGCAATAACACATCTAGGTCCATCCTAGTCCCGTCTGGGCAAAAATCTATCATAAAATGGCTAGAGTTGGGACAGACCTTAAAGGTCAATGGGTTCCAACCCCCCTGCCATGGGCAGGGACACCTCCCACCAGACCAGGTTGCTCAAAGCCCCATCCAGACTGGCTTTGGACACGTTCAGGGATGGGGCTTCCACAACTTCTTTGAGCAGCCTGTTCCAGTGTCTCACCACCCTCACAGGAAAGAATTTCTTTCTGGTGTCTAATCTAAATGACCCCTCTTTCAGGGTCCAGGGAGGTGGTCGAGTCACCGTCCCTGACTGTGTTTAAGAGTCAATTAGATGTGATGTTGAGGGATATGGTGTAGGGGAGAACGTTATAGCATGGGGCTGATGGTTGGACTCAATGATCCCAAGGGTCTCTTCCAACCTAAATTATTCTATGATTCAATTTAAAACCATCACCCCTTGTCTTATCGCTAGACTCCCTGACAAAGAGTCCTTCTCCAGCTCTCCTGTAGGCTCCCTTCAGGTACTGGAAGGCTGCTATAAGGTCTTCCCAGAGTCTTCTCTACTCCAGGCTGAACAATCCCAACTCTCTCAGCCTGTCCTCATAGCAGAGGTGCTCCATCCCTCTGATCATCTTTGTGGCCCTCCACTGGACCTGTTCCAACAGGTCCATGTCCTTCCTGTGCTGACAACTCCAAAGCTGGACACAGCACTCCAAGTGGGGTCTCATGAGAGCAGAGAAGAGGGGTAGAATTACCTTCCACGACCTGCTGGATGTATGGTTCTGTCCATCATCAGGGTGCAATGCTTTCCCTTGCAAGGATGTTTGGAGATGTTCAAAGCCTTACAGCAGGGACTCTGATGTTAAGTGTATGCATGAAGAGACCCTGCAGCCTACCAAAACATCCTCTGTAATATTGTAATATATTAAAAACTCACCTCTAATTTAATTACCTTTTAAAATGTGAAGTATTCATTAAACGTTAAACCTTTTCTAATACCTGTATAAATAGACTAAAGGTATGGGAGACAGTCTTTTCTGAATAACAGCAAGGGATGTTTTGCCATTGAATCTATATTAATCAGATACTGTGTTTTTTATGAATAAATGACCACAGTCATTAAAATCTCTCATAACCCTGTAACACAGCGCTAATGAAATCTTGTATGTGCTGCCCTCGGCTTTGTACAATGCAGGAAGTGAATACAGATACATTTTTTCTAAGCAATTGATGTCTTTTCAGAGTAAATGATAAAGATGATAGGCATTGTTCACAATGAATATGCTATAATTCACTTCAGTGGCTAAACAGATAATGTAAAGCTAGGAAAAGGCAATTGACTGCTGAAGAGATATAGGGTTGATGTTGAAAATATAAAAGGTATCAAGGCATTTGTCGAATTGCAGGCTGATAAAAACAGTAAAAACAGATTGAAGTCTTGACTTGATTTGACTTATCTTCAGCAGTGGAAGCCAGGGTCGTCTCTGTATCTCAGCAAATCTGGGGTTTAAAATAAGTTGTCTGAAGGGAACCCTCTGGAACATTATTCATCCCTGGGAGTATTCCCTGGCAGCTCTCTCCGTACCGAGTGGGATTCCCAGAGTATCTGCAAGCAGGGTATTTTCACTTTGTCCTGCTGACAGCTGGAGCTTCCCTGTTTCAGACTGCATTCCCTGTGTTTTGCAGAGTATCTGACGGAGCTGCACAAGGAAATGGCAGGCTGAACTTTAAAATTCATGAGCTAGTACAAGGACAGAGAGAATTAATCAGCTTTGGGTTGAGTACAGAAGAAAGAAAACACTTGAAAATAGTAGTCAGAAGTTTAACACCTCTCCGCTGTGAGAAGATATTGTCTTAACAGAACTTGTAATGAACATTTAATGCACAGTGTGTCTTATAGTGGTAGATGGGGACTTCTGATTAATTCAACACACGAAATGGTAGGAAAAGGGCAGTCTCTTAAAGGAGCTGTGACACAGGAACTGGGGAGAAGTCTGTGTTAAGCAGGGATGACTCCAGATGGAAACCTGGGGCTTGCAGCCACCTCAATAATTGCCATGTTGGATCTGTGTGGCCACAGTCGAACAGTCCTTCCTCTGTATGAGGCATGGACTGGTGTCTGTGGCCGAGCAACTGTCAAAGCTGGAGCAGCTACCACCGGTCACAGGAGCAGGACCATTGTTGCTGCTGTGACATAGCACCTAAGTGGCAAAATGCTGAGGAGCCCACCTGAGGTTGCTTGTATGGCAGCACAGAGGCCCTGCCCCTGGATTGCTCACACTCTAAAAAAGCAACCCCCCAAAAAAAAAATCAGTGTGGAAGCAAAAGCAGAGCTTCAGGAAGGTGTAGTGACTTATGCAAGACCCCAGGCAGTGTCCCCTCTCTGCAGAACCACCTCCTCTTACCTGCCTTAGAAGTCAGTCTTGGATAGTGCATGTTACTAAAACAGCAATTGCCAAATAATGTTGGAGTTTGGGATAAAGCATCTGGCAAGATCATCTGGGCTTCTTTGAGACCTGTAGGGAGCTGTGTGCCAGTGCCCAAGACCTTGGAGAAACTCTTTTGAGTTTACCTCCTCTATGCGTACATGAAAGTTATGGTTGTCCACCACGTTTGTTAAGTCCTGCTTCTTACCAGAAAGCTCTGTCCATGTCTAAAGCTTCTGTGCTGACCATTTCTGGGCTTTTATGACCCCATAAAGTAGCAGTTGTCAGTAGCTTGTTTCTGCGGTGCTTGGTTTGTACCGTTGTACAGGGGAAATAAGACAAGTTACCTGCTAGCGGCTCTTGCGTCTTACCTCAACTTGCATCCTTTGGGTTTCAGATTCAAACTCGGATGATTTTGATCCTGCTTCCACTAAAAGCAAATACGACTCCATGGATTTCGATAGTTTACTTAAAGAGGCACAGCGGAGCCTGCGTAGGTAACCTGCGTCGTGCCCGAGGCAAACAGAGGGGTGGCGAATTACCTCACGGACATCACGTCCTCCAATAACGGACAATGAACGAGTCACGCTTAGGAACTTCTCCTACTTTACAAATCTCTTCTGTTCGGAAAAACCCTGGTTTACATGAACACAGCTGCTGGCGGGGCGGAGGGAAGGGGGCAGGAGGGAAGCTGCCCGGGAAGCACACGCGTGGCCATGGGTGTCAGCTTTGCTTTGGCGGCGGGGGGGAGAGCCCGGGAGTTCCCTTGCGGAGCGGGATGCGAACCACGAGCCGTGGCAGCAGTTCCACAGAGATACACGTGCAACGATGAACTGCGAGATCTGTACATACTGCATTTTAACATATAAAAAATTAAAAAATTAAAAAAAAAAAAAAAAAAGAGAAGAGACCCAAAACAAACGAACAGACAAAAAGAACAAAATCAAGCAAAACCAGAAATATTGGGAACTCTGGCTGCTGATGTCTGGGAATCAGACACTGCATTATTATGGTTTGGTTTTTTTTTTAAATGAAGCTTCTTCTCACAACACAGTGATAAGATGACAATCCAGAAGAAACCACAGGTCCCAGAAGACTCCAATCCGCTTTAGCTTTGTTTTAAGCTTTTTCTTTTATTTGTTGGTTGTTGGGGTGTTTTTTTGGTGGGTCTTGGGTTGTTTTGTTGTTTCTTGGTTTTTTTCCAGTCCTTACGGAAGAGAAAATGAAAGGCTCAAGCTTCCCTAACATTTGGAAGTTTCATCTTTTAATTCTGACACCCATGTAAATGTCTACAACGTTGATCTTCCACAGCAAAATTTTCAAAGCCTTGTTAATGGTCAAATGTGCAGCTTGTTCAGCAATTTATTCTAATGAGCGGACGTGGTGTTACATTATTAATGAGAGTTGGATATAACTATCTGGGGGTGTGCACAGATAGTTTATTTGCTCCATTCTCTAAAGTAGTCGAGTATTTACAAATGTTAAATGGAGTATTTTTATTTATGTACATACTGTCTGAGGATGTTCTCTTTTTTTTTTTGTTACAGCCATGCACTGTAAATGCAGCCTTCTTTTCAAAACCTGCTGACTTTTTCTTAATCAAGAATACTCAAATGTAATTATATGAGGCGAAAACAACTACTGTACACTAACATATGTAGAAAGCTGAACTTAACGCTTATATATATTTGATTGTAAAAAAAAAAAAAAAAAGGGGAAAAAAAGAGAGGAGAGCGTGTGGGTGAGGGCGTGCGTGTGTCTCCCGTGTGCGCGCGTGTGTCTGGGCTGCAAACACATTCATCCCTTCCTCGGTGAGCTCGCCTGAGAATTCGGTCGAGAATTATCCTAGCCCAAAAAAAGGTGTTAACCACTTCTGCAGTATTTTTTCCCCCCCGCGTTTTTCTCACGGCTTGATTTTCTTTTGCAGTTTTATACACTGGATTTGTTAGGGGAATGAAATTTTCTCATCTAAATTTTTCTAGGAGGTAATCATACATCTATGTAAAGTCTCTCAAATGGGTAATCATTAAGAAATGTTTTTATTTTATGTATCAACAGTAGTTTTGAAACTAGAGGTCAAAAATCTTTTTAAAATGCTATTTTGTTTTAATTTTTGTGATTTTAATTTGATAAGAATACACTGAGGTACTAAGTACAGTATGATTTTTACAGTAATTCTGTGTCTAAACACTGTTCTTGAAGCCAGTAATCTTTTCATTGGCAGAGTTTAATGATGGTATTTATCTATATTTTTTACAGTTATGCATCCTGTATAAAGACCGATCCTTCATTCCTTTGTTTACTAAAGAGACATATTTATCAGTTACCATTTATCCTATTTATTATAAATTATGAGATGACTAAAATAATGAAAAGGCCAGTGGAAATTTTATACCTAGGATGCATGACGGTTGTCCTTTTGGAGTAAGTGCTTCGTTTGGAAATTCAGCTTTTGCAGAAGCAGTGGGTTGTGTGGGCATTTTTTTCTTCTTTCTTTCTCTTTGTTTTTTTTTTTCTTTTTCTTTTTGTTGTTGTCGTTTTGGTTTTTTGTTTGGTTTGGTTTGGTTTACTGTGCACTAGCATGGCCTCGGATGTGCCCATGACATTGTTGCTGATGACATCGCTTCTGCTAAATTAAATAGAAGCTTCAGGAAAGGAAAAAAAGAAAAAGAAAAAAAAAAACCAACCACAAAAAACCCACAAGAGTAAACTACTGCTATTCTGAGCGCCAGAATTTCATCTGAACTCGGAGTCTGGAGACTGAATCAGCAAAGTTTGGAATTTGCTTGTGAATGTATAGATTTGGTATTCTATTACTGTTTGGCATTCATGACTCCTCTTAAAGGTATGGCACACCTAACCTATTTAATCTCCTTTCCCACCCCCAATCTTAGAAAGCCCGATTCCACCCCCATGCCAGTGCAGTTGAGTTTGATGGCTGCATTCATTTTATCACCAGCATATTGTGTTCCGAGAGATTCCACTGTCTGTCCTGTCGGATGCTTGCTTGACTTTTTGGCTTCTTATTTCTCAGTAGATAGATAGCAATAAAATAAAATGAAATAAACTAAAATAAAACGTTAAAACAAAAAAAAAAAAGGAAAAAAAAAAAAAGACATGAACTTTTTCGGAGGTTCTGTGCTACAACTGTAACATTCTTTAATCTGCATAATTCTTGTTGTTGCTCTGTAGGTTAAAAATGCAGGTATTTTAACTTTGTGTGAATGCCAAACTAAAAGTTTACAATTTTCCTTTCTGGACTTTGAGTATCTTCTGTTGTAAAGAAAAATATTAAAAGCAATAAATTATTTTTAAGAAATCAATATTTAGTATATCATATTATGTGTTCAAGGACCAGATGCTTTACCTATTTTGCCTTTAAATTTCTGTCATTAAATTTTAAATACATTCTCTTTTGCCCTAGATTGCTGACATGAATAAATTGGTGTGGGGTTGGGGCGGGAGGGGGGATTATTTATTTTTCACCAAGCAGGCAGAATGACATGAGTCAATTTTATTTTTTCTATTTTATTTTTTTTTTTCACTGGCCTGGCAAACATTCTCATCTTGAAGATGGCTTTCCTCTGCGGATTTACAAATTACATATGAAATTAATAGAGCTAGGATTGCTGAATAAAGCTATTTGTATCCTTTGTAGAGACTGTAGTAGCTTAACCCATCGAAATATAAACTTGCTGTTTCCTTTTCTTTTTTTTTTCCTTTTTTTTTTTATCCTTTTTTTTTTGTGTTCTCCCCCAAGAACATTTCAAATTAGCACATGTACCACATTGTCACCGGAGGCAAATTGCAGCGTAGCTCTGTGTGTCTTTTAGATGAAGATTGCACTGTTGTCTTCATGCTGTGGTAAGTACCACATCTGCAATACAGGAAACAGAACCGGTACTTAAGAAACTATATGGCCTTTCCTCGAGTAATTCCTGCAGAAGGTAAAAAACGGTCCAAATCCAAAAGTGAAGGAAAATATCCGTGCTGTGAAATCCCTCTGAAAAGCAGTTGGGTTGCCGTCCCCAGGAGCGTCGCTGAGAGGAAACTTTGTGTAATACTGGGGTGAGCTGAAAAAAAACCCCAACCAAACAACAAAAAAACCCAACCAAACAACAAAAAAAACCAACCAACCACACCTTCTTCTCATCCCTTTAGATGTGAGCTTACAGTAGGTAATGATTATGTGTCCTTTTCGATGGCTGTAATGAGAACTTCAATCACTGTAGTATAAGATCTGATCTATAAATGACCTAGAATAGCCATGTAACACAATGTGATGGTTCTAAATCTGTACCTCTGTGACGGACACTTTCAATCATGTGAACCACTGACCTGATGGAGCTGCTGTAAGACTTGTACAGTAGGTGAACGTGTAAAGCTGTTGGTTGGACTGTGCTGAACCGGGAAAGCGAGATGGTATTAGCTGAGCCCGAACTGGGCTGTTCTCCACCTGCCAATTCTACATGTAATTTTTGTGGTTTAATTCATTGTATGAAAATTCCTGTGATTTTTTTTTTCTTTTTATTACTCTTTTTTTTTTTTTTTTAATGTGCAGTACGCATCAGCCTCACTGAGCAAATAAAGGGAAACGAATGTTTCAAACCCACTTCTGTTTCTCTTTTTTATCGCAAGTGACAGGTTTTCCCCTCCCTCCCCCTGGTCCCCACCACCTTCCACAACTGGTTGTGTATTGGGTTTTCTGGTTTTCCGGTTTTATTACTCATTGCAGTGGTCGATTTCAGATGGTACTGCAGATCACGCCTGCGGTACTGCACTTTGGGCAGGGGGCAGAACCACTAGTTTTAATATATTTAAGGGTAGAACTTGATGATCTTTAAGGTCCCTTCCAACTCTAACCAATCTATGATTCTACGAAAAGGTGCTATCTGCCTTTCTTCCCTGAATACCCCAGGCTGTTGATGGGCCGACGTCAGCCTTGTAGGAGAAACAACCTTTTGAAAAATGCTCAATGGAGTTTTAAGAGTTGCTGGCTGGAGTTAGGAGGGAGTGGGGAATGTGAGAGCTTTTCTGTGTGTCCATAGAAGCAACTTGAATCCAAGTTGTGCAGGTAGCAGGGACTGGCAAGTCCAGAATGGTTGGCGTCTTCCATCCTGAAGTGGTAAATACCTGTATGAGGAAAAAGCACCATCATGCAAGCACCATCCTTCACCAGCCTCTCTCTCTCTCAGAGGACAGCATAGGAGGATCGGAAAAGTAGGTGGCTGGACAAGCATGGGTTCTCTGAATCCTTCCTGGACATTATGAGGTGCAGCATGGTGGGCTTCCACTCCAGCATTGCCATTGGGCAGGCAACAGCTAGGCCAGGGGCTGGCAGTGGGTATTTACAGCCCTCTCCTTAACATGCACATAAAAAGGTGAAGGAATTGCTTTGCTTTGTTTCCGCCAGGGTTGCCAACATCCTGCTGTAGGCCTATCCCATGGTATCAACAGCCTTCTCTGGGGCTTAACAGCAGGACAGTGTCTGACCAAGTCTTCTTGTCTAGGGTGGTGAGGCACTGGAACAGGTCGCCCAGAGAACCTGTGGCTGCCCCATCCCTGGAGGGGTTCAAGGCAAAGTTGGATGGGGCTTGGAGCAACTTGGCCTGGTGGGAGGTGTCCCTGCCCATGGCAGGGGCGTTGGAACTCAATGATTTTTAAGGTCCCTTCCCACCCAAACCTTTCTATGATTCTGTGATTCTATGATGCAGCCTACCAGCCAGCGGGCAGCCAGGCTGCAGGCTTCAGATAGAGTGGCCTACTGAATTCACTTGAAAAAAAATGCCTTTCTCAAAACAACTAGCCTCCACCTCGTCTCTGTTCCTCACATCATCGCTGTTTATTTTATACTCTAGAATGATTCTTAATTTTTTTTTTTCCACTTGCGAAAATGTGGGCCAAATCCCCACCTGATGTACTTCATCAGGGATGGGACGCTGCCATTCCACGAATTTAGCCCAGGATGTCTCCACTTACTAGGCTTTTTAAGTTGATTTGTTTATTCATTTCATATTTTTGCATAGAAAAAAGAAAAAAAAAAAGGCACTCGATTAGATCACTCCAGGAAAGCATCGCTTTTTGCCTCCCATCCCCTCATTTTACCTCATTAAGGTTTATCGCATAAAATCAGGGTCAGAAATCACCCCTTCCATTGCCTGTTCTCCCTGATTACCGTTTTCTCCCAGGGTGAAGGCTGAGCACCTGAAATCAGATTCGGGAGCCTGGGATGAGTGGCCTGATTTTTTGGAAGCGCTGAGCATCTCGCAGCTCCCATTGACTTCAATTAGACCCGCCGGGCTCTCAGCACTTTTAAAATCGAGCCACATATTTAGAGCCCCAATTCAGCATGGCATTTACATTTGTGCTTAAGTCCGTCCTGATTCAGCAAAGCACTTAAGCACAAGTGTTTTTAGATCCATTGAAGTCAAGTGCTCGGCTGCTTTGAATAAAAATAGACTCCTGGATTGAGGCCTAAGAATCCAAATGCAGACACCAACGCCTAATTTTAGGCTCCATTTGGAAAACTTTGGCCTTGCCCACCGCCTTTAACCTTTAATGCTTATAGAAAACACAAAAACACCCATCGGGTCATAAGGGGAAGGAAAGGGAGGTTTTGGGAAGAGAAATGGACGCGATGGACAACATTCTTCCTTGCGGCAAAGCGTTTGGAAAACTTTGAATCCAGCTCTTGGGAGATGCCTTGGTTTGTGGGTAATACACACTCCCCGAATCTCATTCCAGACTAATGTGCAGTTATTCAATTGTCCTTCACCATTAATTAATAAACTGCTATTTTAAACTTTAACCAATGCCAACTTCCCAGTGTGCTTTTCCGCGAATCACACTCCCACCATTGATATTCCACGTTCCCAAGCAAACTAAACTATAAATCAATTTTCTGTACTTTATCAAACAGCAGAAAGTAATAAAGAAGGTCACAAATAGTACAGCAGTTCCTTGGAGGTTTGTAACATCATAATTTAAAGCTGAGAAAGATTGAATCAAAAGTTGAATTAATCCCTAAGGGAAAAGATTCTATATAGATTCTATTGATAGACATAGGGCAGTCTGTCTTCATCGGGAGCTGGTATATTTGTTAATACTTTGGGACAAAGGAGACTAGTCTTTTCAGCAAAGAAGAAAATGAAATCTTTCACGAGAGGAAGTGAATATATCCCCTCGCCAGGCTCTCTGTACACTGAAAAAAAACAAACCCAAGCAAGCCAGCTCATCTTTTGGTACCCGATGTGCGCTGGGGCATGGCCGGTGTTGGTGCAGTGCAGTCCCAGGATCCGTATAGAAACCGTAAATGTGGCACTTGATGGGTATTCAAGGCTTTTTTTTCAGTCGCACAACCTCAACCCAGAAAGCTTAGCAGCCTGCCAACCCAAAGCAAAATAGAAAGGTTGGGTTGGTTGTTTTTTTTCAGAGACAAATTTTGGTGAAGTTAAAAATATTTATTCCGTGGCTGGAAATGTATTCCTCAAAACGTGTGTAGCTTTTGAGGTTCCTTTGAATTCTTGCAGCTTCCTTTCAAAATGCTTTTGAGCTCACGTTTTCACAAAGGCATTTCTGATTCTCTTTTATATAAAAAAAAATCTATAACCTTAATGATGTGACTGGACATGATGAGTTAAGGTCTTCCAAATTCAAATGGAATTAATGGAGGGGGAAAAGAAATAAGAAGACTCTCATAGAAAGGAAAGCAATGAAAAAATAAAATTCACTAATGGCCTCAGTGGGAAAAGTTGCACACACTGGTGTGGCGAAGGATGAGATCTGAGACAATATCTACCTTTTTGGACCGCATGCCTGGTGAAGTGTCAGCCGATAGAAGGGCTATTCCTGACTGTTTTCCTAAGGCATCTGCTGGGAGAGAGGGACCGAGCGGCTCTGTGACAGAGGCAGCTGAACAGAAAACAGGTTGCCATTCCAGCCTCTCCAGAAGCGGTGCCTAAACTCCAGCCCTCCTCAGCCTTTTTGCATTAACCCCGGCTTGTGTAAATAGTGGGCAGCGCTCGAATGTAAATATTCTCCCGTGCCTTGTTTGCCTCGTGACAGGTTGTCAGCCAGACGCAGTGTGAATGAAAGCCAAAGCTAAGTGTGAAGAAAACCATGTCCCGAAGAGCACAGTATGTAAATTGCTATTAGGAGTCTTAATCGAATAAAATATTTGCTACGATTTATTTTTGACACCGTGCATTCCATTCTCTATTAAATTAGCGCTTGATAAAGTAATAAAATTACTACAGCCATAAAGTTACTGCGCTATACCTTCAAGGCAAGGCAGTCCAGAGATCTTCTCGTTGTCCTCGGATTATTGACTTTGGCATTATGAAAAACGCACGTTGGTGCCTTATCCTAATTCTTTCCCACTGCATTTGCAACTCGGGCCTATGCTCATTCTTGGCGGTAAATTTATTTAAATAATAATAATGATTATAATTAAAAAAAAAAAATCAACCCCATTTGAAAACTGAGGGAGTGCTTTCTTTTTTTTTTTTTAATTTTCTCTTTTTAACCATTTATTGGAAGAATAGCAGTGCTAACTGTAGCCTTCTATTGCATGAATAATGCATTGTCTAAGGGTAGGCATGCCCTGGGTTATACACTCCTGCCAGTAAGTGGTGGAGTGGTGAGTGCTGTTGCTGAATAATGATTAATTACTTGCCCTTCTGAAGGAGCCCGGTTTTGTAAACCGGTCACACAGCGTGTTACGTGGATTGTGGCTGCTACACAAAAGGTTACTTGCAATCACATAATGAGACATAATGATGCACATCACAACAATTCTTGGGCACAAGTCTGCGCACAATGGAATTTATATAGAAACCCATTTATTTACGTATCCCATTTGCCAGAGGGTACAAAACTTCACTGCCTTGCTGCGGTGCTGCCATTGCTCCTTCTGCAACGCTGGCATTTTGGGTGAAAACTGACTGATGGCTTCTTCAGGAACCTCCAGCTGTGGCTTTGCAGAATTGCCTGGTGACAGCCTGATGGCAAACTGTGTGTGGGACTCAGCTCCCACCGCCTGAGGGCAACGTGAATGGGACGTGTCCAGACTCTTGGTGGAAAGCTGGGATGCAATTCCTCACCTCCAGTACGGGGTGAGCATCCCTGCATATGGTCATACCTGTCTGACCCAGGAAGGGTGGTCAGAGAACCCAAGTTTTGCAATATACCATACTTCATCCTGTGGTCAGAAGGAGAAGGGCTTTCAGAAGAACCATTCTAAAACCTAGAGCTGCAGCTTCTCTAAACCCTAGAGGGAAGGAAATCAAGTTGTTCTCAGCTCCTGCTCTCTGGAAAATAAGTGCTCAGCCAGTGTTGTCCCAGGGTTGCTGGGATCACTGGTGGCAGTACCAATGGCATAGCAGTGTCATCTGGTCCTGCCTGGTCTCAGCAGGAGGCATTTGCAGATCCAGGCAGGATGTGCACGCTGCTTTGAAGTTGCTTGTGTGCCACTAGGGCCCTGCTCTTCTTGGTTGAGCTCTTCTACCAAGCTGCAGAAGTTTGAACTGGTAGACATGTGTCAAAGGGCTTGGTAGGCAATGGGCCTTCTGTTCTGGAGAGGAGAGGAAAGGCTGGATGTGCATCTATACCCCACAACATCCCAGCATAGCTGGCTGCAGCAGCCCATGCTATCTTCTTTCCTGGTGCAGTGACCTGGATTACCCAGGAGCCCCACAAAGGCATTGTCCCGATCTGGTCAAGTAGTATGGTTTGGATGCAGGACCCGCATTTGAACAGCCAAGGATGTGTGTGATTTGAAACCCACTCTTTGGACGCTCCTACGATACTGTTGCATCTCAGTGTTCAGGAGCTCCTTG
Organism: Jacana jacana; assembly: GCA_013400555.1. Lineage (NCBI taxonomy): Eukaryota > Metazoa > Chordata > Aves > Charadriiformes > Jacanidae > Jacana > Jacana jacana. Next base: position 95,957 of record VZTM01004470.1, on the reverse strand, counting down.
GCATCATTTTGTCCATTGCTGACTCAAGGTGAATGAAATGTTAAGGTGGTGTTTATACACCAGCATGACTGTGGTATGGAACTTCTTGTTTTCCTACGAATGAGGTGGACTTTGCTTATGTGGAGTTTCTACTCCATATACGCAGCAATGAATAAACTGCCTCCTATGACAGCGATCTCTAATCCAATTACGTACTTACATGGAGCTAGAGAAGTTTGTTGGGGGTAAGACCAGCCAATGGCCCCATGCTCCAACCAGCGTGGCAGATATTTTTCCTGACATTTCCCACAGCCCTCAGCTTTGCCCGCTAGCAATGTCATGGCCTCAAACACCGCTTTGCCCTCCCATACATGACAGCTATGCAAACCATGACACAGTGCTATGCGCCCTTTTGGGGACCACAAGGCAACCATGAGACACGTTTGTGGGGTGCCAGGGACCCGGTGGAGCATGTTTGCCACCCCAGCAAGAGGGTGGCCGCAGCACCAGGCTGGGAGGGGGGACGGATGGGGACAACGCTGTTTGTGTAACGGCTTGCATACACTGAGCCAACAGCTGGCATAATTCTGCAGCTAACAAGTATAATTTTTCTTCCACAAATAGTTCCTTGAGCGGTAGATCAGGCACGGGGCTGATATACTGCAGCACTCTCCCATGTGGATTCTCTGATTTGTAATAATCTGTCCAAGGCGGCTCTACAGCCTCTCCCTTTTTATGCAGGGTGTCTCTGCCTCTGCCTCTTCCAGTTTCACGAAGCAAACCATGGCACACAGGATTGCAGTATGCTGAAGGCTTTTAGCCCTCTACCAAATTGTGCTGAAACGGACCACTGTGGTCAGAAGTTGTTGGGGAATGCAAGCCAGGAGGAAACAACTCGGGCACAAGGAGCGTGTGATCATTGGGACCGTGGTGGAAACAACATGGGCAGGAGGCAGAAGCACCTCAGTCTCATCCCCTTGGGAAATGAGAGGGCAAGGGGGTGGGAGGGGTAGGGGAACCCAGTGGATTCCTCCACTTCAATGGCTCAATACTATTGGTATTATCAGCCTGGAGAAGAGAAAGCTCTGGGGAGACTGTAGAGCCCATTGCAGTACTGAAAGGGGTTACAGAAGAGATGGGGGGGAGACTCTTGATCAGGGAGTGGAGTGATTGGATGGAGGGTAATGGCTTTAAGCTAAACCAGGGTAGATCTAGATTAGATATTAGGAAGAAATCTTTCACTATAAGGGTAGTGAGACACCAGAACAGATTGCCCAGAGAAGTTGTGGATACCCCATCCCTGGGAGTGTTCAAGGCCAGGCTGGATGGGGCTTCGAGGGAGGTTGGAACTCAATGATCTTTAATGTACCATTCTATGATTCTGTGATTTTCCAGCCACCCAGACATTGTCCATCTAACTAATAAATTATCAGTCATTTCAGATTCGGACTTTTGCATATTCACAGCTGGGCAACTGCAGTGAGATTTTTTGCAGAAACCTTAATGAGAGTGGACAAGGAATGGACATGAAGCATCAAGCATGAAGCCTCATAGCTCTGAAGCTGCACAGAGAGGCTTAGCAGACACATATCACCATCCCACCAGCTCTTGCTTGTGCTGTTACCAGGCTGTTGACATTTTATGAAAGCTGATATATAATTGAAGAAGCTACGTGTTCATCTAACAATGGAAAAGGCATAGCAATAATAAGGCTGCTCCGTGGTGAGCCTCCTAGGACGCCTCTTCCCAGCAGAAGCAGCTTTGCAGGCAGCTATTTCTGTTTTTCACTCCGAATCTCGCGGCCCTGGTCTTGCTCTGCGACGTTGGGTCTGATGAGATCGGCTGAGGTTAAGCTGCCACGAATAGCTGCTGACTGGCACTTTATTCCCTCGCTTTCTCAACAATGCCAGACTCACTGTATGTCTGGGAGGCAAAGAATACAGTTCGGCTAGACAAATGGAATAGGAACCAACAACAAAGTGAATCCTGTGCTGTCATATACATTTTTTATTCACATTGCACATAAATCTCATCCAAGCTCATGGGAGAACTTTAACATCCCCTTAAACTCCCATTTATTCTCCATCCTTCTCATTCTTTGCACTATTAAGAAACAGATTTATTTTCTGAAAACCGCTCTTAATCATTGTGCAAATAGCAATGGAACATTTATACCCAAAGTAATAAATAGATGATTCGCATCTTGATATGAGACTGGAGATTATTCTGACTTATTTGTGTTTATTGCATCTAACACACAGATGCTATTCTCACTCTCTAATAGAAATGTTAATTACAGGATTTCATTATTCTTATTTAGATTTAGGGATTGTATTTTTCTGTGCCACAGTGTGCATGGGACAGTCCTATAAGAAATTAAACGAAGATGTTCAGCGCTCCAAAATGCAAAAGATAGAGAAAAATAAAATTAGGTATTACTGGACAGGGCAATAATCTGAAGATCTGTGCAAAATCCAGAGTAATGGAGAGCATGCAGGTCTGGTTTGCAATGATACTGGTTGGTGGTGAATCTCTATATTAATCGGTCATGGCTTTCGATGATAATGAGAACGTTGTAAAGCAGGGGTATGGTCAGCTCCAGACTTTATGTCCTTTGCTATGGAGCCAATATTGTCATTTCAAGCACCTCTGAATATGGGAAAGTGGATTGTCAAATCCTGTTAGAGTGGCTCTTCTTGGATGAATAGGAAATGTTTTCTCTTTCTCCTGGTTATGTCTGCCTTTATTACTTTATACTGCCCCTTGGCAGTATCTGGCCCTTGGAACTATTTATTTCTTCTGTGCAGAGAGAGACATTGCACAATATTTTCAGTGCTCCATTTTGCTCTCACAGGTTCCAGTAATGCCAAGGAAACTAGCCCCTTGGTCAAACAGAAAGCCACACGGATCTTTACTTCCTTTACCAGGGCTGTAAGACCCGTTTAACATTTAACATTTTAAGGCATGTTTAATCTTCAGTAACCCACTGGCATGCCTGTTCTTCAGCCAACATATGCACACACCTGCATATATACCAGATAAAACATGTTTATATGTGTGCATACATGCGTATGTACATATCATTACCCCAATATATGAAATATATATGTGCTTGTAGACTCCTCATCTGGAATTTGTCACTGAGAAACTGATCTGTTACAGTAAAACATAAAGTCCAGTAATAGCTTTCTCTTTCACTCCAAACAAGGCTGTGGGCTATATCTATGTCCTTATGGTGCAGAAGAATTGCTTCCCAAGCTCTGATGAAACTTGTACCTTGGTGAACATTCCTGCAAAGAGCCTTCCTGACTCCTTCCATCACAAATGGAATCAAAGGGAATGCCTTCTGCTCTGTGGCCATGACAGCTCACAGGCATTCATGGTGCTGATTGCAAACTGCTCAGGAGACAGGCAGGACCTGCTTAACTCATGGTAATTTGAACTTTTCTCATCATGCATCTCAAAGCTGGTTTCTACGCATTTTGGCAATTTTAGTGACTGAATTCAGGGCTGCCTAAAAGAGTAATAAATGTTCCTGTTATTTAAAACAGAACAAGGACAGGACTTGCCCTTGACAGGACAAGGGGTAATGGATTCAAAATGAAAGAGGGGAGATTTAGATTAGTTATTAGGAAGAAACTCTTTCCTGTGTGGGTGGTGAGACACTGGAACAGGTTGCCCAGAGAAGCTGTGGATTCCCCATCCCTGGAGGTGTTCAAGGCCAGGTCAGATGGGGCTTGGAGCAACCTGGTCTAATGGCAGGTGCCCCTGCCCATTGCAGGGGGGTTGGAACTCAATGATCTTGGATGTTCCTTCTGACCCAAAGCATTCTATGATTCTATGAAAACCATATTTGTGTGCTTTACAAGCTGTTGGTAATAGGCAGACTCAAATTCTGAGTTTAACCTAATAAGCCCCAAACCAGTTAAAAGATGGAAAGCAACAGTACCTACTTTTTGCTCACACTGAACTAACATCTGCTGACACAGCTCTGCAGGCACCCTGTGTCTGCAGGACTGTAGGTTCCACACCACCTTGGCTCCTTCCAGGGAGAGGGAACTGGCCTGGGGATCCAAGGAATCCCAAGCTTGGCACTGTGCAGGGACAATTGGGGATTTCTTCAACCTGAAGGAAATTGCCATGTCCTTAAAACAACCAGTCCAAGACTTGTGAATTGGTACTACTTACCTTTAGCTAACAAACTCTTACAAACCCTTTCTTCCATTTGCACAGGGCCATATGTGGCAAATAAACAGGGGTTTGATTTTTTGCCCCCATTTCCATATGTCCGTTCTATGATTAGATTCAGCGCTGGCTTCGGTATTTTAAGTGCCATTTCCAAGCCCTGTGTCACAAACCAGGAAAGAGTCTCCCTCAACTCCTTTCAGTTCAGAGTGATGACACTGGGGAGGATTTGATCCAGCTCCTAGATTTAAGAATGCATTTGTTGGTTGGTTCATTTATTTATTACGTCACACCTTGGTGCTTTTCCCTAGTACCTCTAAATTGAAATAGTTAAGATGCAAGAGCATCAGGTGGCTTGTCAGCACAGACTTCCCAGATCACCTCAAACTGCCACAGCTCTGCAGAAAGTGATGAGAACAGGTTAGCTGCTGTAGGAGCACTTGGGATGCCTGTACCAACAGTTACTCTAAAGTCTGGGCTTTGTAGTGTGTCACATACAAGCTGCCTCAGCATTCAAAAAATCCCACTCTATTTTGGAGTGTTACAACGGTGGCTCTTCAAGGGTGAGTAGCAAATGTCATTTCTTTCGATTCTATCTGACTTTCTATTTACAACGTGTGGCACTCTCCTATTTATTTAATAAGATCTATCTACTCCCATTTAAGAAATCTTTCTATTCAGATCTGTAAAGGGAAATATTTTCTCTGTTCTTCTGAATGTCTATTATTAAGGGGAAAAGTATTTAAAGATTTGAAGATACCCCCGCTGCACCCTTCAATGGCTCTACAATCTCTTCCTTGTGTTTTTATCACTTCAGCATTGCACTAGCTTTCCTTTAGCTTTTGATGAAGTCACCTCCTTGATGAAATCACTGGAAAAACAGTCTCTGGGAAAGTGCTTTATCTGAGATCCCAAAGACAAGTTTGTTCCAAAGATGTTCATGCTTTACAGTCCTCATATTTAGACCTCTCTGGTGAGAGTACAAAGTCTTTGCAAATGCTTGTATTGTTTCTCCAGGCTTTGGGTTACTTTGCTAGAGAGATGTTCCTTTGTGAATTAAGTGCTCTTTGAGGATAAAATGTTCATCAGAAATCTTCAGAGTTACAATATCATAATTTTCATCCTATTACATTGCCAAGACATAATTTATATATGTATACATATAAATGTATATATATTTTTTTTTTTACCTATTTTCCTAGGGCATATGTAACAAAGGGCCTTTCCTGCCTCCTCATTGAGCTTCACAGCAATCATGTAATGAGGCAGAGCAGAGCCTGCAGCCAGCACATTCGGCTGGATATCTGAAATTAAAAACCTCTTGTGGATTAATTTGTGGCATCCTTTAACAGTTATACATTGTTTTACTTTTCCCTCTCTTTGAACTTCTCCTTATTATGTGGTGCTCCCTTCCAACGATATGTAGATAAAATGCAGATATACTTAACAAAGTAATTAAAAAATAAAACTACTGTTGCCTAGTGGTATATACAAGTGGTATAAATACATACATTTGTGCATATGTATATATAAACACATGCACATGTGTATATATCTGTACACTGAAAGGAATCCCAGTTTGAATGGGAAGGACACATTCTGGAAGGAGCTGCATAATATCTTTCACCGGAACAACCCCAGCTGACCCTCGAGGATGGTCTGATAGATATGAATTGCTACTGGCTTTATGCTGTTGGAGAAACAGGGCTACTTTGCCAAAAAAATAGAATCCATTTAGTCATAAGCACTACGGCTAAGTTGATTCAGGGTTTATCTAAAAAAGCCCAGCAGGTTTGGTGCAAAATGAAAGGCAGAATGTTAATTTGGATGGCAATTGTTTTTCAATAATGCTAATTTGCACTAAACATCCTGATTTACATAAGCAAACAAAGGCCAAATATTAGGCCAAGGAGCACAATTGAAACTTGGGTTCAGTTATGAAGGAAAATGGGTTGCTGGAAACATAATTTACTAAAAGCAGCTTTTTCAGATTTTGCCAACTTTTGGTCCCTAAACATTTTCCAGTGGAGGTGTGGACACCTCTGTCATTAAACTTAACCCAGTACATGTGTATTTACTTTCCTTAATTGCCCTTCATAGATCTGTTGAAAGCAACCTGAGGGATCAGAGGCTGAAAAACCCTGCAGTGCTCCCTCTGCTCATTTCTCCCTCACCTTCTCCTTGATTCTGCTGTTTCCCATAAGACAACTGTCTCCATCTTTGGGGTCATAAGAGCATGCCTTCGCCCGGTTTTGGCCTAGATATGCCTGTAGGCACCTCGCTGCTCTTATTTAACTCTCCTCTTTTGACCCATCTTGTAACATGGCTCCTGATGGAGCAGGTGGGGTTATTTCCCCTGAAGAATGGACAGATTTCACAATCTGGTCCAAATTAGGTCACTGTGGCTGGATCAAACTCCTGCATTCATTTTGTGCCTTCAGCCAGGAACTGAACAGATACCACTGATGGACTAAAATTTCCACTGTGGGCTTGTGCATTTTGGTAGATCTGTGTTGACAAGTAGGTAAAGGTCTGCCCAAGAGAAGCCCCCCCCATCACTGGTGGAACTATAAGGCTCAGCTCCTCCCGAGCCCCATGACTCCAGTTACCACAAGCCTTGTTTCTCTCAGTTTCATGGTCAAAAGGGATGCCTTGCATTAAGGCAGTCCATTATCTGATTTCTTGAATCTGCCTCATTCTAGGGAAAAAAAAAAAAGTAAACTTTAATTTAAAAAATAGCTACTTTCCTGTTGGAGCTTGAAGCCATTCCCTCTCGTTCTATCGCTGATTACCTGTGAGAAGAGACCAGCACCAACCTCCCTACAATGTCCTTTCAAGTATTTGTAAGGAAGTCACAAGGGAAGTTTAGGTTCCATAGGCAGAGACCCAGTGAAGGCATTACTCTTTCTCCTCAAATTTCCTTTCCAGCATCTCGGAGAGGAATGACATTGCTTTTTCCTTGTACCTTCACCACTCAGCAATGTAGGCAGAGAGTCAGTGCTCTGAGCAAACTGCAGCTGGATTACTGCAGAAAAAAAGAAAATCTTGTGGCTGAAAGAGTTAAAAATATATAAATGCTGTCCCGAGTCCTCTCTTCAGCCCTGAATCCAGCAAAGATTTTGGTTTTCTCATTGTACTGGGCTATAGTATGGGGTTGTGAAAGAAAGCTAAATAGAAGTTAAAAGTCTCACCAAAACTCCAAGCGCACCTTTGCAGTCATATAGAGGTGCAAAAATCCATGCAAAATTTGCCTTATTCATCTGTGACAGAGCAGAATTAATGGATGTGATGATTTACTCTCTCTGAAGAGACATGTCCTTTTTATTTTTAAACCCAAGCGCAGAAGCTTCAGAGTGCAAATCCATTTAAAACAAAAACAAACCCCAAAACCTTACATTTCTGGCTCTAGCAAAACACAAGTCAGCCTTTCAAAAGACAGGCAGGTGTTTCCTTAAATTAATTAGCCAAAGGCTCCCTACCGTTGGCACGTGTCAGCACCCTAGAAATCACACCCCTGTGTTATTTTACCCTACTTTTGTACTTACCGCTCGGACTGAGGTTTAAATATATATTCTATAACGAGCCATTAAAGATCCTCTAACCCTGTTGTGCTCCACCATTCTTGCTTATTGAACAGTCATAAAATTAGCCAAAGGGAGCTGGAGGTTCTGCTGGTGACTACACTGGGAGGGGGGAAAGCCCATTTCTCCCTCGCGCGCTGTGTCCCTTTTCCCACCGGCAACGGAGCACCACGCTGTGACCCCAAAGGCTCTCTGCTATTTGCTTGTTTGCACATGCCTGTGCAGGAGCACGGGCTCTCTAGAGTGGGCTTTAGTTTGCCCCCCGGCCTTTTTAGGCATTCTTTCAGAACCTGTTCTTGCAATAGTAACCGATTAAACTAGTTGCTAAGAAAGAAGCATGTTTCAGCACTTAAGTTAATTGAACTGTTACAAACTAAATATGATTCCAAATTGTTTCTGTATTCCGAGTCACTTCATGCATGCAGATAAAATGAAAAAATTACTAAATCGCTTTGAAATGTGCAAATCGGGCATACAATACTGACATTTAGATCTGTGACCTGATCACAATGTTGTAAGTACCTTTGAAAACTTTGCGGATTTTAAAGCTGTCATATGAAACCCTTGAACCACTGCTTGATGTGATATTCAATAAGTGGAAGTCAGGCTGCAATCAAATCGTGGAACTGTCTGCATCAGGGTTTTACTACCAATTTACCCAGAAAATAATCTTTCCCCGATTCATTTCACGGGCCAAGTAAGAAAGGAGGAATGGCTTAATGTATAAAACACCGCGCTTTATTCTTTGGGACCTTGGTTTGAGTTCAATTTGTGGTCCTAACTAAAATGAGCAGCTCAATCCCCAATGAACAGTAGCCCGTACCGTTGAACTACCACACACAATTAGGCACAATTGGCTGTCTCTGCTTAGGAGAAGTCGAAGACTGATTTAGCATGGAGACTAAATCACTTCCTTCAGCTGCAAAGCCGGGTGGCCCTTTCTGGGACTCTGTGACCAAAAGAAAACCAAACCCAAACCATTTTATTTTTTATTTCATCATTTCTTTAGCTGAAAGAAAAATAAAGGATAGGAAAAACCTCGCTCTCTTACAATAAAAGCCAGATGCTGGCCCTAATTTGCAGCCATTCTCTGCTATGAAGAAGCTAGTAACTACTATAACTGGCAGGGTGGTGATGAAAATACTGGTAGAGGGAACAAATGGATGCTGCTATGAAGAGAAGGACGGGGGGGCGGCGATGGGGTTGGGGGGAGGTGGGAAAGATGATGAGGAAGAAAAGGGATGATGCTGGAAGCTGGCAAAAATCTTTCTCCTCTCAATCCTGGAGCCGGAGAAATGCTCGCTGGGTAATACATCTATCTAGTTACGTGTCATAGACAACCCCAGGACTGAAGGGTTTAGCTGTCCTGGGATTTAAATGCCTTGTAGCTGGGATAAGCCCTGCTTGTACAGAATGGAGTAAACTGTTTTGCCACCGGTAGGAGTGGAGAGGCGATTTGGGAACATCAAGGCTTGTGCTGTAGCACGGAGGGGGGGGCAGGGAAGGCGATATCTGGGCGGGCTGCCCGAGCGGCAGAGAGAGCTCAGCCAGGGGTGAAGGGAGCTGCAGAAGCGCTAAGCAGGGGATTATAGGGAAGCTGAAGGGACACACACGGGGAAAAAAAAAGAGCCCACATCAGCGTGGTGTAAAGAGAGAATTAAATTAAGTCACTGGATCTATTTCGCAACCTGCCAGCGGAGGATATTGGCTAGTACTCTGGAAAAGAGAGGTTTAGCATCTGCACCTAGAGCCTTCCTGAAACGTAAGGATCAGAGTGCCTCTTGACTACGTTATTAGGTATAAACAGGCTCTGTCAAGCAGTGGAATACTGTCTGTGGGGCTCTGCGTTAGAAAACAGGTCAGGGTAGCTTGGCAGAGGGAAACACGGGCATGGCTGCGCTGCTTTGGGTACAACCGGGGTTACTGCCTGAGCTCCAGCTGTCTGGGACATCCCTGGGTAGCACTTCCCTATGACACAGGGATGGGAGGCTTAGCTGGTGGCTGCAGAAAGCCATCAGACCTTGCGCTGCCAAGCTTTGTTCAACTCTGTGTACTAACATTAGAGCTCAGAGGAAATTCACGAGTTTTTTTTATTTTTAACAGTGGGTTTTGGGGTTTTGGTGGTTTGTTTTGTGGTTTTTTTTGTGGTTTTTTTTTAAGCTGTTCTCAGGGATTCCATTAATTTTCATTATGAACTGTACTTGCCTCTTTCATCTCGGGAAGAAAAGACTGCGGCTGGAGGTACACGGCAGCTCTCCTTTTTTTGCTGCTGGAAATAAGTTAATAAATGCAGTCACAATACAGGGTACCATTCTCATTCCTTATTGATACCAACTATAACAATGAATTTCAAAGTGCTGCTGATGTAAACTCTACCTGAAGCCTGTTTGATCTCAGATAAGCATCTTCATCCCATTCTTCATTTCAAGAAAAGAAAATCTTACCGCACAGCAACATATTCATCTGCTTTGGGTTCAGTTCAAGATAAGCCGTGCTTTGCAGAAAACCTAATTAATATCAATCACAAGGAAAACAGAAGTTGGAAGGAAATGTTCTTTCATTTCTTGATAAACAGATCACCCTTGATACGTAGGCAAATGGACATACCAATTTGCTTTATTATGGGAACTATCAGAAAAGAAGCGGTTCCTGTAGGGAGGTTTATTTAAAGAATAAAGGGGTAGTTGCACTCTGGCTCTGGTGTAAATAGGAGCAATTTCATCCTGTTAAATGAGAATCAAATGGTGTAAGTCAGACCAGGATTACACCCTGCGATGGTGGGTTTAATGCCATTTAAAAGAGTGTTTAGTCCCAATGCCCAGAATAATCATTATTAGTGATAGTTCATATAAATACATTATAGGAACTTTAAAAATATATATTTTGTGCATTTCTTTTCTCCTTTCTCCTCCCTCCTGTCAAAGGGAAAGTCGTGGCTGATGACCTAAGAGACCTTATGGGCTTAGAATAGAACCTTTAGGGATCAATATTCATATTTGGAGAAAATATTGCAAAATCAGAGCAGCTAGCTTCTGTCACAAGTCCAGTTCCCATAATAACACTTCATCTGACCTTTGAGGACTTTTGCTGTTGAGCACCACTCTTTCCTACCCATGGATTGTAGTCTTGGGGTTGACGGTGTAGCGCTGCCGGTATATCTGCTTCCAAATGGTGTAGGACTTTCTTTAGATCTGATTCACAAAATTTTCTTGCACAAAGCAGAGTTCAGCTCTTTTCAGTACTCTAGGTCATTTTGGGAAAGGAAAAGTTTGGAGGAAAGGTCACTGATCTTTAGAGAGTTCCCTACTTTCACCATCCACCCACCTTTAAAGTCCTTGGTGTTAACATTTCAGGGGACAATATGGTATATACCAAGCTTGGGAAGAAATATAAGCATCAGATGGTTTAGTTTTATTAAGGCATTGACTCAAAAAAAGAATTTATGTGTGCAAAATACCATTCATTTTGGCCCCAAGTGAATATAAAAAAGAAATATTCCATTTTATTATTTCCTTTGAGCTTCTTGGTATTTCCAGCTTTGTTCTAGCTTGCCCTCAGCTGCCTTCAAATGATGCAACGTTTTAGCTGCAACATCACGGGGGTTTGCCCACTAAATGTTTAAAGGGAAGGTCCAAATGCTGGATCATTGGGATGGCTGGTACACAACAGCTGAGGAAGCCCCTCTTTCCCCCCCTTAACTCCTGATGATAAGATGAATGTGTGTACATCCTTTAATGTATTTCAGATGTTGTCCCTTCACAGCCTCTCCTTTTGTCCATTAAGTGCTCTCTTTGCCATTTGAGAATGATTTCTTTTTGGCATCTTGTGGCAGTACTGAGGAGGTTTCTGATGCACTTGAGTCACTACAAGGACACAGAAATCTGCTGCCTGTCTGAAAGGACCTGTCTGACAGGACCAGTCTTTTCATTGCAAGAGGAAGAGGAGAGCTGGAAAAGCTGCCTTTAGCGGCTTTGAAGGAGGTATAAACATGAAGAACAGAAAGCACTGGCTAAAAATGAAGGTCCAGACCTCGGAGTAGTTCCTGATTTGGCAAGCAAGACATTAGCAGACAGTTATTTAGCCCTTGGTCCGCAAACTGATGGTGGTCCATACGGGTAAGTCCTGTCGTCACTTGTTGGCAGACTGCATTAGCAGACTGAAAGCAAGTCCTTAGGTGTTTCTGACAATCAATGCACATCTAACTGGAAAAAAAAGAAGAAAAGAAAAAAAAAAAAAGACTAAGAGGCACCACACTAGTTAATCTTGCTTTCTCCTCATTTATTTTTTTTTTAAATTTCTTAGTGTTCCTCTGTACTGACACTAAGATAGGACCTATCCGGTCTACCTTTAACTGTGGAGTCTGTCTACCAGTCTAGCTGCATCAATGCCATCTCACTGCCAAAATGCAGGCACATATTCGCTGGACCCCCCCCCCATATTTTTCAGCTGAAGCTCCCTTAGCTGAAAGATAGCTGGGATATGTCTGTGTGGTGTGTCTGTAGTAATAAACCTTAGCTACAGCATGGACCTACTTCACAGAATGCATTTGGGTATTGTATTAAGCTGTAAATAATATGGGAAGTATGAAGATAGATGGATTTATGTTGCTATTTTTCAAGTAACAGTGGCTTTGAGGCATAGTGCATGTATCTGTCAAAATAATACACACAGCTCTGCAGTTAACTATTTACAAAGGATTAAAGTTTAGCTNCTGCCAAAAAACCCCACAAGCTCTCTAAGGAGAAAAGTTTATTTAGAGGTTTTGACTATATAAAAGCTACAAGGAATTTGTACATGTAAATATTATCTACTTGCTTTTTAAATTTTATTTTATTTGTCTTTCCACCATTTTGAATGTTTCTTCTCCCCAGCATATATCAAGATGAGGTTGGATAGGGTCTGGTGGGAGGTGTCCCTGCCCAGGGGAGGGGGTTGGAACACAATGTTCTTTTAAGGTCCCTTCCAACTCTAACTATTCTCTGATTCTCTGATTCTCTGGGAAGGAGGGAAAACAGAGACTACATGGCTACTCCTCTGCAGCTGTGTTTCTAAGTTAGCCAGTATTTGCTTTCTAATTGGGAACCACGTTAGCATATGGTTCACCTTTGGTAAGCAATATTGTCATTCTGCACATATCCACTGAATAACTGGGATTTTGGAAGCAATAATGACTTCATTAGAAACAAAATGGAAACAGACAAAGAGCATTTAAAATTAGAAAGATTACAGGGGAGTGTTTAAAAATAAAGACTAAAAAAAAATGCAAAGAAGGTCATAGGTTTCTGGATGATGTGTCCTTTCAGCTGAAATCATAGAGATGCTGTATCCTCAAAGACAGAATATATTAGAAGCTGACAGAACTTAAAACAGCTAATAATAAGGGTGATCAAATGAGTTGCTATTTAAACAGAACCCAGAAAAGTGGCAGTTGAACCAAGGACTGGTACTGCTTTACAAAGTCTAGAAGTCTAAAAAGATAGAGTGGGGGTATGTGGCTATAAACAAGGATTTGGCATATCATAAATTTGGTGAAAGAATGATAATCAGAATCATAGAATCATTTATGTTGGAAAAGACTTTTAAGATCACTGAGTCCAACCATTAACCTAACACTGCCAAAACCACTACAAAGCCATGTCTCTAAGGGCCATATCCATAGGTATTTAAATACCTCCAGGGATGATGATTCCACCACTATCCTAGGCAGCCCATTCCAATGCTTGACAGCCATGTCAGTGAAGAAATTGTTCCTAATATCCAATATGAACCTCCCCTGGTGCAACTTGAGGCCACTTCCTCTTGTCCTGTCGACTGTGATCTGGGAGAAGAGACTGACCCCCCAGCTACACCCTTCTTTCAGGGAGTTGTAGAGAGTGAGAAGGTCTCCCCTCAGACTCCTTTTCTCCAGGGTGAACAGTCCCCTCAGCTGCTCCTCACAGGACTTGTTCTCTAAACTTTGTTAATACCAGTGGGCAAAGTCTGCAGGAAAGAGAGCACATTTCTTGGAAGGGAAATTATGACAGCATTCAGAGAGTTAAATTTTATGAACAATTTCAGCACACCAACAGATACTATGGATTCTGTAGAGATGGCAATTCTGTACCTACATGGAGAAATGACAGCACTGCCTGTTGACATCAGCCACCCGTTCAGGCTGGTTGTAATGCCTCATTGTGACAAACAGCATCATCAAAGAGGCTATTATGATAGGATACTTCAGTTGTAAATTAGGATGTAAATTAAGATGTCACAGATACAATATGATGTGAAGGTTACGTTTTTTGATGTAATGAATGATTGCTTAATGGAGAGAGAGCCAGGAGTTCCAGAGGAGAAAAGCTTTACTCTTTACTACCAGAAGACCTGGCTCAAAATTTTCATATCAATAAGCCATAATTAACAGTGCCTATGATGTACCCGTATTCAAAAAACTTGCTTGAACTACAAAACCCAACAGAAAGTGAAAATTAAAAATGATAATTTAAAAAATGGAAACCACACTTTTTTTGCACCAGTAGGAACTCTTCTTGTTGCCCTTGATGTCCCTTCTAAGCATCCGCTCCAGGAAAGCTTTGACTTTCTTCACACTATCCTTACATGCACAAGCCTTTCATATGTCCTGAGACACAAAAGAGAAACAAAGTGAAATGAGAAACAAGGGAGTTCACAAATGAATCTGTGCCAAAATGGGAAAATTGTTAGGGCCTGTGACTCACAGCATATGCATAAAAGGAAATTATCTCGAATTTGCTGAGGGTGCTAAGTTATTAATGTAAGAAAGACCAAAACAACGCCAGACTGTTGCCAGGGGATTCTGCACAGCCAAGCTACTGAGCAATAAAAAAGCAGATACATTTGAAGTTTATAAATGCAATTCAACATATGTTTGGAAAAAAGATCTAGACACTATATTCATCGTTTTAGCTGACTGCTCTATACTGGTTAAGCAAATCAGATGAATGGCAGGAAGCACAGAGGAGAAGGCAGCAGCAGCAAACTTTATTATATCATTGTTTAAACTATTGTGACCATAACTTCAATATTACATACAGCTCTCTCTTTTCAGTCTTGAAAAGTACATCATAGCATTAAAAAGGCTACAAAGAGGAGACAGAATGAGCTTCTGGATGAAAAGTTACTAAAATGGACACGAGTGCTTTAATTTAGGGACAGATGTGATGGAGAAAACATAAATGGAAAGAAGAGGCAGATAGAAAATTATTATTTGCTGAATATTACAAAAGCAACATCAAAGGACATCAAAACTGTCTAAGATATCTCAAACACACAAAGAGGAGGAATTTCACTGTGCTGTGAGCAGTTAAGCTGTGGACTTCAGTGTCACAGGAGGTCAGTGTGGTAGATGCCAAATTTTGCATGTGAAAGCAACCTCACAAACTCACAGAAAGAAGTCATCCAGAATTATTAGCACCAGGATACCCACAACAATTCCAAGCAGCAGATCACTAGAAGGTAGAAGATATAGCACTATCTAGATATTTCCATCTACTTCACCTTGTCCTGACACTCCTCACTGGACTTTGTATTAAACATTAAGCATAGGACACACACATACAGAGGTAAAAACATCAGCTCTATGTTTATGTGTCGTGACCTTATATGTCTTTTCAGGTGTCCTGATTGGCCCATTGTGGCACAGAAGAAACCTCCACTTATTTTATAACCTGAAAGCAGCTAAATCAGGTACTAGGATAAAGAAATACGTGTTCCTAATGGCCATTGGTCTGTCCATCTTGAAACCAGCCCAGGAGTGCCAAGCATGTGGCTGGGGAGAAACAGAAATAAAAAATAGAGGGAAATTAGTTTTCAATTGCTCATTTAGAATTGCTAGTTTCAATCAATGACAATTTTAAGGCATTAAACACATTCCAGAGTAACTTGTCAAAAAAAAACAAAACCCAAACCCAATGCTGCAGTTGCTGACATTCTCAGAGGTTTTCTAATAAGATCAGGGTCAGTGATGGGAAATAAGCAGGAAGATGAATAGGATGTCAAAATTAAATTGAGTTCCAGAAGAGTTATCTTAAGTTCCCAGAAAAATAGAAACTCATGAAACTTTGTCTCAAACTAAACGGGAAATGCGTGTTTTAGCTTAGAAAGTAGTGGGAAGGCTGATAACTGTCTTTAGAGGTATTAACAACCCATGCTATTTTAGCAACTTGAAAAACACCTTTGTCCTTTGAATTCTGGAACAGAGAAGGTTCTACTTATTTTAAATCCTAATGATTTCTGCTTCACCGAGCTCTTTCATTTTTATACAGGAAACCCAGATTAATTGTTTCAACCATCTGACTATCCATTACAATCAGAGGATGTACTTCTTGTTAAAGTTTCAGAATGGTTGAATAAAATACCATTTTAACAACCCATATGTCTGTGTTTTTGTTTTGTTCTCTTTTGCTAAATTTTGTAGCACTTTGTCTTCTGGAGTGTAAATACACTATTGGCCAGGCTGTCATTAATCATCATTGTTGTCAATGAGCAAAAATCCAGTGAGAGAAGACAATTGAATGCCTAGGATGGCAGAACAGTTCGGGTTTCTGAATGACCACACTGATTAATAATGTTACTTTCATTTGGGAATTTGTCTCTGCACCATTTATGAATTCTGCTCGGGTCTGTGGTCTTGCCATATATTTACACCATTGTTTAAGATACTTTGTCTACCTACTGCTTTGGGCTCATGGGGTCAGAGTATTGGGTCTGAATAAGAGCATTAAAATTGCTATTAAAAACAGTTTGCTCTTCTCCATCCAAAATCGTGCCATGACTTCATTACAGGAAAACAACTTTTCTGTAGTTGTCTGTGGGTGAAACCCTAGAGTTTTAATGACCAGGAAACCCTTGAAACAAACAGCTCTGAGAAAAAGGCCCTGAGAGCCCTGGTGAACAACAGGATGACCGTGAGCCAGTGATGTGCCCTTGTATCCAAGAAGGTCAATGGCATTCTAGGTTGCATCATGAAGAGTGTGACCAGCAGGTGGAAGGAGGTCATTCTCCCCCTGTACTCTGCCCTGGTGAGGCCCTATCTGGAATACTGTGCCCTGTTCTGGGCTCCTCAGTTCCAGGAGGGCAGGGAACTGTCCTCCAGCAGAGAACTACAAAGATGCTAAGGGGACTGGAGTATCTCTCTTAGGAGGAAAGATGGAGGGATTGGAGTCATTTTTAGAGAAGAGAAGAGGGGAGAGGAGAGAGAGGAGACTGAGAGGGGACTGAGAGGAGACTGAGGGGGGTTCTGGCTGGGGGGTTGGACTAGATGATTTTCAGAGGTCCCTTCCAACCCCGTATCGTTCTGTGGTTCTGCGAAACCAAGGAAAGTATAAAAGACCAAGGAAACAAAAGACCAAGGAATGTATAAAAATTCAGGGCTAAGTAAAGAAAGGCTTGACAAGCAGGGAGTCACACAGGAACAGGTTTTGCATGGAAGGTAAGGACTGCCAGGCTAACAGGACCACTGGAGAAAGTGAAATAAAGAAAACACAGCGTATCCAGAACTCACTCTGAGCTGGTTAATGCAGTTCAGCAGGGGGACCTGGAACTCAAAAGGTCAGTCAGATCTTTGGGATGCTGAAGCAGAGGGTGGAGATGGAAATGTTGCATGTTTTACATAAAACTGTACATCTCTTGGTCTGTGTGAAATAAACAAAGGTAGTGAGTCTTATCTTCTTCGAGTAGCTTAAAGATTTGAGACTAAGAGCAAAATTGCCTTCAAGAACAAAGGTATGGGAAAGGATTTTTTTAAACTTTTTGGGAGCTTTTTTTTTGTTGTTGTTTTGAAAGAGACTGTGTCCTATTTACAGGTAAGGCAAGAAATATATAATGTTGTATTTAACTGTCGGTCTCTTCTCCCAAGTAACAAGTGATAGGACAAGAGGAAATGGCCTCAAGTTGAGCCAGGGGAGGTTTTGATTAGATATTAGGAAAAATTTATACACTCAAAGGCTTCTCAAGCATTGGAACAGGCTGCCCATGCAAGTGGTGGTTGAGTCACCATCCCTGGAGGTATTTAAGAGGCATGTAGATGTTGTGCTTAGAGATATGGTTTAGTGATGGTTCTTGTCAGGGTTAGTCTGATGGTTGGACTTGATGATCTGAAAGGTCCTTTACAACTCAGGCAATTCTATAATTCTAATAAGACTAATGAACGAGATAGACCTAGAAATGATGGCAGGAGGCAATCCAGGAATGCAGGAGACCTTATAAGTCCAGAGATCCAACTTGTAGTTACATCACAGCAGCTTGGTAGAAGCCACAGAAGTGACTGGATGAGCTGCATAAAAAAGTGTTTGAACTCATTTCTTAACCAGTTTCACAATATAAATGTTACATCTTTTGTGTCTTCTGCCATATTCCAACTACTGGCTTAACCGCACTGTTGCTATAAGTACCTAGTTGATTGATTTTATAGTTACACTTATCTATATCAAATTAGTGCTGTTTTCTCCCCCAAAACTTGGGATTTTCATTTAGGTTCTGCTCGTAGCTGAAAATCAGCATTTTATGTCTCTTTAATCTACAATACAGTCTCTTAACTAAATGTCATTTCACACCTTCTTGGTTCTCCAATAAGGTGTTCTTGCCTTACTACTCTCTAAAAAGCACTGTTGTAGGGAGTTAGAGCATCATTAGTTTCTATGCTTAAACATGGAAAATGATATATAAGAACTAAGCTTTATTATTCTTAATGTTTTCATATGCTTGCAGGGAACTGAACGTCCACAGGGGATAGAAATAAAAATGGAAATACAGTAACATTTTACTAATATAGGAGTGGCTGGGAGAGAATGAATGTTATGCTCCTTGAGCTCAGGGAACATTCATGCAGAAAAAGACTGACTCACCTAAAATCAGAAAGCAGAGACATGTAGGAATATGTAGAAAAAATGCTGTACTCCCTCACTGCCACCGGATACCTCTGGACTTCAATCCCAGGTCATGAGACCACCTATTTGATAATGCAAAACATGAACCCAGATGAATTAAGCTTTATGACCCATGTGTGGAAAGGAGTAGTCGTGTGTTGGGTGCGGGTCCTCGTGCATCACGTCACACAATGAGGGGTTGGTGGTTGGATGAGGCTGTCAGTGAGAAATGTGTGTCTACAAGAGTGCACATCCACCTGTGAACATGCTGGTCAGTGACTGCTGCTTCGTCGGGCTCAGGGCCAAGCTTCTATTCCTTTTTCCCTTGAAATGGGCTACTGATCTTCTTCAGACTGAATCATAGAATGTTTTGGGTTGGAAGGGACCTTAAAGACAATCAAGTTCCAACCCCCCTGCCATGGGCAGGGACACCTCCCACCAGACCAGGTTGCTCCAAGCCCCATCCAGCCTGGCCTTGAACACCTCCAGGGATGGGGCAGCCACAGCTTCTCTGGGAAACCTGTTCCAGTGCCTCACCACCCTCACAGGAAAGAATTTCTTGCTGAGATCTAATCTAAATCTCCCCTCTTTCCATTTAAAACCGTTACCCCTTGTCCTGTCCCTACACTTCCTGACAATGCAATGACATGGTGACATCCGTGCAGTTTCATATATATATGTATATAAAATATAAATCTGTATATATATATACATGAGTTTCTGAATCAGAGCTGTAGGCATCATGCTGTTGTACTTTGTATTTACTCTGGGCCTGATGGAAGAGAGTATTAAAATGACTGATAAGTTCTCTGTGTTAACGGTTTTTAAAGAAAAGTTAGATATTCTGGGTCACTGTGCAGGAAGTTTATTTACTCCAGTAATTTAAAATCTAATGACTTTCATGGTTAATCCTGTTTCCTTTGCCGCTGCTTTATCTCTTTTGATAATGATGTAAGCTTGAATGCAAGTGTGAAGGGCATGAGTTTATACCTGGAAAATCACTGAGGTCCTCTATTTGATCATGCAGATCTGTCTCACAAAGACCTTAAACCTTGCGAGGGACTATGTGTTACATTTATTTCAGTGACAACAACCATTTCTTTTGGGATGCTCTCATTGAAAATGAAAATTGCCTGCTTCCTAGTCCTAAAAATGCATAATTTCCTGTATATTTCTTTCCTCTGCTTTCAATCTCTTCTTCTAATCTAGCTCAGCATTATATGTATAAGCACTGGTGACAATTCAAGGAGGTGAATTTAGAGTGGTTTGCTTCACTGAAGGCCCAGCTCTTTTGCTGTTGATATCAGAGGCAAAATTCCATGATTTCATTAGTACAGAGAATCTGCTATAAATAGCTAAAGTCTGAATACACAGAATAGGAACGGTCAAAGCATCAGAAGAAATGGGTTAAGGTATCTGAACACAAATTTAAAAGAAAGTCCCATGAGGAATAGAAAACTGTGGAGAAAACTGAAGTTCTTCAGCATAGTTATATATTGGTTTCTCAGGAAGTGTTCTCAGTGGTGGGATGAAGGTTTTCTCCATATTTTGCTATTCTCTTTGGCTCATGAATGTCAAAGGCAGTTTGTGTTTCTTTCTGGGAATGAGTTGTCCTCAGAAGTAGCTGAGACATACGACACAGCCATGACTCATTTCTTGACTCAGATGAGTTCAGAGGCAATAATGGGGGAGGATAGATAAAGTTATGGCACAAAATAGATCACCCTTTCAGATGGTATGTTTGCACTCTACATGAAGTAGGCAAAATTCTGAATCTCAGAGAAAAAGTAGAATTATAGTAGCAACTTGCATAAACACTGCAAAATCAAAATTTCTCTGTAAAGCTGTAAATTAAAGGAGAAAAAGAATCATTTTTCACCCACTTAATAGGTAGCTTGTAAATGAATAGAATTCCATTTTTTTTGTATTGTATTGCTTCTCTATTGAATTAAGTCTTTGTCCCATTTAAAAGCCCCATCTTGTTCTGTCAATCTCTGAAGCAGCTATTCAGCAGCCAACCAACACAACAGAATTTCTCTATGCTGAATGTTCTTTTTCATTTTTGCATTGTATCCCAGTCTCTTATTATAATGGTGCTGCCAGGAGAACTACAGACAAGCCTGTGTCAATATTTCTATGACAAACCCTGTTTTATTAGTAGATGTTTGTAACAGGGCCATTCTAATTTCTATAATCAAGATGAAGCTAAGTACAATTATTCTCCATCCTGACACTAATTTCCTCTAAAAATGTGCTTTCTTTTTCTCAGTCAGTTTTAAAAGATGGACAACCAAAAGCTAAAAAAGTGTTGAGGTTGCAAAACCCCATGTTGCTGGCTCTCCTCCTCAGGTGGAAGGGGACAAGAAAGAACATAAGAGACCATATGGACATTTAACTCCAATATTTTGATACAAAACACTGGAGACTGGGGAACTCCTTGTCACAGCTGAAGGAATTTGGGGTTTTTTTTGTCTTCAGAATGTTTATTTTGACCTTGGTTTACAAAGTAAGAGACTCTCTGTAGCTGTGAATGTAATTTATCTTCCACTTAAACAATTTTGTATGCAATTTGTATTTTTACATTGTACAGCATTCTGGGTTTTGTTCTTTTCCAGTTTTTCCTCCTCGTGAGTGCAGAGATCGTGAATGACGGCCGTGTCTGTGCCGTGCCTATTTTTGGAAAAAGTGTTTGTTACTGACCACGGGTATGAGTGTGAAGGGAAAAGATAAGCTTGTAGGAAGTATAGCCTCATTTGCATACTATTTTTAGAAAAGACCAATTCTTTCATATTTGTAATGACTTCACTTCTCGCACAAGGTGAACTAAAAATAGGATTTGTTTCTCCCTCGGCAGTGTAGGGCCATGAACTGTACTGCAGCTGTCCAGCTTTCAGATCTGCCGAGTTTTGAAGTCCAGAGTTCTTGACATTTGCAGACCGCACACGCTCTCTTAAAATAATCCTGAAAGTTCAACCAATGGCCGAAAGATTGCTGGAATTCCACCCAATTCCACGGCAGATTTTGACAGAACCTGGCATTTCTTTCAGTGCTGAAATTAATAGTCTAAGGTAAATCATTAATCTGTTTTTAGCTTACAGTGATGCCTATGGATGTGAATCTAACAGCTTGATGCCACAAGAGCTCTCTCCTGTCCTCTTTTCTGCCTCCTTTTCCCACTCCCTCACCCATCTGCATTGATTCTGCCCTCCTCCTCACACTCATTCAAATGTGTTTTGGCCTTTTCTGTCAACTGATTTATCCACTAACTGAACAGGCAGATTACTACCATCCTGCTGACTTGTGTTTTTTTCTTGAGCTGGTGAGCTGAGTGCTTTCAGACAAGCTGTGATGGTAAAGGGTGGGCACACACATCCAGGAGCCTTGAGACAGAAGAAGGAGAGAGGTTGTGTGTTTAGGGAGGATGTCTTCTTTCTCCTATTAGTGAATTGTGAGATTGTCTCGCCCTATTGCAATGAGCTGTGTAGTCCGCAATGGAGCGTTTCTGCCATTTCCAGTACATACTGGGCCAGAATTGAGGTTCAGTGATCTCTCTCCTTGAAGTATTTGAAATATTTTCTTGCCCAACATCAACGTTCAAGTTCATAGCCTGCTTGTGACAGTGGCTCATTGGAAGTGCCTCTTGTGGGAGCGCTGGGGCAGATGGATTATCACCACCTGGATGGTAGGGCTGCTGCCACTCCTGGACCCCCATGGTTTAGCATCACCCGCTATGATCACCTGTATGCAGCTTGGTATAAAAACCTCAAATGGCTGCTCAAATCCTTGAGCTGGAGGAGCAGATCAGACCTGCCAGACTAAAGCATCACCTCTTTTTTTTCCCTTTTTTTCCTACAGTGGGCAGAAGAGGAGGGGGCTTACGCATGAAATTTCACCCCTGGATAAATGCACACCAGGTGAAATTTGCATTTATTCATATTTTTTATCTGAATTTTGCACTAAAAATCCCCAAATGAATATGAATATCGGCCTCTGTTCACAGGCTTGCTCTTTATGCTTTCCCATGGTAGTAAATTTGACTCCTACTAACAGCAGGTGAAACAGCTCTTCATGGAATAAGAGGCTGCTCAAAATCTTTAACTCTTTTCTTGATGGATTGGTGCAGCCACTTGTGAATGCATATGTTTAAGGGTTCATTTACATTTTTAATCAATAACTCCATGTGATTACTTTTTTTTCTCCTTTCCTCCTGTATATGCCTTTGCTTTACCAAAGCCCTCTCTTTGGTAGGCTGGTGAGGGTGAGCCCTCCCAGTCTCCTCCCGTTCCCCTGATGATGCCAGCAACCCTGTTCTGCACCTGTTGTTAAATGACTTCATTTTCTTGGCTGGGGTTGTCTAGAAATGTACCTCACTTTCTGGATGACAATTTCCCAGAACTACAGTTTGAATAAAATTAGGAAACAACTTTAAAACGTGGAAGCTTTTCTATTTCTGACTCTTATTTCTTTGGTTTATGCCGTAGCAACCTGATTTTAGACATTAGTTTTGAAAAAAGTCTCAGTGTTAGCTTGTGAAAAGATATATTTAGCGATAGGAATGCAACCTTTTCTTCCCTTTTTTTCTTCCTTTTATTTCTGAGGGACAAATTCGGACTTTATGCAGAGGTTCATGCAGTAAAACGTTGCTCTGTAGTAGTTTGTGATTTCTGCTCAATTATTCCACCTGGAGCCCTCAGTTCTGTCTTTGCTCGGTGAAGGTACCCTTCCTAAGAGGACCAACTAAAAGTGCAGAGTAAAGTACACTCAGTGTGACTGAAGGTCCTGGATGTTCATTATGTGCTTGACAGTGCAAAATGTTACCAAAATACCAAAAAGAGTCGGTAGCACATTTAATGCCCTACTTTTTACACTGAAGTGTTTGCTTATTTTGGATTTGTCAATATTTCCAGTTGTGTCACACAATCTTTTTTAATGCTTAATGTCTCAGTAAATATGATTTTCTTTCAAGGAGTTATGGTCCTCTCTTTTAAGTTAACATTCAGCGCTATATTGTATTAAAAGTTCACTCCTGCTTGGCAATTCCGATCAATCAAGCCCTGTCTCTCTCTTCTGTCACTGTACTTTCTACCAGTGGAAAAGTTTAAGTAGCCATCATCTTGGGTTGAAAAATTGAGAGTATAAACTCTGCAGAAACAGTTAATTGATTGACATGGTGAAATGCTCTGCAGTAGAAATGTTTTTTCTTGGAAAAAAAAACCTGTTAGTCACAAAATAAGTGTATTTTCAAAAAATAAAAAGAAAAGAAAAGGAGAAGTAAAGAAATGAAGTAATTATCACACAATTACAATAATGGAAAGAAAGAAACCAAGTAATCAGACATGAGCAGCTTGTATAACCATTAGCCAGGCAATGGTAAACCATTACTTAACTCTGACTTAAGAGATCCATCACGGGATTCATGGCAGCCAGTTAACTAATGCTTAAACAATTCCACAGCAATTTAAAGCTGTGGTAACCGGCATCACTCAACCAAGCAGTTACTCTCAGTCTCAACAGTTATTTTTAACTGGTATGAAGTTATGCTAACTCCCTCCTCCCTTTCCCCTCCTAAACTGCAAATGCTAACAAGTCTTTACTAGCTGC
>VZTM01004470.1:19848-61795 GCA_013400555.1 Jacana jacana | reverse complement strand
TCAGTGTGAGTAAAGTTAGCAAAAGCTGGCCATAAATAAGCGCCACAATCTGTCAATCACTCAGTCATATTAACCAGATTTAGCTGAATATTCTGTCTGTATAATTTCAGACGGCAGAGTCTAAAGCAATGCAACCATGCTAGCCCAAATATATTGGCCAAGGCCAGTTTAGTAAGTGTTGTTTTCTCTCTTCATGGAGTGTCATGTAGACATATCGTCCTAATGCTTCCACTTCTGGAACTAGCAGTTTCCCCCTGCTGGAGTAATAGCACCTGATGTTGCGATGACACTCGCAGAGTTTAGGCTCTCAAATCTCTAAAGTACTTTTGAAAACTGTATGCAATATTTATTATCCCTTCAAATTGCAGTTCAGTGGAGTAGCAGAAGAGAATCGGACTGCCTTTCATTACAGTTTCCTGACCTTTTATCTAATGTAAAAACCTATTTTTAATTGCTGGTATCTTTGCCAAACCTTAAGAATTGCCTTGTAAGGCCTTAAATGAGCCCCAGTGGGTGTGAACATTAGGACGTTGTCTAATTACATGGTCACATTTGAATTTTGTTCTAAACTATTTGTGCTTCAGTCTGTGCACAGGACAGAAGGAGCTTAGCTCAAAAGCAGGTATTCAATTTTAGGTCTCTTCCCATAGCTCAATATGTCCCACATGCCTTATTTACTGCACAATATCCAAACCCTGCCATGAAGATAATTATTATGTCCCTTCCAGGTTTTAATACAGTGCTTGTTGCTATAGTACCTGAACATTTTACAAACTTTAATGAATTTATATGCACAAAAGCCCTCTGAGGTGAGCAGTATTATTTCATTTTGCAGATGTTGAAGCAAGACATAGAAAGTTGCGGGGGGGGGGGGGAAACAAACCAAAAAAAAGGAAAAAAAACCCAAGCCCTCTAATATGTCAGATTTGAGGTGATGAGGTCTGAATTTTTGGTATGCTGCTTTATATATTCAAAATTACACTGCACTACTTGTCTACCAGAGGTATAGAGTGAGTCACTCGGAAAATCAGGAGTGAGCAAATAGTGCAAAGCAGAAGAGTGAAATAAATCACCCCCAGTACGTAGGGCAGTGACATAAATCCAGCTTTCTAGACCGTTGTTCCATTGTCTTAACTCGAGACCGTCTTTCTCTTCCTGAAGTCCTTGCCCAAGTGGCCACTTTTTATAGCAAAGGGACACGGGTCCTCCAGGCAACGTGCTTCATGCCACAGCAAGGCAGATCTAAGTCCTTCTCCCAGCAGAGCAAGGAGACACGCCAGCTCTGCAGGTTGGCTGATGATGGGGTTATTTAAGGAGAGCTCGGCAAGGGCAAGGCTGTGGTGGAGACGGTAAATAAGCGTTTTGCTCTGATGCTCACTGTAAGAAGACTGGGAGGGGACCCCTGAACCTGTTGAGAGGACTCAGCGAGGGATCGTCTGAAACAGAAGAAACCGTGGAAGAAGGAATTGAATAAAGAGATAGAATAAACGCTAAGAAATCTGTGGGACTGTATGATACCCACCCCAGAGTCTTAACAGAATTAAAGGGTGAAATAGTTGAATTATGGATGGCGGCATGTAACCTTTCTCTAAAAATTTCACTCATTCCTGAGGAGTGATGAACGTGACACAAATTTTTAAAGAGAAGATCTCCAAGCCTGTTGTCTGTACTTGGGAAATTAATAGAAGGCATAATAAATGATAAAATCAGTGGAAATCTGTATACTAGATAAGATAGTAGAAAGATAAAACATAGTTTCTGTACATCTAGTCCTGGCCTTCAAATGCAGTGGAAGTATTTGTAGGGTCCAGTGAGCAAACTGTTGAGGATGACCCTGTTGCTATAATCTGCCTGGATTTCCAGAATACTTCTGACAAAGTCCCTCACCTCAGGACTCCAAGGAAATGAAGCCTCCACAGCATAGGAGAACTTGGATAAATAATAGGCTCAGAAGCATAAACAGAAACTAAGACTAAATATTTGGTTTTCAAAATGAAAGGAGGTCTTCAGGGCTCTTCTAGGACCTGTGCTACGCAACGTATCTATAAGTGACCTGGAAAGCACAGCAAACAGCAAGGTGACAAAACTGAGCTGAGGGAGTTAGGCCCTAGGCTGGCTATAAAAAACTGCAGAATGGGATTATGAGACTGGAAGTAAAAGGGCAGGTAAAATTCAATATAGATAAAGTGGTGCAGATGGGAAACACTAGTCCTAAATTTACATACCAAATAGTTGTCTCTGACCTGCATATTATGACTCAGGAGACCTTGGGTCTTATCATAAGGAGCTTGAAAAAAAGAAGCTATCAGAAAAACAAATTGGAATTTAGGGGAAAATTAGGAAAGGAATGGGAAGCAAACCAAGAAAACAGTATTACAGCTCTGTAGCTATGGTCCAACTGCATCCTTTATAACCGTGTATTGTTCTTGTCCCCTTGTTCCAGAAATGTATGGTAGGACAGGGAAAGATCTGAAGAACGTAATCAGGAGGGATCAGAGTCACATGGTAGTTTCTGTACCAGGAATGGTGAAATGGCATGGGTTTCTTCTGACTGGGAAAGAGAGGACCTGACTCACAGAATCACAGAATATCAGGGATTGGAAGGGACCTTGAAAGATCATCCAGTCCAATCCCCCTGCCGGAGCAGGAGCACATAGATCAGATCACTCAGGAACGCATCCAGGCGAGTTTTTGAATGTCTGCAGAGAAGAGGAAACAGACATTTTTGGAGTCATGAAGGCTGTAGGAAAGGTGTAACTGCCTGCTCACTGCTTCTTCCAGGACAGGAGTCAAAGGGCAGTGACTTGTCTTCACCTGCAGGTAACAGACCTGCAAAGCTCCTCACAGAAGGATGTTGTGTGTTGTGTTGTGAAGCTTTAAGAGGAAATGGGGAAGCACCTGAGAGAGGGACATGTTGTGGGTGACAAAACAGAGAAACTACAGCAAGAAAAGTGTCACAGCTGAGAGACTGCTGGGGCAGGGCCCTGTGTGATGCCCTGCCTGGTGTGTCCCCCAGCTATGGCACCACCAGAGGGACAGTACCAGGCTGACAGGACCCTGCTCTGAAGCTGCACGACTGCTCTGATGCCTTACCCTGCTGTGAAGAAGGCAACAGTCTCAGGTATGTGGTCAGGTATCATAATGCATAATGCAAAGAAGTGAATTAGGGCACATCCTCTCCTCTGATTATAGGGTAGAAGAACGTCTGATTGCAGTGTCTTGGGACTGCTACAAAACAGGCTTGTGAAATCAATGCCTTGTTATATTTTGAAAATGAAGTGAAGCTGAGAAATGAATCCCACAAATTTAAAGAGGGTGAGGCTGATGAGAACATTTTTTATTTATTTATTTTAATTTCTCCATTTGAAACAAACGCAATGAAAGTGTAGGATCTCTTTAGGGATAGTACCGAATCTGAGAAATGCTCACATCCACACAGCACACAGGGTGTTGTGGAAGCAGACGAGGAGTAGGTCCAAATCAAGGCTGAGCTTCAACTCAGGAGAGAAGGAAGACGTCAATCAGTAGCCGTAAGTAAATTGGAGCTGGCACCTTAAGTGCCTTAAACGTTAGAAGTTAAACCTGAAACGGTATCCTGATTCTTAAAGGAAGGTAGTAAATTACTTGCCCGACAAACTGGTGATGTAATCAAAATAAGTACCGTTGCCAAATCCTGAAGAGGGTGCAGAGTCTGGGGATAAAGGCTTAGGAGAGAGGGCAGGAGTGGATTACCACCGTCCAAGTGAATAACACACAAAACCCACAAGCTGTGTAAGAGGCACAGCCGTCAAGAAGACAATCTTTATTTTGGGATGATCTTAGCTAAGAGTACTTAAGTGAAATCACAATTCTAAAGCAACTCACTTTATATAAATTTTGCTGTTATCACCAATGTACGCAACAAAAAAACCATGAACCCAAATAACTAATAATATAGAATAATCCTCCCTCCTAAAACTGAGATGAAACTAAAGTAGATATATTTTCCTTTAAAAGAATCTCTCATTATTATCTTCAGAGTGGTTCTCTGATAGTGAAATGAGTGATAAGATGGTGCTAGATGAAAAGGAAAGCCTTTTAATTTACTAAGGAAAAACCCCAGAAGGCTGCTGTGACTGGCAATATTAAAACTTACTCTTCTGTAATTGACTTGTGTCTAATCTAACTTATTTTCTCAGCATTAGTGTTGGTCATGAGAGTGAAACAATATTACTCACTTCAAGAAATATCAAAGAGCTGATTTTTTTTCAGAAAATAAACTGGATGGCCGGGAGGTAGAGATACCACCGCTGGCAACAAAGAAAAATTTTGTGTGTACAAAGAGTGAGCCAGGAGGGATGTTTTAAAGTCACTTTTGAGGCTGACCTCAGGTTGCCCCACAGGAGGGCAATTGACCTCAATTTGGAGACTGACCTCAGGCTGCCCTCCTGTTCTATATAACAGTGTCTGGCTGCACCAAAACAATTAATTTGCAATGTGGTGTTCTAAGAAGAACTGATCTGCTGATGACTCATCTCTCCTTCTGGGCTTGTCCCTCCTTCTTGCACTAAAACAAAAGAGGAGGAAAAAAGCAGAATTGCCTGGTGTTGGGAGCAGGGAATTTTAGCACAAATGGGAAGATATCACAGAATACCTGCTTGTAAACTTCTATGGATTTGAAGCGCAGCAAGTTGAAGCAGAGCTGACCTTGCACCTGGGGGTTAGTCCCTTGCTGGTCACCAGGAACCTGAGGAGGAGTTGTGGATAACTGGCTTTGTTAGACTTTTTGATGTTCTAGGATAGAGAGTTATTAGGGGTAGTCTAATGATAACTTATTGCTGTTAGCGGAGTGACACAAGAAGAGAAGATCCACCTCCCACAAATACCCTGCCCTACCGTGATTCATGAAGGCAGCTCCAGGCTGAACTTGACTTCACCAGCCGAGCAGTCATGACTGTGACTGCAGGCCTGGGCCAAATGCACCACCCCTGAACCAAAGGTGACCCCATTCTTTGTACACACACCCCTCCCACCCCAACCCCACATAGGCTGCTTTCCACTGGACTTGAACGAGGAAGGGGTGAAAGGGTGACTTGCAGGATGGGACCCATGCACAGCCACACGGGCACAGCCAGGATTGTATCAGAGGAAACAGAAGGTTGAGGTCATGACACATCAGATATACTGACTATGAAGATGGCTTTTTCGTTGTGGTATTCACTCAGGTCTGCTGGAATTACATTTCCTGTCATATTGATTTATTTTGCATTCATCAAAGGGGACTAAGATTTTTAAATTACTAAAATTGGAAATACATTTTAATTTCACACTCAGGCATGAGAGTTACATCTTTAGTGAAGCTGAAATTTTGATAGCAGTGAATTTCCAGCTTCCTACTGGCAGTATCATTAGGTCATATTAATACTCTTTCTCCTCTCCGTGAGGCGTATGTGCACCAAGGACTGTGGTCCACACGGATTTACAATGTAGATAAACAGAGGCGGAAATGTAAACAGAGCATCAATTCTTATTGCAGTGGCTTTTGATTCAGGGCTGTGTGAAAGTTCTCCAAGCTCTTCTGTTTTTCATATCTACGGCATGAAGAGAATATCCACTTGCAGCAGTTTTCAGATGGTTTTTATTCTTGCCACCGTTATTCTATGTCAAGATTATGATAAGTAGCCCCTTTGCTGACTGTTGTAAAATCAAGTACAAAACTTATGCATTATATATTTATGCAAAGTGAAAGCTAATTTGATCTAACACACTGCAAAGTATTATCCTCAAAACTTTACTTTTATTTTCCTAGTCCATTTCTTCTCTTTTTAAGAAAGATTTACAAAACCTATGTTTTAAGATAAGTTCTGCATCACTTTATTACAGTAATAATGTACCTATTTATCTTATTTAATATAATTCTTTATTCTTTTTTTTGTGACCTAAAATAATATATCTCTGAGATCAAAAGTTCTTACATATTAATGAGGATTAGGCCATTTCAGAGCTTGCATGGAAACCTTCAAATACCATTAAGGTGTTGCAGGAAGAATGTGGCTTTTATTTAATCAATGAATGGTTCTTATTCAACTTCTATGCGATGCTTTTGCAAGATATTGTGGTTTTTTTGAGGACAGGTCTTAAAAACAATATCTTAATAGACTCAGTCAAAAGTCACAGTTTCCATTGCATGGAAACATCAACAGTTTGAACTTTGAACGCTGTTAGACTGAAAATTTGAATTTGACAAAATGGCTTTTTCTCATGTGAGGCTGTCTTGAAAAAAAATCTCCATGTTATTCATCTCTGCCTGGCTGGACGTGCCTGACATGTTTCATCCTTGTTTGTAACTGTTGTAATTGCACTTTCATTCACCTACAATGTGCTAATTGAGTGAGAGAAAGTAAGCATGGGAACAGGGACGTTGCCTCTTTGCTTTAGTGGTGCAGTTGTGAAATGGTTATTCTGTATTTGCAGAGGAATTAGAATCACAGAATCATAGAACGGTTTGGGTTGGAAGGGACCTTAAAGATCATCCAGTTCCAACCCCCCTGCCATGGGCAGGGACACCTCCCACCAGTCCAGGTTGCTCAAAGCCCCATCCAGCCTGGTCTTGAACACCTCCAGAGGTAGGAAATCCACGGCGTCTTTGGGCAACCTGTTCCCGTGTCCACCACCCTCACAGCAAAGAATTTCTTCCTAGTATCTAGTCTAAATTTCTCCTCTTCCGATTTAAAGCCATTACCCCTTGTCCTGTCACTACACTCCCTGACAAAGAGTCCCTCTCCACTCTCCTGTAGGCTGCCTTCAGATACTGGAAGGCTGCTTTCAGGTGTCCCTGAAGCCTTCTCTTCTCCAGGCTGAACAAGCCAAGCTCTCTCATCCTGTCTTTGTAGGAGAGGTGCTCCATCCCTCTGATCATCTTTGTGGCCCTCTGCCGGACCCATTCCAACAGTTTCATGTCCTTTCCATGTTGAAGACTCCAAAGCTGGACACAACACTCCAGGTGGGGTCTCATGAGAGCAAGAGTAGAGGGGTAGAATCACCTTCTGCGACCTGCTGGCCACGCTTCTTTTGACGCAGCCCCAGATGGGGTTGGCTTTCTGGGCTGAAAGTGCACACTGCCAGCTCATGCTGTGCTTCTCACCCACTATCACTCCCAAGTCCATCTCCTCAGGGTTGCTCTCCGGCCATTCTCTGCCCAACCTGTATTTGTGCCTGGGATTGCCAAATAGATACCTTATTCTAAGGAAGGGTCTGGATCTGAGGATAAGCAGCAGACATAATCAATTGCCGTCATCCCAGAACCAGAGTAGTCTTGCAGCTAGACCTTAACTTTTTCTTCCTCCTTGACATGAACTATGGCTTAGTCAGCTTGTTGGCACTAAGAAGCCCAGTGTAACATTTATTCCTTTATATTTTACAGGGAGCCTAGAGGTTACAGCTGGAAACTAAAGGTTACAACACCCGTTATAGAAAAAGCCCTGCATAATTTGGGAGCTTGTTCAAATTTCTGAAGTCACTTGGGCAACATGAGTCAGATTTTTGAAGGTGTTTCAGTGTTGAAAATGTCAAGGGCTTTTGATGCCTAGGCATTTCAAAAATTCTTCTCTGTAACTTTAGCAATGGAAACACCTTTAAATCTAGCATGAAGGCCCTTAAAGATATAATTAGCTTGCAGAGCAGGTAGGTGGTCTGTGTCCAAGAACCTAATTGACTTCTGAAAGTGGGCCCAAGTTTCCTAATTCACTCACTTTTGAAATGTGGTGTTTTTCTTTCCTTCCAACTGTTCCTTGTACTGCTCTGTGTATAAACTTAAAAATGAAAGAATTTATAGCACAGTTATAGCACAAGTCCAACTTCTTTGATTTCTAGCCTGCATGTAAAAGCTGAGTAACATTTCTAGTATTTTGAGGTTGGGATATGGGGATCACATTTCATTTATCTACCTGTGCTTTTTGAAGACCAGCTATTCCATTTTATTGAAATACATAATCTTAGTATGCCACACATCAGCGCTATGAAATGTCATCTGTGCCTATTTCTTTATATTATAAATCCTTCCACATTGCAAACCCAGTTAGATTAAAGAGTAGAAGCAGTTAAAAGACAATAAGGAAATTGTAAATTATATATCTATGTGTGTAGGCCTGATTTTCATTTGTACTTTGATCAGTTCATACTGGCAGAAAACATGGCTCTCAACTAGGTGCAATAGCATTTTCCCAGAAGTTCTACTTCACTCTAAACTGGTACCAGCCTGGCTCCTTGTTGACTACCAGCCATCAGTGAGCTCATGGTCTTAGGCTCTTTAGATGAGTGTGATTATTTATACCTTTGTAACAATTAACATCAGTTGCTTACACAAATAGAAAAGTACTTCAAACCTATAAAGTCCCTGTAAAATATATAAAGGGACTTGATACTTACTCACATCAAAAGTTTGTCTACACGTAGGCAGGTAAGAACTCTTTTATATTTTTTTGCCCTTTTTTCTTCTGCCAAACCAGCTGGGAGCAGTGAGAACTTGATTTGTGCAGTATAAGGAATCAGTTGCCTCCCTGTAGTCAGAAGCAGGTTGTAGTAACCTGGGCTTGGTGATTTCCTAATGATGGCCACCGGACAGACCAGCTGAAAACACCAATAGGTCCAGGCAAAAATACCACATGCACACAGTAGGAGTAAATAAAAGTCATGCCTTGTCTGCACAGAAGCCTGCTCGGTTAATTTTTTATAGACTTGCCTTTGTTATGAATTGCTCAGGTTAATTGCATTACACGGGTATGAGGTTTGTGTGACTGGATAAACTGGGCCCTACGTGTTCGAAGTAGCACACTTCCTTAACTCATTCATTAATTGCACACAGAAAAGAAATGCTATTACAATGGGAGGAGGAGGAGCTGTTTATATTACAACTTCATCTGGCCCTGTACCTGTTCAATTGGGAGGCTCCTACAAGCTCTTTTAAGGCATATTCGTCTCGTATTGACATCCTCCCTTTCCATATGTTTTTAGACACTGCAATATGAATTATGCTTATTATGGAAATGACAGCCAAATCTATTTTGCTCCTACAAGTGATGTGCCAAGACAGCCTCTGTTCTGTCAGCAAGCATTGCCAAAGTACAAATGCATATGGCAGGAAACCTTTTTCAAGTTAAAACAGAAATGCTGAAAACTGACTTTGCTAATTTATCAAAACTGCTTCCTGGCTCTCCTGGGATTTCTTCTGGCGGCTATAAGACATCCTTCTCCAATGCAACTGAAAACTTTTTGGAGCTAAGTCAATATTTTCATTCACAATTCATGTTAACACTGGACCCGAACATTGCAAGGTGCTGAATCTGTCAACGGGGAGGCAACCAGCACTTTCCAACAAAGAAATCATGGTCCTACTCGGGTGGTTTGCTGCCATGGCATTGGATTTTGTAAAATTACCTCTGGTTGTAAAAAAATGGTTTGAAGTACTATGAGCTCAATGTCCTCATTCTTCCCTCTCGTTGCATAGAAATGCACCTGTGAGGTCAGAATAGAGAAAAGTACATCCCAACTTCTTCCTTCCATAGAGTTTAAAATCTTAATACTGGAAACTGGGAGAATATAGCCTTCTTCTCCAGCCTTCCTGCAGAAATTCAGGTCCTTAGTAGTCATCTGGTGGTCTCAGTAGGCTTGGGGCATGTTTCACTATGCCAGAGAGCTGCTTTGCTCCTTTTCTCTTCCACATTGACATCTATTCCTGTTTTGCTTCGCGGACTGGAGGGCCACGTGCCGATGTCCTTTAACCAGTGGAGAAATATCACTTGGCAGTTCCACCTTTTATGAGCCTGGCTTGGAAAGAGAGCTGCATGCTTCAGGAATTATATACTGTGTCATTTCATAGAATCATAGAATCATATAGGTTGGAAGAGACCCTTGGGATCATCAAGTCCAACCATCAGCCCTACTCTACAAGTTCTCCCCTGCACCAGATCCCTCAACACCACATCCAATCTACTCTTAAACACAGTCAGGGATGGTGACTCCACCACCTCCCTGGGCAGCCCATTCCACTGACTGACCACTCTCTCTGTGAAAAACTTTTTCCTAATGTCCAGCCTAACCCTACCCTGCTGCAGCTTGCAGCCATTCCCTCTTGTCCTGTCGCTCATTGCCCGTGAGAAGAGACCAGCACCAACCTCTCTACAACGCCCTTTCAAGCAGTTGTAGAGAGTGATGAGTAAGCTCATTACTGCTCTTCAGTGCCTTTAGACATTTATGAATGCTGCTGTCATGTTTCTTACCTTCGCTGGCTCTGCTCAATATACAAAAAGACCACTTTTTATAATCATTGTATTGGTTTCTTGTATAGAGCAAATCAATTAGTTAAACACGCTTTCATTTTGTGTAGTGTAAGCATCCTGCTGGGTGAGGGCTGGTTTTGAAGGTGAAGGGATCCTGGATTTCTTCAGTGGAGTAGCAGTGACACCTCTGATAGACGATAGAGGATGACACTGTAATCTTATGTAAAGGGATACAGGAATGGAGATTTCAGTTACTCTCTCCCTGTTCTAAAGTTTCTTGTGCAAGAATGCAAAAAGACACTTCAATCACTCAAAATATTAAATCTTTGTTTGGTATTTTTGAAATGAATGCTTTTTTGGTACTACCGATCATAACCCAAATCTTTACCTAGTATAAATCATTATAGACCTTATTAACTTCAAAGATGAGTCTATTTTGTGCTATTTAAGTGTACAGACAGGGCCTGTAGAGTATAACCATTAGGAAAGAGCAAACATCTGTGGGTTTTATTCATTTGGGCCATGAACCAGCAGCTTTTTTTGGAAGTCACCTGAAAAATGCCTCTGTGAGACCTAGGCACTAGTAAAATTAGTCATAATGAATCCCAGTGCAGGGATTTCTTCAGAGAGTCGCCAGTTCCACCTATTTTTCATTTCCTTAGGAATTTAAGGTTACATGCCTAATGACTTCTAGTGATTTGTGTGTAGTTTTCTGGCTTGGGACCTCTAATATATAACAAGATCATGGATCTGGGTTAAGAATAGAATACTCTTTGTTGTTTCTCAGAAAATCCAACCTTGGATTTATCCCCGCCCCCCCCTCCTGTGTTAAACTTCAAGCATGTCCCTTCTGAAATCAGTGTCAAAACTGTCCTTGGCATGAAGCGAGAGCGGGGCTGAGTCAGCTGATGGCTCTGTTATGAGCTGTTCCTGCAGGAATGCGAAGGATGAATACACACAGAGTTGTACCGCTGGATTGGAGAGTCCCTAAATTGGTCTGACCTGCGTCTGGGCACCACTTGGCAGACATAACAGTGCTAAGTTTAGCTTTGTATCGATTGTAATTTGCTGTGGGATGCTGGGCAGGGTGGAAGATCTAGAAATGGAAGATTATAACGTGTTATTGCATTTACAGTATTGATATTATTGCAAATCGTTCACTAATTTCTACAGGAATATTTTGGGCACAACCACATGAAAATACTAAAAATAACAGCCTTGTTCCATCATTTGGGGAGCCAGAGAAGTGTTAGATTGCATACTGTGTAATAGAGTAAATTCTTTCATAAGTTGGGAATTGTTTAAGGTCTGTCTGAAATGAACTTTTTTTTAACTGCATTTTAGAATAACCAAAGTCTACAAATTAGCACTAAAGATTTGGAAAGTGGCTGTTGATAAGAAATGCAGAGTTGCCAAGTGTCTACTTGAATGAAAATCTGAGAATGCCAAAATACTTCACTTTATTTAAATAAAGAATAAGTTTCCAAAGACTAGTGGAAAACAACCATGTGTTTCAGCAGCCTTCCAGTATCTGAAGGGAGCCTACAGGAGAGATGGAGAGGTGGCTCTTCATCAGGGAGTAGAGCCATAGGACAAGGGGGAACAGTTTTAAACTGAAAGAGTTTTAAACTGAAAGAGATTTAGACTATATATTAGGAAGAAATTCTTCCCTGTGAGGTCAGTGAGACACTGGAACAGATTGCCCAGAGAAGCTGTGGCTGCTCCATCCCTGGAGGTGTTGAAGGCCAGGTTGGATGGGGCTTTGAGCAACCTGGTCTGGTGGGAGATGTCCCTGCCCATAGCAGGGGGGTTGGAACTGGATGATCTTTAAGGTCCCTTCCGACTCAAATAATTCTACAATTCCATGATTCCAGGCTTTCCAACAACTCTACAGCTGTACACCTGCACAGAGTGTTTAATCACAAAAGTAGGCTTGGAAGGACACAGGTAGACCACTAGAGGATGAATGAAGAACTAGATGTACCTGCTAAGGAGTATGAATCAGCTAAAGTCACCCTGGATGGAAAGGCCTACAAAGGAAGTCTTTGCAGGGGAAGGACCAACCAGCTCAGCTTTTATTTTTCTTAAAAGTGTAAAATTTCTTCTTTTGTTTGGGGATCATCACCAGCTGGCAAGGCTGAGGTTAACCACACCAACTTCATTGGAAAACAATTCATCCAGGTGTGGATATGAAGCATATTGCACACATTTCAAAATGTATGGGATGACAACTGAAAACCATGTCACATTCTCTTGTGAAAGAGACGTGGTATTTGTCTTAATCCAGACATCAAGAAGTTTCATTGAGTGGCGCATCCTTTTGAAGATGATAGAGCATGACCTTGCAATGACATTGGCCAGCTCCCACAGCACCACTGTCACCCACAGCATCCCATCCCATAGAAGTCCAACTTGCTAAAGTGGTTGCTAAGTCTATCTTTCTCTGTTTCATGCAATGCCTCACTCCCATGGTCCCTCAGAAGGTGAAAAAAGCCTTCTGAGTGCACGTGAAGACTTTACCAGCAAAAGCCAAAGCAGAAAAAGCGTTGAGTGTCTCATCCTTTTTGCTGTCACTGGGGCCTCAGCCCCATCGTGTGCTTGTTCTCCTCTGCTTTACTTTTTCTGCTAATATGCTCTAGAAGGCTTTCTCCTTGTCTTTCAGATTGCTTACTAGTTTCAACTTCAGCTGAGCTTTGGCCTTCCTAATTGCATCCCTGTAGGCTTGGACAATGCCTCGGTACTCCACCTGGCTTCCTCACTCCCGCTTCCATGGGATGTAGGTCTTGTATAGCTAAAAAAATGTAATGCTGTGCACTGCAAAACTACTTTACCTCCTAATACCAGTCGCTAGGATCAACTCCAGTCACCTCTGGTCACCCCGTGAACCAGTTCAGCTGCTGCCATCTTAGGATCACTGCCACCTTGTGACCATCCGCTACAGAATGCCAAATTTTAACCTCTTATGGTAGCCTAGAAACCAGGAGGTGGAGCCAAACTGTTGTTTTCCTTGTGGTAAACAGAAAATGGCTAATTAGAAAACAATTGATTACCAGGACAACTGTACTGAATGAATGCTTTCTCTCCTTGAGTTGTGGATCTTTTATCTGAGCAGCTCTGCACAGATGCTTGGGTCAAATGATGCTTCGTTCTGCAGTTGTAAGAAGGATAAGCTGGCACTCCCAAGAAAGGAAACATAAAGGTGTATGTCTAGCACATTTACAACTAGGATTGTGCAGAATAGTCTGGCAGAACACGCAGCATCCACCCTCCAGATGTTAATCATAGTAATGCATTATACATAATAAGGCTTTCTTTCCTCCTAATGGTGTTCAAGAATAAATAAGGAGTCTTAAGTGCTTACAAGCTACAATAATGGAAGCCCACTGTCTTATTTCAAAAGGGATAAATAGACTGAGATGCCCATATATGCAGGCGAGAGAGAAGAAACCTTCAGAGATATAAATTAACTGAGCTTTATGAAAAATGGGTTTGAAATAAAGCATTTCCACCTTCCCCCATCTTTTCATGGGGTTTTTCCACTCAGATAATGTAGATGCTTAAGGTACAATTATAACATCTTTAGAAGATTGTTAGATTATATGAAAGAGGAAATAGTAATATACGTACAGAGAGATACTGAGAAAGAGGGTATGTGGCTTGAGTCAGAAATCCTCTGATCTCAAAAGAAGCAGATGATGCAGATAAAACACAGGCTTCACTGGCACAGCTAGCAGGGAACTTTTATGTGTACATAAAGCAATTATAAAAGGTGTTTGATTTTGCATTAAAGCAGCCAATTAGTTCCCTTTTTTATTAAAAATATATATTTCTACTTCTCGTGTTTTCAGCAGCCAACAAACCAAAATGAAGCTTGGTAGGAGTCATTGAGCAGTGAAAAAAAAACAACTTATAATGTGTTTTAGTGCAAGAATTCTGATGGGAAAAGTCCCCCCACACTAAGAGCCCTTTCTTGCTATCTCATGATCTACGTGCAGAGGCTTTCCAACAAAACTGGCAAAGACAGTGACTTCGGAAAGACACCTTTTCTTCTGGGGTCATGGAATGGTTTGGGTTGGAAAGGACCTCAAAGACCATCCAGTTCCAACCCCCCTGCCATGGGCAGGGACACCTCCCACCAGACCAGGTTGCTCCAAGTCCCATCCAGCCTGGCCTTCAACACCTCCAGGGATGGGGCTTCTCTGGGCAACCTGTTCCAGTGTCTCACCACCTTCACAGGAAAGAAGTGACAGGGATGAAGTTGGCCATTCAAAGGCAGAGCTGAGGCACTGTTTGGTTTGCTGGGCAGCCTGCACGAGTGACACGTTGGCTATAGACCCAGTGAACCCGTGCTGCAAGGTTATCCCTTGTAAGGCTGTTTGTTGTATTTCTCCTGAAAACAGGAAGGAGACAAGAAATGCCAGCAACGAGTAACTGGCCATGACATGGAACAGAGAGCACCAAGGGCTGCGACACTCAGGGGAGCGCTGGAGCCTCTGTTTGTTTTTCACTGTTGTAATTGCACTGTTGTATTACACAACATATTTAGCTTTTGCTCTCACGTGGGAGCAGATTTCAGGACGGTTCCTGCAGTATAATAGCTTCCCATGAGGAATGATTTCAAAGGGCAACTCTGAGATACAGATGTAAGAGAGCTGCTGATTTTAACATGTTTTCATAGCAATTGTTTCAGAATGGCCATGTCTTAGAGTATTACAATTCATTTATTAAAGGATATTTACTTAGAGGTAAACTGTGCAACCTGTCTTATATCCCTCCAGTTGCCTCTCAAAAATTATTACTGTTATTTCCAAACATTATTTGTAAAGAAAAACTATTAATATTGATAAACCACCATGGCTGAGACAAGATTAAATTGACTCATGGGCACGTGGAAAATTTGCATATCAAAAGTCTTGGAGGCTATTTCATGAAACCCGAGGATCAAGGTTGCTACCCTGGCACAGAATGAAAGGGACGGGCCCTGTCGCATATATGTTTGGCAGCATTTTAAGTATTTGAGAATGCTTCATTCATATTCACATGAGCACTGAAGTAGGTCAATCACCACTATGTGTTGTGCTTATGGAATATACCAGTAACACCAATTTTTCAGCCTTTCATCTACTGTGAATCTGTCCACATTCACTGACTAAGGGAGATGCCCCAAAGCTCACTTCATGTTCCAACACGGAGCAATGACAATGCTCTTACAAGATTTTGACTGAATGGGACCAGCACTAGGATTTTAAACCTCACGTGAACATCTTCAATTGGTTTGGATAAGACTTCTCTGAATCTTGTATAATGCATTTGGAGCCATCATATGGGGTTATTTTCCTAGACTAGTTCCAGAAACCAAAGGATAATGAGGCATATTCTTCTGACCGGCCTTGATTATTACCAAAGGAAGAACTAATTTATTCTGAGCATAAGGCATGCCTTTCTTACACTTTCATGGTATATTCTTCTGAAGGCAGCAGATGAAGGGAGAGGGCACAAGTGATGCTCTTGTTCATAATATAGACCTTGCCTTCTTGACACTGAACACAAGCTACTAAATGCAATACACCTCTTGCAAGCATCCATTCAAGAATTTTTATATGTGCTGTTAACATGAACAACCTTGCTAGCTTGTTACTCAGCTGTTTTTAAGAATTTCAGGTAGAAACAGCTCTGTAAAAAAAATTGGGGGTGATAAATTCAGAAGGCTTTCACTGCAGACCACGCTGTAAAAAGATATTTCAAAAATAACTTTCTCCTAGAACTCTTAAGTAAAATATACCTTTATTGTTGGCAGACAGTGATGCAGTTAGATGCTTAATAGCACTTGGCATCTCTCTTTTTTCTTTCCTTT
Source organism: Jacana jacana (assembly GCA_013400555.1). Taxonomy (NCBI): domain Eukaryota; kingdom Metazoa; phylum Chordata; class Aves; order Charadriiformes; family Jacanidae; genus Jacana; species Jacana jacana. Next base: position 45,685 of record VZTM01004470.1, on the reverse strand, counting down.
GTTTTTTTTTTTTCCCAATAATTCCAAAAAAAGAAATTATATTTTGTAGAAGCAGAAAAAATCAACTTTTTTAGATAGACAACAAGGAAAACCTGCACAAAGAAACAGTGTCTGTTGAAAAACATGTTGAGAAACCGAACTCTTTAAAAAGCAGGAAGCTCTCCAAACGCATGATAAAGGTTTAAGGTGTGTTCCTTCATATGGGAACAAGAAGGTCAATGCTGAGCCATCCAGCTCCTGTATTACTCTGAACTTATGGACTTTTCCTCCTACTAAAAATAAATAGAAGAAAGCTGTATGAAGGCCAATGTGGACTTTGGGAGTTTATTGGGTAGATGCTTGAGCTGAGGAGGGTTTTGCACATGCAAATCATGCCTCTCTGTGATTCAGAACAAATAACACTGCAATCAGCAGTGATTTTACCACCAGTCTACTAGTCAAAAGCAAGGGGAGCCTTATCTGGTGCTGTGAAATTATGAATTTTGGTTGCTGAGCTTACCATCTGTGGGACGGACTAGGCCTTACACGGTGGCTCATCACCTGCTTCTGAGAAGGAGAAGGCATGGGGAGAGTTTGGTTTTCCTACAAATAGATCTCTGATCCTTTCATCCCTCAATATAGCTGTAGTTGTGTAGTCTACCGAAGCCTCTTAGGGCTAACAAGTAATGAGGCACAGTCGCGTAAGGCTGTTTGTAGCCACAGTAGAGCTATTAAGCTGCGCTCTTTAATGGATTTGGGTAAAACTGAGCTCAGCAAATAGCATGCTGAAGACAAATATTCTCTTTGTTGTCTTAGTATACTGTGCCCATCACAGTAACACATTTGTTCTCAAAACAGACCCACAGGCAGTCTCATTTTGAGCTTTGAACTTTGAGCTGACCGGTTGTTAGATGCTAATGCCATGAAATCAACCAGAGGGCTGGAGCACCTTTCTTGTGAAGACAGGCTGAGAGAGTTGGGGTCATTCAGTATGGAGAAAAGAAGGCTCTAGGGAGACCTTATAGTGGACTTTCAGTATCTGAAGGGAGCCTGCAGGAGAGATGGGGAGGGGACCCTTTATCAGGGAGTGGAGCCATAGGACAAAGGGGGATGGTTTTAATCTGAAATAGATTTAGGCTAGATCTTAGGAAGAAATTCTTTCCTGTGATGGTTGTGAGACACTGGAACAGGTTGCCCAGAGAAGCTGTTGCTGCCCCATCCCTGGAGGTATTCATGGCCAGGCTGGATGGGGCTTGGAGCAACCTGGTCTGGTGGGAGGTGTCCCTGCCCATGGCAGGGAGTTGGAACTTGATGATCTTTAAGGTCCCTTCCAACTCAAACCGTTCTATGATTCTATGCCTCAGTGTGAACCTTAGCACAGAAACACATTCTTGGATTTGAAATAGCAGGAGGACCTGTGCTGTCCGTGTGGGAAAGCCATGTGGTAGCTTTCCAATTTATTCATAATTTTACCCAAATCAGAGTTTGTATGAAAAAATAAATTAAACAAAAAGAAAATAAGCAAATACCCAGCTGAATGCAGTCTATTTGGGCTACTCCCTGCTGGACAGCCAACTGTGAGTGGAAAAAATGCAGCCTTAGGACAGCAAAGGTTGTGAGTCCAAAAGCTCAAGGAGTGACCAAAGCATCCAGCGCGTTCTTGGGCAATATATAAAGATGGCAAAAATCATTAAATCCATTCCACTGCTGCTCATCAGACCCCACCCCAGAAATTAATTAATTGCACATAGCAAGGCAAATGGTGCTCCCTTTTCTGCCACAGGCCTATACCTTGGTTTGTACTGCACAAGAAGATGCTGCAGGTTTTCACCTCTTGTGATCCCATCTTTGGGCACTAGGACTTTAACATCAAGGGCTGCAACTAAAGAGGTGACTAATTTCTCATTGAAATCAAGGACGAATACGGAACTTGACGTTTCCCTGCCATGTGTTTAGCGGCAACCCAGATTCACCCTTCTTCCCTGTCTGGAAGAGGGGAAAGGACAGAAGCTTTCGTTTCATCTTTCCATTTGCTGGCTGAAGCAGTGTGGGTAGTGCTGGAATTTAGAAATCACTCCCTCAAAATGCCAGGAGTCATACTGCTCCCCAGGCCACTGGTGGGACAGTCCTGGCCAGACAGCACTGTTAGCCCAAGGCTGTGCCCAAAGCTACAAGCCATCTCCTGGAAACTCTTGCCTGTTTTGTTTGCTCCCCTAGTCAGCAAACAGATTTGGGAAGGGCTAGCAGGAGGGCATGTTCATTCAACAAGTGTGCCTTTGGCTTAGGAGGGGTCCAAAGGCAGACAAAAAAGGCATGAGGGTGTAAACAGAAGGTTTAATATTTCACTAAAATGTCAAAGCTTAAAAATCCTACTGGAGCAACGGAAATGCCTGTGCAAGGCTGAAGGGAAGGCACAAACCATCGTACAATCCGTATATATAGCTGTTAGAGTAGTTGTTTGCTGTATATATGGTTAGTGGCGCTCGGGCAGCAGGTTTTTAGTTCTGTGGCGTTTTGCTGACTTTACAGTAAAATGGTCTTCCTTTCCCAGATTTTAATGTGCTATGTCAGGAGTAAATTATATAATGGATGCCTGGGACTTTCTGTCTTGTGGTCTGATTCTATAACAAATTTCACCCTTCTTTTCCTCAGAGAGGGTAATTAATGGAGTGTACTATGATTTCCATATGAGATAATATTTGGAGAACTTTTTTAGTTGTGTCTGTACAGCCTTGCTGTTGTGGTGTTTTGTTTCTTTTTAGCATTTACCTAGTTGAAGAGAGCTGTGCACAGGCCTTTGTAGTCAAAAAGGGTTTAATATTTGTGTAGGTCCAATGAACTAAGCACCTCTCCCACAGGTAGGGACCAGGTTAGTTAACTTTTTAGTTAATTTACTGCTAAGTGGTTCATGCTTTAGTTTCAGAGTGCAGATCAGTAGAGGAAAGACGTGTCCATAGAGAGACCATCTTATTGATATACCAAAGAAAATCTGATGATGCTGATCTTAGCAAAGTGAATTGACTCACAGTAGTCCTGGAGCTGCCTTTTTTTTTTTTCCCTTTATTTGACCTGGAAGACAGCATGAAGAACGGATACAAGAAAGGGGGAAACACAAAAATGAGAAATGAGAATTCTCTGTGGCTTTTCCGTCTTTGTTCATCTGCAGTAGTAAAAGTTGCCTATCTGAGTATGTGGTAAAATAATCATTTGTCAAAGAGGTAAACTTACTGTACACCAATGTTCTGCATTTAAAAGATCCCTTGTGTACTATGAACTATATAGTGTTCATAAAAAGTCATACTCAAGAGTCAAATATTCTTCCTTCTTCAATTACTGTAGTTTTCCACTGTCTCTAAGGATGGGCTATTAAACACTCAGTGTCAAGGCACAGTACTACACTGTACTTGTGTGATGTATGACATATTCATTTTGTCACTTTTTTTCTTTTTTCCTTTGACTTCTGGTTGTGTGTATGCATGGTTATCATGGACTCCAACGCTAAAAAAAAAGAAAAAATGGGAAAAAATGGGAAAAAACCAACAGAGTTCCCCTAAAAGCCAGGCATTCAGCAGGCAGAGTGATTCCGAGGATATTGTGCTTTAGCCCACGAAAGCCTGAGGTCATTTTTGCTTGGACATTGCATAAAGTGCGCCTGCCAGATTCAATATGTACAATCCAGTGCCAAGTGACTGAAATTAGGGTTTTACTGTTTGATCTTTCAAGCAAGTAAGCAAATTGTCACTTTCGTTTCTCAATAATTGCTGGGATAACAGATCTGGCCGTTATTTTTTCCAATCTATGCTATTAACCAAGGTATGGAAGAAGGAGTCTGATCAAAGGTAATCAACGATTCTGAACAAGATTCCATCGGGGTATTGGATCACATTTCCTTTACACATGTCAAGGGGAGTATATCGGAAAAAAAAAGACAAGGCTGGTTAAATGGAAATGAAGCTTCCAGAGGAAGTTATGTTCTTTTAGAGGTAATGTGCTAAAAGGCTGAGATTACAGAACTATTGCTGAAGAAGCAGCATGCTTTTACATGTTGCTAAGTGCCCCCAAGCTGACATCACCATTAGTTATTTATAGCACACTAATATCTGAAGGCCCTAGTCAGAAGTAAGGCCTTCTGATATCATCCTTTGTCCATACCAGAAGAAAGACCTCAGTTCCAGAAAGCTCCTAATGTCAATTAATCTTGTTGGTGTCAAAGGCAATCAGAACATCTGACAGGGGGCTTCAAACTGAAACAAAGAAAAGGTTTTTTTGTGGGAACAGAATCTCAGAGAAACCTTTCTTGATGGGTAGATTAATATTTCCTTAAATTAAATATTTTAATTAGTTTGATGCAGACAAGTACTATGAATGGAATGGAATGGAATGGAATGGAATGGAATGGAATGGAATGGAAGTCAAAATGATCATATACCACCCTTCTTCAAACTAGCATAAATTTAAACATAGTAAGGGCAAAATTTCTTTAAAGATTTTCTTTTTTAATAGTATCTTTCATGATCTAACGGTATACGTGGACACATACTCAAGAAGAGAAATAAGAAAAATACAGGATATTTGCATGTTGCAGCTTCTGTCAGGTGACTGATGGTGGAGTAAGCAATTTGAGAATTCAAAGAATTGGGGGTTGTGATACAACATTTTTGAAGGTTGCCTATTTTACAGGGCATTTAAGTCACTACAGCTGCTGTGCCTGCCTTACAAGAAATCCATCATTTCTTACCAGAGAGTGAAGAAGTTCTGTTTTTCTATTTTTTAGAAAGCACTTTTTCAAATCTTACTAATCTGTATTCTGCAAGCCCACCGCTAATGGCAGGTTTGTTGGAGTGTGAACCACTCTCTACTTTGCCTTCGGCTGTCTGGTTTGTTCAAGTTACCCTGGAACAGAAATAGCTGTAGTTTTGGCAGTATCAGTCCTGCTTTACTATAGGGAATACATCACTATTTATCAGTGAGCATTTCCAAATGCAAATGACCCTCCAAATTAGGGATGTCCTGCCTCTTAGAACCACTACTAAACGACCACCTGCATGTGTTCATATTCAAAGCTGGTCTACTCACCCCATATGCATCTCCTCCAGTGTTTTATTCGACAATCTGTTTCAGCTTCGCAAGGGAGCTAGCAAATTATGTATTGCTCATTTTGTCAAAGTCATCATTGATGACAATTCCGGCATCAAGAGGCTCATTTTGTTCTGCAGATGTTTTTTTTCAAATAGCAGATAAATCGTGGTTTTCAATCTTTTTCTCTTTCTTTCTTTCTTTCTTTCTTTCTTTCTTTCTTTCTTTCTTTCTTTCTTTCTTTCTTTCTTTCTTTCTTTTCTTTCTTTCTTTCTTATCTTTCTTTCTGAGTGTGAAGATACATGCTGCACTACAAGGAATAGGAGTGGGAACACATGAAAAATAAATTAATACCAAAAAATATTGAACCTCAAGAGGAAACCCACTGCAAGCCTACACAGCCCATTAGTATGTTATATTTAGCACCAGCATAATGGACAGGAAAAAATACCAAGTTGTTTATATAAAGGGAATGGTCTCATTCATATTGGATAACATCCCAAATTCCAAACCATGATTTACAGTCTCTGGCCAACACATAGCTATTTTGTAACACAGGATTTCCCAAGCCTGGAGAATGGCATCTTCAGATGAAAAGAACAAGTGACCTCAGAGGTAAGATGCTGTAAGAGGCTCTTTTTACATTCTTTAAAAGTGCAGCTTGTCCAAGGGCTATACTTTACCCTGTGAAAGGAACACACTTTGCTGCCAGTCTCTTGAAGTTGGTAGTAAGTGTTAATATCAGCTCATCACATTCACAATAAATTCTGTTTTTCAAGAGCCATCAGTTTTCATAGACAAATGAGGTGACCACTTTTTCTGAGAAAACACATCTCTCCGTGCTCTCACTGCTTTTAGTAGCAACTGTGAAATTCTCTACCCCTTATTGCAAGACGCATTGTCCTCCACAGAATGTCTTAACTTTTTTGGTGTCTGGTTCCTTCAAATAATTTAGACATACCTTTTCGTCTTTTTGAAAAGAAAACATTGTACTCTTCCTCTGTAATTGGAAGTGCCATGTCATAGGAGTCTCAAGGGTAGAGTGTATCAAGAAAACTAGACTTAAATCGGCTGGCTAAGTCTTACAGAGAAGGATAGATATGTACTGCAGCTCCCTTGAGGCAGTTGACTGGAGAGGCACATAGACACACTGTTCAAGTGTGCAGGGATGGGGTAAGAAAAACAAAAGCCCACTCAGAGTTGAAGCTGGAAAGTGATATGAAGGGCAACAGGAAAGTTTTCTCAAGGTCTATCAGCTGGAGAAGGAGCACAAGGGAACATGTGGGCTCACTGCTGAGTAGGGTGGGAGACCTGGTGACAGGAGACAGGGTGAAGGCTGAGGTACTTGGTGCCTTTTTTCCCTCAGTCATTACTGTGAAGACTGGCCTTCAGCAATCCCAGGTCCCTGAGACCAGAGAGAACATCTGGAGCAAGGAAGACCTACCCCAAGGAGAAGACGATGAGTTTAGAGAACATCTAAACAAACTGTACATACACAAATCCACGGGCTTTGGTCAGTTCAGAGAAATGTAAGAAAAACATTTTTTACTGTAAGGGTGCTCAACCACTGGAAGAAGTTGTTGAGAGACGTTGTGGAGTCTACATTCCTGGAGACATTAGAAACCCAACTGGGCACAGCCCTGATAAGCCTGTTCCACCTGACCTTTGTCTAAGCGGGGAGTTGGACAAGATGAACTCCAGAGGTGCCTTCCCACCTCATCCATTCTGTGGTTCTGTGTGATCCTGTCCAAGATTGTGAGATAGAAATAGCTGTGATTTAAGCAGCACTTCAATTCCTTCATTAGTGTAGGGGTTTTATTAATTTTTAGCAATACAGCATTTCAAATACAAGTGACACTACCAGAGAAAACCAAATTTAGCCAATATCCAATAAGCCCCACATGACAGACTATTATTTTTTTTTAACCAGGGTCAGTATTGAACACGTGAAAAATGTAACAATTTAATTTTAAGACCTTTATTTCTACTTTTAAAAAAATCTGTCGAAAAAAAGAAAAATTAAGCAGCAATATAATCTGGTAATTTAAGTGCACCCAGGAGATTTCAAAAATCAAAGTATTCTGGTAAAAATTGTTGTCATCTAAACTTGTGACAGTTACACCAAATAGCACACCCATGCAAATGTGTCTAGTGTGAAAAGAAGTTACTTCCAGTTGCTTTTAAATAGGGAAAATTTTAATCTGTTTTGCAAAGCTAGGGAACTCTGTGTGGAAGATGCCCCCTGCACAGTATTCTACACAATTCTGCTAACAGCCTTTAGACATCTCTGGTGCTTGCTGCTGAAGTTTCAGTGTGATATTTTAGATTAATATTATGGGAAAATGTTCAATATGTACTTAGTAGATTTTCTATCCAGAACAGCTTTACAGGACAGAGAACACGAGAATCTTGACCTCATAGCAATTCAGAAGTGACAGCCGGCATCAACCCGGCTACCTCTATGCCAGTTTAAGAGCAGGGGCTAAAAAGAACCTGTAATGAAATATTAGACAACTTGTAAGAAATTCACAAAACCAGACAATCATGTACATCCTTTTGGAAGGCCGGTCCCTTTGCCTCTGAAGAACTCTGTAACTAATTTGTTGAAGACACCAGATAATGTCACGCATAAAGGTAGCCATGTCGTATTTTCAGACTGTCCAGAGCTGGAATGTTATGAAGCTATTATGGAACAAGCAAAGGCTGTTTGATATAGTGGCCAAACATGACAAATAATGATTCTGAAAATTGTGAGACTATCAGACCGAGTGGCAAAAAGGAGAAAAAAGAAAAAAAGACAAAAAACCAAAAGATTGTGAATCTGCAGAGTTATCAAAGGGCTGTGAATAAAAGGACAGATAGGCTTTTTCACCATGACCCACGAATCTTCACCCAAAATCCTTTAAACTCTTGGAAATCAGACAAGCTGCTGGAAATTGCTGCAGTGACCACCTCAAGTAATTGGCATACCACCCAATTTACTATCCGTAATGGAATTTGGATGACTTTTCATGAATTGGCAGAATATGCCAAGGAATTCCATATCACAACATCATGATATTGCTGCTAGACAAATGGCAAAGTCCAAGTGAGTCACTGTTGACATTGCTAAGGTTTTAACAAAGGAAATTGAAAGATATCATTCTTTAATGGAGAAACAGTTCCATGGAATCTTAATCTCAGTAACACCCAAGTGTTTTGGCACATTCAGTAGGTGAAGTATTAAGTCATGCAGTGGTTGAAAACAAACTGAACAAACATAAGAGACACCTTTCCCAGCCTCAGTACTGCAAACAAAGCAAATTCTCTCAACTGCTTCCTCATTACAAAATGTGTACATGTAAACAAGTTTATGGTGTCATTCACATATTAATACAGAGTGAATAGACTGATATTTCACCAAATGCCTTTGCTCACTATGAGCATAACACAACAAATATGGGCATACAGGATGATGAAATATCTGTTCCGTGGAGATTTGATGAAGACAACTTGAAAAGAACCAAGTTTGACAAGCAGCTGAGTTATATGAGAATAGTTAATTAAAACAACTTATCTCCAAAAGAACCCAAGTGCAAAGCAAACTTCTCAGGCTGGAGTGTCAGTAGAGTCCTGTTTCTTCCACAGAAGCCAGGAAATATACTCACTTCTGCTAAATATTCAAGGGAGAAACAGCACTTTATTTCCCAATCATTTGGTTAGCAAGGCTTGATAAAATCAAATTGCATTGCTAAAACTTGGGCTGGCTTTTATATACGGATTTTAAAAAAATTACTTTGCTTTTATGGGAGTCACTGTAAAGGTTTAGGCAGAAAGAGACACAAAAATTCAAATGAGGGTTTAATAAGCTTTCACCAGATTGATGTAAAGAGATGGAAACCCGAAAGTGTGAAAATAACAAGAAATAACAAGCTACACAGTTGTCAGCAAATACAACTTTCCAACAGATCTGAAATATGAAAATTTTTAAAAAACTCATTTCAGTTAAGCTTTATTTTAATAATTTTATTTCTTTCTATTTGGAAACCAGTTAAGTTTTATTAATCTCTTATGGTCTTTTGTCATTTTTTTTGTGTGTGGCCCTCTTTTATTCCCTTCCCTTACAATCTATTCCACATACTGATTTTCAGGCACGGTTTGCTGTTTCCTGCAAAGAACAGAACTCGTGGAACCAGCCTCTAGAGTTATTGTTAGCACACAAATAGACTAAGACAGATTGTAAAGTCCCTGGTGATCCAGGAACTATATAATGCTGACTATCTCCAGCAGCGCCGGCAGAAATTTCATAAGCCAGTGCTTAGATTTCAGCAAGCTCATTCCCTCCAGTTCTTTCCACCTGAGGACTGGCTAAACCTGACCTTATCACGGCCACAAGCACCACACTCTTCTCAACCTGGAAGGAATGTTCGGGTGGTTAGTGTCAAGCCTTTTCTCTGCAAACACCACCACCCCTCAAATTCCTGGCTGGGGCGGTGGTGGGGCTGAGAAGCTTCCCCAGTGTTCCCGGGGTACCTGAGTGCACTTGGGTGCCCACTTGGGCACTTGGGTGGCTGGGGCTTCAGATGGGTCAACGAGGCAGACGCTGCAGGACTGCTGAGAAATAGCTTTGGAGGTTGTTTAATCCGCAGTGGAAAAGTGTTACTGAGTAAGAGGGGTTACGTGAGGAGCTATTTCAGATGCTTCACATTCCTCTTCGACTTTACCCTGACATAGCTCACAAGTGGAGACAAGGCCTTATACGTGAGGCATAAAAAGTAACAGAGGGTCTATGGCTATGAAGCGCGGAGTATTTCCCAGAGTGAAACATGCTCAGCGCCAGAAATAGGGGGTGAAAATAAAGCACCTGCTTGCTCTTTTGAAGAGCTGCAAAGAGGAATTAAGTGTAAAAGTGATTTGGCTCTAGCTTTGGTGTTAATCTGCTTGGCTAAAATCAGGGGGGTTTCCAGCTGGACCCACACTGGGCTGCAGGGTAACCGGCTTCTCTTCCATTACCATGGAGTCAGCCTGGAAATGCTGCAAAAGCTTCCTTTACATGTAAGAAAGGTATGTCCTCAATTAAGTATGAGCGTGAATAATAATAATGTCAGGACAGAGACCCCTATTTTATTTCTTTTACTACAACATTTAATTTCTTATGTGTTTTTTCCCACGTTTTTAGTCTGGGTCTTCAATATGCTATAGATTCCTGTCCTAGTAGCAAACTATTGCATTATAGATGCTGTAGATAAGAGGGAACTGGTGGGTCTGGGATACTCAGATATTTGGGAGAAGCGAGGTTTGGGGCTTAATTGCATTAGTGACCTTTTCTTGCTCAATGTGATCAGCAGTGAAATAGTTAATGAAACTGAAGTGTAAGCTATCTGCAAGGCTTCAGAGTTAACATCGATTGGGATGAGCAGAACAGTTCACACCTCTCAGAACTAATCTCTCAGCCTGAAAGTTTTGTTCAATGTTCTAGAAGGTCACTCAATTACCATGAGAAGTACAGACATAATCATATGATGAAGATTAAGCTCCAGCACGGTATTCTGGGGCAAGGAATGGAAAAATCAAAGCAGATTCAGCAGCTATGCAGGCATGAAATACGTGGTCTATGTTTGTAGCTGTTTTGGCCAAGTCCCATTCTTCAAAATAGATAGTGGGAATCTCATCACCAAATATTCTTTGAGGTGCAAGGACAGGCTTTTTGTATTAAATACGTTCTATTCACAGACTGTTTTTGTACAAAATGAGTTACTGAGGAGTATTATCCATTGTAAATACTAGTAGGAAAGTAGACTTTTTCCAGAGAATATCATTGTGTTAAAAGATGAGTGAAGTTACACTGACATTAAACATGGTTTAACAGCCTGAGTAGACAAAAAGTCTTTGGCATAAACAAACCCCCTTTGATTTTGTGTCAGTTAGTCACAGTCAGTGGGAATAGGAGTATAAGAGCACTGAAAAAGATGTCCCGTGTCACTGCATCTACTCTCTGTTGGGCAACCAGACAACTTGAATCCTTTTTCAGATGCTCTAATGGGGACCGAAGACTGCAGACATAATACAGCAGTCCTTCAGCTGTATCAGCAATTAGGTTTTACATGCTCTGATGGTGGCACTTGTCTCTTCTACATCATTAGCAGCTGTGTATGAGCACTAATACGTTAACTTGTCCAAGCAGTCCACAACTCTTCATGTAGAAAAACCTGGAAAGTGCACTGAAATGAAGAGGGCGACATTAGGCAATGCTCCTGGGAGTCCCACAACTAGAGAAACCTGTTTTCCCATCGATTTTCATTTTGCCTTTTTGTATATATTAATAAATATTTATAATTTATAAACTGTATCTCTCATGTGGCATTGCCATTGTCTAAAGCATGTAGAGGATATGTCTGCTCATGTGGCAATTTTAAATTCTCATGTGGGGAATGTTGGCATGTTTTTTTTTCTTTGTGTGGTTATAGAATTTCATAAAACCTACTGATTTATTATATCATTAATTATCACCTAATTATATTAATTATTAATAAAATGCAGATTTAATTAGAAAATGAAGGGTAAAGGTACCCTTCAGTTAAAATTGGCTGAAATCAACTAACGAGGTCAGATGTTATTAGCAGAGAGATACAAACTGATAGAAACAGTTATGCACACACTGTGACCTCCTTGGGAGAAAGAATAAAATAAGTCTCTTTTCATCTCAATTTATAGAAGCTAGAGTTGTAAAAGATCATGCTACCCTCTCCACCTTGGTTCTTGTGTTTTGATACTACCGAATCTTTTCAGCCCAATAGCTCTGTATTACTCACCTCCCGATTAAGTTAACTATATTTGGAGTGGTATTACAGACAAATCTCCTTGTCATCATCTGCTTGGGGTAAATGGGATGGTCCTGGGAGGAAAGACTTGAAGCAGCTGGTGTGAGGAATTGTGGGGGTGTCATGGGGACACCCAGCCTGAAGTGCTGGTTCTGCTTGCAGCATCTCTGTGGACACCTAAATGATTCTATGATTCTATGACGAGGCAGGAAAGCTTTAAAACATGGAGGCCCCTCATGTTTCCACTCAACAGGCAGGATGTGAGACACGTTGGCAACAGGCAGGCCACTGAGTCTCACAGTGAGAAACTGTCTGGTTTGCAGGCAACCATCAGCTAAAAAGCAAACCAAAGAAGCAGCACGAAAGTAGCACTAGAAATATCCTCCTACAAAACCACTGCCTTCTACAAAAATCTGTGCATGGGGCTGAAAATATAGGAAATGAGAACCGAGACTCTACCTGGAAGTCAGCATGTTGGAATAGCACTGTCTCACTGGAAAAATACATTCAAAGTGACTCAGTAGTAAATTTTGGTAGGTGATATATATTCCTATATGGAGTGACATTGTAGAAGTTCACCTGAACTGGAGAAACCTCAAGGAAGGCAAGCATTCATAGAGTGGAGCTGGGAGCTCTGGTTCTGTGGGTGAGAGCTACTCGTGTCCCTGAAGGAACAAAAAGATCCTCCTGCTGCAGGCTGAGTCCTTGGCAGACAGTGGTGGGAAGATGAAAAACCTAAAGGCCCTTTACTAAAGAGCATGGACTGCTGAAATGCTCAGCATAAAACCAGCCACAGCTGGGTGCACAGAATAAGCATATACATTTGAATAATCTCAAAACAAAAAAAGAGAAAGGGTATAGTGTGTGCAAGAGTCTAAAAGCAGCGTCAGTTGTCTGTGAAGCAACTCAAAATACACAAATAAAAGTGCTCAGCCTTATGAGCAGTTGTTCAAGAGAAGTGGGGGGGAAAAAAAAAAGGGAGGTATGTCCTAATCTCACCGTTACCAGAGAAAACGAAAATGGCAGGACACACAGTGACTGAGAACAATGATTTCCAATACAGAGAAGGCTGTCTGCAAAGTGACTTTGGCAAATTCAAAGACACGTGCTGATTCAAATGCAGAAATGCTTTGCAGGAGAAGGCTGCCAGCCGAAAGCTGCCATGTTGGTCGGGTTACTTAAATAATCACCAGCCTATCGCTGTTCCAATGTCCAGCCAAACTGCAGTGCAGCTCCAGCACCACATGGAAGTGCTAATATCAGACTTCAGGAATGGGACAAAGGGCTGATGATATTTAGCAAAAGCTTCCTAAGGCCACTGGACACAGGTCAATAAGAAAAACTCCTCAAAGGGGCAACGTTATTGCTTGGAGCATGTAGTTATGGGCACAGAGGGATACTGCTGAGGGACAGGGGGCTCGTCACAGGAGAGATTTACAACATCAGGAGAAAAACAGAGCACTTGTTTTGGGGCCTGTGAAGAATTTAAACCTCAGGACACATTTCAAGGGCTGGAGGACACCCTGAGGGTAAAGCAGAAATGCATCCCTGTTCCCAGCTGGGGGAACTACTGAAATGCAAAGTACCATTAGCTGTGATGAGGCGGCTGAGGGAAGAACTGACAAGGCTGCAAACAAGAGGTATTATTATGCTCATTGAAACTAGCACAGAGTGAATCAGCAGCCGAAAAGTAGTTAGAAAGTCTTCAGGTAAACCAAGGATCTGCTCTGAGCCAAAACCACTGAGCGGGGTGCTTGGAAGAAGTCAGTATCCATTGCCCCTCACTAGAGACGTGCTACTGTGATTTATTCGTGGTTAAACTGCTTGCGACGTCAAGAACGGATTCTGGCACGTTAAGCTAGTGAGCCATCTAGCTTCTTGACAACCTTTGCCATAGCTATTGGCAGGGGTTTTGGGTATTCGAGCATCAAGCTAGGCCTGACACGGACTGAAAATGGATGTCTGGATGTAAAGAGCATAGCTTATGGCACGAGCGTCATAGAAGAAGGGCTTGTGTTGCGGCAATCTGTCCATGAAGTCAAACTGAAACAACTTGGCAAATGCTGCCAAAAGAATATTAAATTACAAACAGACAAACTAAGATGAGAAGAGCTGAGTTTGTCTTCTTCCACATGTTTTCTGGTGTTCTTTTTCAGGACTGGGAGAACTACGAAACTGTAAGAAAAAAAACAGGCTGGCAGACATGAAGAAATTGCATAATTTTCAGTAAGTTTTTTGATTCTGCACATGCCCTTCAGATACCTCTGAACCTTTAAGACCAACCACAGTGATGCAGCCTGGCATTTGCAAGAGTACCTGAGCTGAAGTGGGTACTGAAAGAATGCATAAAACTAGAAGCAAACACCGGCATGAAGTGGGCTATATTTACACATCAATTTATTTATTAGTATCAAGGTACTCAGGTATTTATGCAGCAGCTGGAGTGACAAGATACCACGTGAGTCTGCAGAGTGGCCCTTCACAAAGCCCACTGTAACAGAGCCCTGACAGACACAGGGAAGTGATACATCAGATTTAAAAGGAATCTGATTCACTGCTTCCTGTAGTGAAAGGTTTGTTTTGAGCACAAGGTAGAACTTCTGCCTAGGCATAGGAGAACACCATAGAAAGGCAGCGCTGAAGGCTACCAAATCACAGGAGCACATCCCTGAGACTCCAGAGGCAAAAGATGAAGGGGTGATGCCCAGAAAAGGAACTCCAGGAGGCAGGTAAATTGACCCAACTTAACAGAGAGATTTTCCAGATAATCTTAAGGTCAAGTTTGTTGTCTTGTTTTTTTTTTTCCCCTAAAAGTACTCCAGAGAAGTTCTATGTTGTACAGGGTGTTGGATAAAAGAGTCTCACTCACTTTCTAATCAATTTCCTATAAGCCCGTGATCAATTTTAACAGCTACTTAGCCTTATTGGTAATAATTTTCTTGTGTTTCTTCAATCATTATCAACAAGACCACTTTTAGAACAGCTGAAAAAAACCCCTACACTATGCAAGATCTAAACCCAATGTACAGATTTATAAATATTACAGTTTCATGAATATTTCTAGGCATTTCCCAGGCTGGGAGGTTCTTCAGGAGACTAGACCTCCCGCCAGAGAGATGCTGTCAGTTCACTGCTCCATCACAGACTTCCTGTGTGAACCTCAGTTCCTTACACTGTGCATCATGCCCAACTTTAAAGCCTGTGTGTGTGTAGTTGCACCTGCCTATGGCAGTGCTGTCTGATGCACTCTAATGACTCAAGAATGCTCTTAAATGAGGTAAGGTTGGACATATATATGCACCATTCCTATACATGCCTGCAGATATTGACTTTTTTTGGTGAATATGTCTAGATGTTAATGATTAAATAGCACCCAATTAGCTACATAATGCTATTTACATGAATAAAGTTTAATCACATTCTCATTAGCTGCTTGTTATAATAATTACCCATTATTTATATACAAACCAGATGAATTAGTGCTTTATGTACATTGAGGATATGACCACATACATTTCTGCTACCTTACCTGCCCTTTTACATAAGAAACAGCTAAGAACTTTATTAGTTCTTTTCTGCAATTTTTTGTATAATGTCCAGTAATAACATGTCCTTTCATGTTAAATATATTTTGAATCATTTTGGTAGTATTCAATTGACTGAACCAAAGCTGTCCTTCTTGCACTGCTTCTGTAAGATGTCTCAATTAAAGACCCTTCTATTTTATGCAACAGAAACATATCCTTCTCACATATAATTCATTAGCAGCAATAATAGCATTGATGTTCTGAACTTTTACAATACATACTTAAAAATTAAATGCATTGTTAATACTGTTGCACAAGAGAAACATGCTCCTTGTTGCACTCCAGGTTTTATTCCTGGTAGTGAAACAAATGTGAGACGAGAATGAATTGGAAGTTAGGGATTTCAACAGTAATCTCAAGAGTAAGGCAAGTGATTATTTGAGAAGAGTTGGACAAAAAGAAGGGCAAATAAAAAAATTTGACTCTCTATCCTGATCTAACAGCACCATACAAATCTGCAAGGGTTTTTCCTGAGTTGACTAAGCTGTGCTACTGCAAGATCAAGCAGGACACGTGTTCTGTCGTCATTCTGTGCATTTAATGCAGCAAGCCCAGATGCCTGCAGCCCTCATTCACTGCTTGCAACTTTGCCTATCCTGTCAGAAGCTGTTTCCTTGGAGAACAAAGAAGACAAGAGAACAGTACTGCTGCCAGCCAGACTTTCTTTTCAAGACGATGGCAGAAAAAAATGGGCCACATGATAGAAAGAGAAAGGGAAGGACTATAATTTTTGTACAGTGCTCTCCCAGAAGTCCCAGGAGAGTCACACATGCCAGGCTTTTTTTGTCTATCTGGGAACATGGGGTTGTTTTCCTGATTACCTGTTGCTTCTCCATTCTTCTCCAAGGTGACTGTGGAGGCAAGCAGACAAAGCATTTGACACCACCTTCTTACCTATTTTTGTCGGGAAAGTCCCAGGACCCACACAACTCCAATACATTTTCTCTTAAGATATTGCCCTTCTTTACTGGCTGGAGCTGCAGTTGGAAACTTTAACCTGACAAATGTCAACACACAGTCACAGAACAAGGAATTTGCTGATGACTTAGGGAGCTGGGCTGGCAAAAAGTTCAGCTTTCCCTCAATTAAAAAGCTAACAAGCTACCAGTTTTTTTGTTTGGTTGGGTTTTTTTTGTGTGTGTGTGGTTTTTTTTTTTTTTTGAGGCAAAGTAGTCTGATCAGAGAATATCAAATCAAGCCTTCTCCTTTCAGCATGGGGTGGGGAAGGAAAATGCCTCCTTTCACTTCCATGATATTTTGTGTAAAACCCATTGCAAATTAAGTTGATTGCCTAGAGACTCTAGCTACTGCTTATAGCTGGCAAGAGAGACAAGGCAGTGTAATGATCTGTGACTGCATACCCTACATGTAGACTACAGCCATCAGTCAACTACATAATCTTCAGCATCAAGATTCATTAAAGTCAGTGGGAGTCATGTTGTTAAAATGCTGAGTGCAATTTGGGAAATGCAGGGGTTAATACTATAGGCTCAAGAAAATGGGTTAAAAAAAATTTAAAAAAGGTGAAAAAGAAGCTGCTGGAGCAGAAGTGGATGCAGCCAGAGTGTAGCGCTTGTGGCTATAGATTACTCTTAGATTTTTGCCACATAAACATTTTGAAAAGAAAACAAATGACAATCTATCATGTCTTAGGAGGTGGCATTCTTTTCCTTTTTTGTTATACTCATCAAAATTACTGATTCCATTTGTTAATAGTATTTTTTTTCAAAATTACTGCATCCTTATGAACATGTGCCACTGCACCCTTTTTCTTCTCAACCAACCAACTTTATTATACGAATAACTCACTTCATTATCTTTGGGATCTGAAAGTGTTAAAAAGAAAGTTAAACCTTAATTATGGGCTGTAAGCTGCTAAAGGGAGAATACTAGAGTGTAGCAATGGCATCTGGACTAGTACTACTGCACGTAATGCATATCTGTCACTGACAACTCACTGGGTTACATTTAATTCACAATCATCAGTCATGTCTTCTTTTCTAAGCAAAAAAAGAAACTACACCAGCATCACTAGTAGACAGCTTGCCTTCAGAGGACAGATTCTTCCATGTGCCATGATTCAAGTGAATGACCTTACAGATGTAAACGGAATAGGCAAATAAATGTCAATAAATAGAAAGCGACTGAGATTTTCATATGCTGTGATAACATTTAATCTACCATACCTAATGAAGTTTTGTAGTTCTTCTCTTGCCCATTCACTCTCAGTTTCTGAGTCTGATTCTCCTTTCTGTTCAGTTTGGGTGAACATCTCTATGCTCTCTCTATGTAAATCAGGGCACTGCTGGGACTTAGCAAAGTAAAAGGCCAGCAGCACCCATTAGCCAGGAGGAAACAAGTGTTCTCCTTCTTCAAGACCTAAGAACCTGAAGTGATTACAAGATCAGTCCAGAGACTGGCTGAGCCTTTGCTCTGCATGGTTGCTTATTTGTCTGTGGAATGTGGAGTGTTGGAATAAACAACATTGAACAGAAATCAGTTTGAGCAGGAAATACCAGCTTCAGAAGCTTTGGCCACAAACCCACTGTCTTAAACTCTTGCAGTATAGCCTTCTTTCCCCTTGAAATGTATAACAGCAACATGCACATGTCTGGAAACGTTCCTCTTAAAACATGAAACTGTTGCTTCCACGGCTCCATGAGAAGAAGACATATGGACACAGCTGATTTTCACTTAACAACTCAGTTGAGGCAAACAAAACAGCAGAAGCTATGGTTAATGCAGACCTCTTTGATCCCAAACTAAATGACAATTTTAGCACTAACACTTGTCCAGATGCTTTTGTTACAGATCAGAAAACCTGTTTGGCAAGCTCTCACTCATTTGGCTATAAGTATTTCAGTTGCCCTCCCACTAGATGTAGTCTCACCACATAAGTCATGTTTCAAGACAGAGTGAACAGATGAGCTTGTCCTACTCAATCACTAATATTGATTCACACGTTCCCACAGAAGAAAATGCAACTTTGAATTGTCTTGGCAGAGCATACACCTTACACATGCACAATTAACGATTAAAGAATTAGCAGGTGCCCTAATCGAAGCCCTGCAGGGTGGGTTCGACGCTTTGACCACACTTCATTATCTTTGTCCTCTTTGTGCTACAACGTGACCTCTGATGAGGTGCACATTTTGCTATGGTTTATGGCAATTATGATCCTTGTTCATGGTAGATTGGCTAGAATCTCTTTGGACTATCTAGTGTATAATCTTTCTTTATGTATTTCTACTATACAACCATATGCATTAGCTCTGGCCCACTGGGTACCATTCCATTCAACTTTCATGTATACATTCTAATTATTTTACTACTGTGTTGCTGTTGGAGCCTAATGTTGAAAGTAGAATCTACTTTTCACTGGGTCCACCACAAAATTACAACTTGTGATACTTTAGGTTAGCTTCACTAATAAATATGAAATAATAGGGCACTTTGTAGTAAGCTTAATACTAAATTTAAAAGGTAAAGTTTCATAAAATGATCCAATAAATGCATACTATTCTGAAATAACTATGTATTAGAAGAAACTCCAGTCATACTGGTATCACATGCTTAAAATTAACATTTTATGGTATGATGAGTTCTATGGTAAGCTATTATTACTACTTATTGTTTGCATTATGGTAGTCCCTAAGGGTTTGGGTCCAGCTGTGCTAGACGCTGAGTATCAGCTTTATCTGTACTTACATCCCTCCTGCCCTGCCTAAGAACTAGTCCTTTTCTGCTCGGTTCATTTCCAAAATCCTTCTTCAAAACACCCTTAAGACTCTGCCACTTCCAAGTGTTTCACTACCTTCCTGTCCCAGGAAGTACCCATAAAATCTTTGTTTCAGCCTCTTCTTCATCTTACCTTTCTGTATTGTCAAAAGAAGTGGCTGAGTGCTGCACTCTCTAGTTCACACATCTCAGCATTCCCTCACTTTTCCTCCACTAAAGCAGTCCCAACAGCCAATGTCCTCGGCGTTGGTGTGAACCTTTTCCACCACCTCTCTCACTAGCCTTGTAGGAAAATGACTGGAGGCTACTGAGCTGCCCTCTTCCCTTTGTCCCGTTGCAGTCTTGGCTGATCAACACCCTGCCAGATGCCTTGGCTCCTCAATCAACAGTTCCAGAGTTGGTTCCCTGGCACAATGGATTATCATTTGTCACTGCTATGAAATGGCAAATAATTCTCTCCTTCCCACCACACCGCTCACAGAAATTGATAGGGGTTTATATTTTAAGGGGACCTTTTAACAGCATGCATCTAGCGTTACGTTTCGAGGCAACAGTTGCCTTCAAATTGGGCAGTAGAGTCTTCCCTCTTCTTCCTAGCACGTTCCTCCCTCACTCCGTGTTTCGTACAGCACACACACGGATGGCTTTTAATAAGAAAGCAGTGTAATAACGTCAACAACGCTTTGTGACTCCTTTATTTGCACATTTAGAAAGAGAACTGTCAATTCAACAGAGAGATAAATGGTGGAGACCAGATACAACTAATTGCTAAAGAACATCACCCACCACATGGTGTTGCTTTTTAAAGTGGCAGAATGTTCTTGCATTCAGTATACTCCCAGTCGAATCAGACGGGTGCATTTTATACTGAGATTTGTGGCAGATCTCTTTTAGTATTCATAGGTGTGCCAGCATAATACAATTCATTTAGGAATATGACACATCTGTGTAATTTGTAGGTGTTGACTGTCTAACCTTCAGACAACTTGATGGAAAAAAATAATTCATCCATAACAGAGACCTTTATTTTTCAATCCATAACATTCTATTTAATGTATTAGAAATACATGAAAAGAATGAAAAAACAGGAAAAGTAGAACAACAGGAAGAAAAGGAAATGTCTTACTGTACAGCATTTCAACAAATAATATAGAGATGGATTATTCTAGATTTTCAAATCCTTTATAGTGAAAGTTCTATCAGTCTTTCTATGAGTCTATCTTACTTATCTTTGTGATCAAGTGAGAGAAAAGCCAGTGCAGTCCTATATAGATACGACATTTATTTTTCCAGCAATTCAGACAACTTGAACATAACAATACTGAAGGCTATGCTATGAATATTTCATCTCATGATTAGGATCATCTTCAAATACAATGCTCTACATTCACATGCCTTAGCTGAGGTGCAACATATGCAGTTATAGAATGTAGGTACATCATGATCATTTTTATCAAAATAAAACAAAGGTTACAGATATTCAGGGAAGGACAATAAAAAAAGATAGATAGCCTGCTCCTGTAATTGCATGTCCCTGCCATTTAAAATAAACTATTTAGTTGCAAGAGAGTAAGTTTTGATTGCTCTGAAGAAGAGTACCTTTCACTTAAAAAGGCATGGAGTGTTCTGGGGCATTGTGCCACCCATGAGCATCAGCGTACCAAGGTGCTAATATCTGCAGAATATGAACTAGTTCACAATTATCCCAGGGCTAGTCATTTTCCATTTCAAGAAATGTAATTTATGGTCATATTATAGTTCTCGTCTTTGCACTAAGAGTATCTCCCAGGCATCCTTTTCAGATTACGGTCCCACCTGGATCAGGAATAGGTGGTCACGAGTCCGGGCTTTGCTACTGAACTTACCTGTTTTTTTCTGTTCTTTTCTAATTTCCTGAAGCATACACAGAATACAATTATGCCTTCTCTTTGCTCTGTGAAAGAAAGCATTTTTGAAAGAGTTTTAGCTTAGAAAATACTGTCCTGTGGAAGCAGCCCCTAGGCTGAGCTCCCAGCTTTTGATGGGAACTTGCTCTTGTCTGTCTTCCCCAGCAAACCCACAGCCATAGCTTCTTCACCCAGAGCTTTGCTCCAATCTCCAGACTCCAGACCAACACCTCCCACTTCTTTGGGCCATGTGGCCTTCCTCACAGCCTCAACCTTCCTTCCCTTCTGCTGTGTGCTGGCGATCTTCTCTACAGGAAGGCTCCCATGGTCTTAATTGGGTACAAAAGTGTTTTCAGTGATCAGTAACTTGGAGTCAATAAAACCTCTTTAGTAGCAGGGGTGACTACTGAATGAAACTGTGCCTAGCTCCATTTCTAAGCCTGCTTCCCAACCCCACACTTCTCTTTGCAGGAGGCGACAGCACAGCGGAGCCTGAGCGTTTGCCAGTTGTGCCGTTCACAGCAGCAATTGCTCCAGATAAAAAAGAGCTACATCATCATTACCGGGAGGGAGGAGTGAGTCTAACAAAACACATTGCAGGAACAATCGGGTAATTGGATCCCTACTGGAAATGCAGCCCGAGTAATAATTGCAGGTGGCACCGATGGTGTTATAACAGAAATTAAACCTCTATTATCATATTCCAATGGATCCAGTTCTAACCGCAGGAAAACAGTTTAAAGGCGCTGCTGCATCCGTGAGTACCTGGACTTCTCAGGAGAGGCTAATCCACTTTGAAACTGATGCCAAATTGGCGAAACACTACGCTCCTTCTGAACTCAAACTCTTTAGTTTAGGCACACAGGGAAAGTGAGGAAGCAACCTTCTATTTATTTTTTTTTTTAAATGCACACAAGAAGTTAAAAACCCTCCTCTACCATCCAGTATGTTGGACATCTCTTGGCTGGATGAGTGTGAAACATATTCTGGAGAGTGATAGCGCGCACGGATGTGGTGTGCTACTTTTTTTTCTTCCCAGTAATGAATTTTATGCCTGCCTGTTTCTGTTCCTTTGTCTATTTTTAATTCAAATATGTAAAAGCTTTTCTTAATACAGACTCCCAGGTGTCAGTTGCTGCCTGGAGTCCCTTTTCTTTCCTCTATTGTTCTCTTAATTGTTACTTCAAAACAATTAGCTGGGCATTCATATGCAAATGAATGCAAATGTACAGGGGATTGGGTGTGAGAGAATACCACCACTCGTTAATTTCCACTTCAAGGTCTGCTGGTAGGAACAACAAAATTGCTTAACAATGTATTTTTCCTGGGCCATAAAGGGTGAACTCGCAACGGTTCCAGCAGTCCTGCTGGCTCGGCAATTGTTAAGATTCTGCTTTTTCTTGGTAAGATTTTTATTTATTTATTTATTTATATATTTGTGTCTAGAGATTCTGCTAGGCTTACCCTATCACCCTAAACTGCCCTTGCCCTTGCTCCTTTACGCTCAAGGACATGCCTAATCATTTGAATACCATCTTGATTAGGATATAAGGTAAATTATTAATATTACTGCTATTGACATGATCCATTAAGGGATAAAACCTCTCACTTGAAGGAATTCCTCATGTCTCTGACAAAATAAAACTTTTATAATTTATAAAAGAGTATGCTTTATTGCTTGTAAGCCTTAGAAGAAAGATACACTGACTGATAGGCTGGGACTGGGGATGAATCCTACAGAGACTTTGCCAGTTGCTAAGATAAATCTCATCTCTTTTGGAGCAGTTGTATTTATTGTATAAATCTGCATTCCCTTTCAGGCTGTATAGTAAAACTCCTTATGAAAAATAGTTGGTTATTCAGCATTCAGAACTGCTCTACAAAGATAAATACCTTAGCTTTTCAGATCCAATTAATATACAGAAACCAATTAAAAGACCAAATCCTGTAATCGTTAGGCAGGAAAAAATCAGAACCACAGACTATCCTGAGCAGGAGAACCCACAGCACAGTAGGACACTCCATCGCTCATGTGTCTCCCCTACCAGGATTCCCACCAGGGGCAGGATCACCTCTAGAAGGTTTAACTTTAGAAAGAGAATTCTGAGGCTGTGGGAAGAAGTTATTATGTCTTTTTTACATTACTTTAGTGTTCTTCCACTTTTATCTCTGAAAACATATCTACACATCAATAAGGGACAACAATATCTACTCCTCAGGGCAGGTAGCGTCTCTGTTATGCAGTGTGGTTCCCATGTTTCACCGGGTATGTTCCTCATGGAAAAGAAAGAGGTCTGGGCTAGTGGCGAGAGCTGGCTTGAATTCCCAGCTCCATCCCTTACTGAGTGGTGGGTTGACTGTTGAGGCCTGGGCATCCCGTTCTGTTTGGATGTCTAAATGCTACTGGAATCAGTGGAAATCAGGTGTTTGCGTGCCTTTATCTGGACCTTAATTGTCATTTGTCCTGCCTTCCTACCTCCAAGATGAGGTAATGGCACTGCCCTCACAGTCCTGTTGTGAGAATGAACACATTTAAGACTGGGAGGAACTCAGGCACGGGAACGATAAGTACCGTATAAATACCTCAGGTAAAGAGGTACTGTTTATACTACAGTATATATATACTACCCCATAAATAAACAGCAGCAAAGCAGCAATGATTGTTCTGGGGAGTGTGATCTGGGGACTCTGGCCTCATGAGTAAAGTAGAACTGTATTCAAATTGCTGCTAGCAACGCACACCGGAGGAGATCTTCTACACCTGCAGAGGTGGCAAGAAGAAAGGGGGACACTCCTCTGTCACCCCCCAGTTGCTCTGTACAGAGGATTGGATACTGTCAGTGGTAATTTGGGTGGCCACCCCCAAGGCCACAATGCTTGTGCTTCAGGGGAAAGAGGGAGGGATGATGAGTCTTCTTGCCTTCATCCATGCCCTTCCTCTCTGTGTCCTCTGTTCTATTTAAATAAGCTTTTTTTCTTATTTTTTTTTTCTTCCCCCCCCTCCCCGTGAGCATATCCATTTATGATGATTTAGCCCTAAGCAAAGGCTTAAGGGTTTTGTCCAAAACTAATACACAAATGCCAGAAAGGGTTTTTAACCATAATACTTCTATTTTTCCCTCCTTAAAACTTGAAGAAATTGAAATATCTGTCTTCATTACACCATAAGCACTTGTGGAAACTTGGAAGGTACTGGATATATCTCCTTATGGGAAAAGTAAATGTCTCATCCCAGGAGACTGTGCCCTCACTGCAACCTGTTCATAGCTCACCAACTGATATATTTTATCTTCATATGTGGTTGAAATAGGGCAGATTTCTGGGACTTAAACAGGCAAATAAAACACATCCATCTTCCGATAAGGATGCAGGAAGTTATTATTAGCCAGTGGGCTAATAGTAAAACACACTGAAATACAAGAAAAGGATGGTTTGAACAGGTGAGGCTTTAAAGCATGTTTTACCCTGAAGTTTCCACTCAAGTTTTGTTCTTAACAAGTTGTCTGAGACCTTTGCCTTCTGCTTTATGAGGCTGACAGTTGCAACTTGAAAGTCCAAGCAGTATTTTTAGTGGAAACAAGAGATAGATGCTGGCAGGGTGTTTTAACAATGGCCTGTTTGTTTTGGTAACAAGATTCAAAGACTGCATTATTTATAATTCCCTGATATGCGCAGATGGCTCTGGTTGGATGCAGTGATATAATAACAGAAGTGGTTTCTTATAACCTGTCTGCACAGCCCTCCCTGATGCCTGCTGGGGCCAGAGTCTCACATGCAGTTTCAACGAGCAAAGTCAGTAGAAGAGGTTCCTCCCCAGACTGCTCATTCCCACCCCACGCCGTCTCTGTCAGCACGGGTGCTTATGCTGGGTTTGGAACCAGACTGAGGAATCAATCCGGGTTCAAATTCACCCAGAAGAAAACCAAGCAAGTGCAACTGCTTATATTCTCATACTCGTGATGCTATGGCCTCAGTGTCCCCCATAATGTGTGTTCCTTTGTGTAGTCCTTTAGTTGAAAATTAAAAAAACCCCAACCAACCCTACTTACTCTAAAAATACTACCTTTTTTGGTCTTAACACACACCAACTTTATTTTATATTCCTATTTTAATATATACATAAATGTGAGGAGTAGTGTTGTTATTGCACATATTATATCAAAATATATTGGATAGAATATATACACATATATAGAAGTATGTGAACACAGATATATAATAACATTTACTGTGTTGTTATATATAATAACATGTACTATGTACTAAGATCAGGGGTCCCATTTGTGCATGTTGCACGTAGCTCAAGTGTCAGTGTGCACAAATGGAAATAAAACTGAGTGGTCCTTTGGCCCTTTTGATCCATTTGCTTTCTGATCTCCCTGCCCAGGCAATGGCTGATGGAACACGGGCAAAGAAAATGTCCACTGCTTCCTCTTTCCTTCTGTACTCTTTCTGCACTTTGGGGACTGATCTCAAAGGGCCATTTTCAGATGCTGTAAATTCCAGTAAACTCCATATACCTGGTGTTTTCTGCTAACCACTGGTATCCTTTAGGTCTTTAGAAATACCTAGGCAGTAGTAAATACTAACTCCAAGTTTCTGGAAAAGAATCCAGAAACTGTCAGAGCTTGTGATCCACTTTAGAGGTGGCTGATCCATCAAACCTTCCTGCAGTAGCCCAGGGCTTTCATTACTAGCCAGCAACACAGCCTTGGCTGCCTGCTCAGTGCCTTTCACAGCTGAGAAAGGAAGCCTGGATCAGCCTTTTCCC
>VZTM01004470.1:0-19815 GCA_013400555.1 Jacana jacana | reverse complement strand
AAAGCAGCAATGATTGTTCTGGGGAGTGTGATCTGGGGACTCTGGCCCCATGAGTAAAGTAGTACAGTATTCAAATTGCTGCTAGCAATGCACACCAGAGGAGAAGATCTTCTACACCTGCAGAGGTGGCAAGAAGAAAGGGGGACACTCCTCTGTCACCNGGAGACTGTGCCCTCACTGCAACCTGTTCATAGCTCACCAACTGATATATTTTATCTTCATATGTGGTTGAAATAGGGCAGATTTCTGGGACTTAAACAGGCAAATAAAACACATCCATCTTCCGATAAGGATGCAGGAAGTTATTATTAGCCAGTGGGCTAATAGTAAAACACACTGAAATACAAGAAAAGGATGGTTTGAACAGGTGAGGCTTTAAAGCATGTTTTACCCTGAAGTTTCCACTCAAGTTTTGTTCTTAACAAGTTGTCTGAGACCTTTGCCTTCTGCTTTATGAGGCTGACAGTTGCAACTTGAAAGTCCAAGCAGTATTTTTAGTGGAAACAAGAGATAGATGCTGGCAGGGTGTTTTAACAATGGCCTGTTTGTTTTGGTAACAAGATTCAAAGACTGCATTATTTATAATTCCCTGATATGCGCAGATGGCTCTGGTTGGATGCAGTGATATAATAACAGAAGTGGTTTCTTATAACCTGTCTGCACAGCCCTCCCTGATGCCTGCTGGGGCCAGAGTCTCACATGCAGTTTCAATGAGCAAAGTCAGTAGAAGAGGTTCCTCCCCAGACTGCTCATTCCCACCCCACGCCGTCTCTGTCAGCACGGGTGCTTATGCTGGGTTTGGAACCAGACTGAGGAATCAATCCGGGTTCAAATTCACCCAGAAGAAAACCAAGCAAGTGCAACTGCTTATATTCTCATACTCGTGATGCTATGGCCTCAGTGTCCCCCATAATGTGTGTTCCTTTGTGTAGTCCTTTAGTTGAAAATTAAAAAAACCCCAACCAACCCTACTTACTCTAAAAATACTACCTTTTTTGGTCTTAACACACACCAACTTTATTTTATATTCCTATTTTAATATATACATAAATGTGAGGAGTAGTGTTGTTATTGCACATATTATATCAAAATATATTGGATAGAATATATACACATATATAGAAGTATGTGAACACAGATATATAATAACATTTACTGTGTTGTTATATATAATAACATGTACTATGTACTAAGATCAGGGGTCCCATTTGTGCTTGTTGCACATAGCACAAGTGTCAGTGTGCACAAATGGAAATAAAACTGAGTGGTCCTTTGGCCCTTTTGATCCATTTGCTTTCTGATCTCACTGCCCAGGCAATGGCTGATGGAACACGGGCAAAGAAAATGTCCACTGCTTCCTCTTTCCTTCTGTACTCTTTCTGCACTTTGGGGACTGATCTCAAAGGGCCATTTTCAGATGCTGTAAATTCCAGTAAACTCCATATACCTGGTGTTTTCTGCTAACCACTGGTATCCTTTAGGTCTTTAGAAATACCTAGGCAGTAGTAAATATTAACTCCAAGTTTCTGGAAAAGAATCCAGAAACTGTCAGAGCTTGTGATCCACTTTAGAGGTGGCTGATCCATCAAACCTTGCTGCAGTAGCCCAGGGCTTTCATTACTAGCCAGCAACACAGCCTTGGCTGCCTGCTCAGTGCCTTTCACAGCTGAGAAAGGAAGCCTGGATCAGCCTTTTCCCCATCCTGTACTTGGCTCTTCTGATGGGGTCTAGAACAATGTTCCTTTATGTTCTTTGCTCTTTTCAGCAAACTATCGCCAGGTGCTCACAGGCAGATGGCCCACTTTAGCCCTTTGAATTGCCTGGGACATCAATATAAAACATAAAGGTGTTTTGCATAAATCTGGTCTCTTAGAGGCAGGTAGCTGTGATGAGGCTCCTGATGAGTAAAAAGGAATGGTAATAATTTAAAAGAGGAAGTATTCCTGTGTATCAAAGCCTTGGATGTAACATAATATATATCTAACACGGTTTTATGGAGTAGAGATAAATAGAACACAAATAGTGTAATCCCATTCTGAACATCAAAGCATGCAGATTTCAGAAAGGGAAAGTATGATTAGAATGTGATTCAAGATATAAAGCTTTTCATATCTCTGAAAAATGCATATATGTGTATATATTTTTATACTTAAATATATATTAATGAGTTCTTTTGCGTAGTACAGTTTGTAAAGCTCAGATCTCTTCTCTTTAGTGTCTTCTAGTATCCTTTCTTTTATGTCTGATTCTCCCCATTAAGAACATCGTTCTTTTTTTTTAGCAGACAAAATCCCCTACTAGCCTTTCTCCTTGATAATCTTTTTACATTTTTCCTTATCTCTTCCTTTGCGTCTATTGTCTGATTGTACCTCTTACCCGGGCCTTCACTCAAGGTTAGTGAAATTAAACATTAGCTGGCTTAATAGGTAGCTGGTAACAGTAGTTTATCTACCAAGATAAGCTTCCAGATTTTGGATGTCTCAAATTTCTTCTTTTCCACTTTCATCATTCTAAGACACTGTTATTTGAGGACTCAGTGACCCATCTCCTTGAATGTTGCTTACAAGCAGTTTCCCTATATATGACCCTGTGATAATTTCTTGTCTGGCAGGTTAGAGCTGAACTAGTTTCAATACATCACTTTCTGGAGCAAATGGCTATGCTTGGTTCAGAATATTTTGTACTTGTTAACCTCTAATACCTTGTACGTATGGGAGATGGAGGTTTCTGTAAGTATATATGTATGTTCATCTTATGTGCTGTGGGATATTGATCCTAAGGGATCAAAGCAGGAGGGCAAATGGGGGACGATATTGCAGGCTTCACTCTGCTATCAGGGCAAGGGAGGAAAAGAAAAGCAGATTTGCCATGTATCTTTCTGAAGACAGCAAGAGCAGGAGGTTGGCAGGACATTTGGAGCTGAAGCATTGCAAGTGGAGGAATGGATGTGAAGCCTGCTCAGAGACCTCATGGATTCATGTAATGAAGCTGTACAGGCGTCTGTGTTATCCCACTCGTGTGTGTGCTGTGTGAAAGGGCAGATCAGACCGCGGCTGTTTCCTTTCCACGTGGCAATCTGAAGGGTAAGTTTCACAGGACATAGCCTTCTGGGCTGCTTATTGCAAAGCAAATTTACATTCCAGGCAAATCTAGACATTTTGTAATTTTTTTCCACAAAGAACAGGGTCTCAAAGAGGCAATGGCTGGCCTTGTGCCCTGTGCTTTGCCCGAAATCCAGGATTAGAACAACCAGAGATTCACCAAGCTGAAAAGCTCGATTAGGAGTGGCCGCTAAGATCCAGGGCTTCCAGATCCTGGCAGTGAAAGAAGACATGGACGTGACACCCAAGTGCCTGGGAAAACACGGCCTTCTTCAAAACAGCAGTCTTCTGCTATAATTAGCTTGAGTTTGTTTAAACCCTGTTTAAGGAGGTTCAGTCCGGAGCTACTGCTTGGGACAAATTCTCCTTGTCTGAAAGAAACAGCCTTTTTCGCTTGTGTGCAGTCACTAAGACCTGCAGACATCATTAGGACATTAGACATCTCTGATGAGATGTGACCGCTTACATTGCGTGAGGCAGACGGTCATGACGGCCTTGTTCAGAAAGACTTTTCACGGCTCCGGAGTGACCAATCCGCCGGTGCCAGCAGCTCCCTGCCAGCCTTCTGCAGCACAGCGATCGAATAAACAAATCTGCCTCCCCTTCCTCCAGCTCCCATGGCTCCTAGCCCAACAAAAGGGTGGCTGGGGACTACTAGAGCTGTCATGTCATGGGACATTGCCCTCTGCTACTGACTAATGGTCTCTCCCCTACAGAAGCCGGTGCTCTGCTTTGACACACTCCGCAATTATTCTCTGTAAACCCCTCCTGTCTATTGCTGCTTCACCACTGCAGATTAATGTATTGAAAGCTTAGCAATGCTTTTTTGGGCACTTCTTCACATATTTCCTGGGTTCTAGTCCAGGTGTTGCTAAGAGCCTGTTTGAATACTTGAAGACTGAGGGGGGGGATGTGATCAGCACCTATAAGTTCTTGAAGGGTGGGTGTCAGGAGGATGGGGACAGTCTCTCTTCAATGGTGCCCAGTGACAGGACAAAAGGAAATGGGCACAAACCTGAACATAGAATCATAGAATCATTTAGGTTGGAAGAGACCCCTGGGATCATCAAGTCCAACCATCATCCCTAATCTACAAGTTCTCCCCTACACCATATCCCTCAACACCACATCCAATCTACTCTTAAACACAGTCAGGGATGGTGACTCCACCACCTCCCTGGGCAGCTGATTCCACTGACTGACCAACATAAGAAGTTCCATCTACATGAAGAGGAACTCCTTTACTTTGAGGATGGCAGAGCCCTGGGACAGGCTGCCCAGAGAGGTGGTAGAGTCTCTGTCTCTGGAGACATTTCAAACCCACCTGGACAAGTTCCTGTGCAACCTGTACTGGGTGGACCTGCTTTGGCAGGGAGGTTGGACTAGGTGATCTCCAGAGGTCCTTTCCAACTCCATATCACTCTGAATACAGTGGGCTGGGGACTTTCCGTGCTATAAGCCTGTGGGTTTTCACCACTGAAGCTGCCACCTTTTTTTCCCCACTGACACAGCTGGACCAGTCCCAGGTAATGCTAAACCCAATTGGTTTCCTGTGGTTTAATAAACACAATAGCAGAACCCAGTAGCTGAACTGTTCCCCCATTTCAGGTAACCTTTCCCAATACTATTTAACAGGCTGTTGTCAATCAATTCTAATTTAGTACTTTTGCAGTACTTTTCTCCTCATCTTAGAGAAAATTTTCACAATCCATCTCCTTTCTCTCCAGTTGCTCTATAATGTACCTCATCAGCTCTCTAATCTTCTTCAATATCTCACCAATTTTGGGGCCTTCCCTAATCATTGTTCCTCATTCTGCTCTGCTCCAGCTAGAATCCATTTTATGAACCTTTTCTTCCTACCAGCTAACACCTCAGCCCTGAATTCCTAACCTTTTTACAGTGACATCTGACGTAGTTTTCTGTTTGATGCATATTGTTTCTTAAACCCAAACTGTTTCCGCAGCCCGGAAACCCTCTCAGAAAGTCACTACCCTTCATGACACTATATACCCAACTGAAGCTTCAAAGAGCAGGTAAAAGAAGAATGGGCGAAGATAAAGTGGGCCTTTTGTTAAGCAGAGTGTTTCTGCATCCATCTTATTCCAGGCAAAAACTCTGATAATCCACAATACCATAGCTTTCATGTGCCGGGGCACGGTGCCAGTGTTGCAACTGCTGCAGAAGGTAAGAACAAAGAGGGAAGATAAAGAGTTGTGCTGAGGGGGAGAAGGGAGGAGTGGAGGGGGGGGGTGGGAAATAAACTAAATAAATAATAATAAAAAAATAATAATCTTTTGTGTTCCTGGAATGATTGTGACACAATCATAATAATTTGGAAATAATTATATTTGTTATCAGTCAACATAATTTCCTGCAGTTCTACACACAACGTCATTTTCCTTTTCCAGCAGTCAGGCTGAACAAACCGTTCTGTTCTTCTTGTGCTTTTAGGACGAAGCAGAGTAATGTTGGTTGAACTAATAGTATAAACACAGGGATATCACTAAGAAATGCTTGAAGATGGGCGTTTAGCCTGTTGTTTCCCAATGTGATGCAACTGCATTTGCTCATTATCACTTTTTTTTCCCCCCATGTTTTGCTGTAAAATGACATGGTGCTGCGGTATTGTAAGGACAAACACTGCAATATGGTTAAAGACTAACTCTTTCAGTTTAAGTTATTATCCAGAGCCCATTACTGTAGTATTGGAGTGCATAAGAGAGACTATTTAGTAGAGGAAAGAAAAATAATACAAACCCAGTATCACGCTGTTTATTCAAATGCTGTAGGCGAGAGCTCTGTGTATGACACATTTAAAATGACTGATGGATTTCAACTTACAGTTTAGGAGAGAGGATGCAGACCCCCCCCGCTGGGGTATGACTTTCTTCCACCAGACAGATCCCTGGCTCCCCAGAGGGACTGGGACGTCCTTGGAGAGACAGGTCATGTTAGCTGCAGTTTTCCTGAGAGGCTCTGTTAGAGAAGGAGAACAGCTTTAGCCTGGGCCAATTCAGTTCCCAGGAGTTTTGCCACAGGAGATGGAGCCTGTTCCCTGCCTTGAGCAGGCACTCTTCAAATGAGACTTTTGAGGAGCTGCCAGTTCTCTCTGGTGTTATTCTCTATTGCTAGGTGTCTTGCACTTGCACTCCTAGAGGCTCAGAAGAACCAAGAGGAAACTCCACACCATTTATTCTCTTGCTAAAGTCTCTAGGCAGTCTACCAAGCTAAAAGGGAGTCCTGCTGGACAGGCATACACAGCTCATTAATATGACTGGATTAGAATTTGCTCCTTTATGCTTACTACAGTTGCTTTACAATCTGCTTTTATTGTTGCTCAGATATTTCCCATTGTCGTATAAAATGATTAATATAGAAACATGGGAGAAACAAAGGCAGATTCTAAAGGATCTTCAGTGAGTTTACTGGAAACTGAGTACAGGAAAAGGAGGACTGGAAAAAAAATGCACATAAATAAGCACGGGTTTATTTGTAGCGGCCAGAAAAAGAGGGAACCCAATTCTAACTCTTTTGTTCTTTTCCTCCTTAATGTAGCTCAGTTAAGGCATTTACTCATATGTGTCCCCAGTTTGGTTTTCCATATGTGGTAGAGAGAAGCATGCAGCCTTTTTCTGAAACATTACAGAAGGTAGCAGTGTAGGAGGCTACAAGAAGCACGGAACAAGGATCTCGGTTGGATATAGACTCATACAACATTTTTATTAGATATGTGGGAGCAGAAAAGTAGCCTGCTGATTGAATTTGCAGGTTTTATTAAATTAGGAGACACGATAAATAGGAGTGCAGGCAGTTATATAATGGAATTTTGAGAGGCTAAGAAGTGGCAAAATAAGGTTCAACTTGGCAAAAGTCCTATGAGGTAAGTTTTATAAAAAGACTAAGGCAAAATACAACATATATTTTTAATGTATTTTGGGGCTTAAATGTTTTTAAGGTATGATCTTTAAATTTATGGTATTTTGGACACCTGGCATTTATATGAAACCATTCAACCACACTGCTGACTCCTGAACCTGCAGTCTGCTTTAAAAATTCTGCTCTGAAGACTTGGAGTAGTGTACAAGAGAAGTTTCTGTGCCAGCCAGCCTCTTTCCCTTTGGTCTCATTTCAAAGTCACATTGAGGAGAACAAAGGAAGTTTCTCAAGCAAGAAGAACTAAAAACAAGCTAATGAGAGAGTTTTCTGTTAGCCAAATTGGCTGCTGCTTTACAGGCATGTAGCTGCTTCCATGAAATAGACTCAATAGTATGCATTGCTAGATATTATTTCTTTAATAATTGTCATTACACAAACATAGATACATAAATAGAAAATGCGAGAAACATCTAAAGATGTCTAGCTATGTCTCCATATGGATAAATTCTAAAACTTTATGTTGTTATGTTGTTTGACTGGAGAAACTGTAGCACATCCAACCATTTATGCTCTAATTGCAGGCTTTTAATATTTTATCAAGCAATGGACATTCCACTTAGAGGCTGAGTTACAGATAGGCTCAACACCACATAGCTCCAATTGAGCACAGTAGGACCTGGAGATCTCCACAAATCAGAGACCTTCCTCCTGATTTGTAAGTTGGCAAGCACCAAGTGAGCACCGATGCCAGGGAACTTGGGTAGAAGAAGAGGAAGCACTTTTGTGCAGTGTGTGACCAACCTGTGGTGGAATCACTGCCATGGAAATTGCTGAAGAAAACCCTTTGGGAGGATTAAAAAGGGATTAGGTGTCCATATGAACAGGAGCAACATTTTACATTTTTTAACCTTACTACCAAAGAGTTACATCGGTAACGAAGCCTCATGCTTCAGAGCTTAATTTGTTCATCTGTGGGGGTCAGTATACATTGTCATCTCCATTATAGTACAATCAACAGCTGGACTGGACATCATGGGTTTTGTGTTAACATCTTTGCCTTTATAAGAAGCAGATCACCGAAGAGTATGAAGCAATGCTCTCTCCTACCGTGACAAGACATGTGTTTCCGTGAATGCAGAGTTATTCTCCTTTCTGTGGTGCTCTTGGAAAAATATTTTTACTGAGATCACAGTGAGTAGGGTGGTCATACACAGAGGAAGAAGGCTTGTGATGAAAATGGATTTGCTCCTGATCTGTTAGTTTGCTCAGTACTACTCTAGATAAAACTGTTACTGAGTAGTTAAGATTTACACAGCATAATAACCATCAAAAAAACATACCCCTGCAGTCATCCCTATATAGAATCATAGAATCATTTTGGTTGGAATAAACCCTTGGGATTATTGAGTCCAACCCTCAGCCCTACTCTACAAAGTTCTCTTCTACACCAGATACCCCAACACCACATCTAATCTACTCTTAAACACAGTCAGGGATGGTGACTCCACCACCTCCCTGGGCAGCCCATTCTAGTGACTGACTACTCTTTCTGTGAAGAATTTTTTCCTAATGTTCAACCTAAGCCTACCCTGCCGCAGCTTGCAGCCATTCCTTCTTGTTCTATCGCTAATTTCCCATGAGAAGAGACCAGCACCAACTTCTCTTTCTTCTCTTCTCAACATATCTTTCTTTATGATACTTTCCTCTGCCTTTACTTGCCCCTGTTACTCTCTATTATTTCCAGCTTGTACCGTTGTGTGCTGCCCTGCACTCAGTGGGTCACCATAGCTATCCCTGGCACTCACTGAGACTTTTCCACTGCATGTGGAGACAAGCCCATGTGTACTAACTTATTTTCCATGTGCTTGGGTGGGCTGGATCAGTAAGGCACTTCCTCTTTTCAGCTTCACAACCCAATGCATTTGTGTTTCTGCTGCACCTGAGGAATATCTCAAGGATCATGTTGAGGTGGCAAGTGGAGAGCAGCAGTTCTTACCAAGGCAAATGGCTGTTCCTTGAGGCACTGAATGGATCCTCAGACTTCAGGAGAAACCCTTCCACTCTCTCCAAGAAAAGGGGCTTTGATGTATTGGCTTTTTCACCAGTGAGAAAAGATAAGATACTGCTTAAAAGGGATCCACAGTAAAAGGCCCTTAGAAGGCTTAGGGAAGGCACAGACCAGGTTCCTTTCAACAATGCCGAAACTCGTCCTGATGGCTGCTATGTTTGCTGTTATGCCCTGCCCATATCAGCCATGTGCAGCAGTAGCAGGACCATGGGGAGGCCAAATCATAGACATGAGACAGACTCGTGGTGAGATGGCCACAAAACTCCCAGAAAGACCACATCAGCTATCTTCTTAATTGGCCATTTTTGTTTGAATTATATATAGTGTAACTAATACACTGTGTGTTTACCTCTGAACTTCCTTGCTTCCAATGCTGGCTGTGGATTTCAGATGGAGCAATGAACAACTAGCAGCCAAGATAAAAGCCTGGAGAGGTGGAATAATCGCTTGAATGGAGATAGCAAGACCCCGCAGAGAGATGGGTAGATCTACAGTACTTTAAAGCAGTAATTTAGAACTAAGTTCCCCTTTTAGCTCTGAATCCTTTGGAAGGATGTGATACAGAACACCTGTAGTTTTGAGATAGATGCAGGAAAATTTAAAACTTGCTAAGTAAGAGGTTACTGGCAGTTTGCAGGAGGAGCAGTAATGCCTAAGCCTCTAGAAACCTGAAGGGATGCCATTGCGATTGAATTTTAGGGAAAAAAAAAAAAGGATGAATTGCTAAAGCAAGGAAGTACATCCTCTTAAATAAGAATCAAGGAGCACCCTCACTAAAGGCTTCTCTTTGATATATGGACACTGTATCCTAACAATTGCTCCCTTTCAGGTTTTGATAATTTAAGATTATTTTTATAATGCACCTTTCTGTAGCATGCAAATGATGTAGTCTTGCACACAATTTTATTATACAACAAAGCAAGGAACATCTGAACTAAAATTAATGCACAGTATTAAATCAGGTACTTAATCACTCATTTTAGTTTGATTTAGTGAAGCTATTGTGTTCTTGTTCTGTATTACTGAAAAAATTTAACAAGACACAACATGTCTCTGAATGCCACGATATGTAGGCTCACTTTAGGAAGCAATATAGATCATTCTGATTCTTAAAAACCCAACAGCACCATTAGACTTGCATATTAAAATACGCCCTTCTACTCTGAAACTTAAACACACCCATATACTGCCCTATCAAGTGGCAAGTGGTGCATTAGT
This sequence comes from Jacana jacana, assembly GCA_013400555.1. Classification (NCBI taxonomy): domain Eukaryota; kingdom Metazoa; phylum Chordata; class Aves; order Charadriiformes; family Jacanidae; genus Jacana; species Jacana jacana. The sequence continues at coordinate 9,552 of VZTM01004470.1, read as the reverse complement.
TTCCCATGTAAAAAGGCTATTAAGAGGACAAGAGAAATTAATTTCAGCTGGCTACAATTGTTCTTTCCAAAATACCAAAATACTTTTTTACTGGAAGACTTTTAAAAATCGTCCTGTGAAGGGGGCTGATTCATTTTGTGTATGCTACTGCTCTATCTTCGTTTGGAGATAAATTATCGCATTCTACTCTTTGCTCTCCCACTTGCAAATTAACTTGTCATTCAACAACTCATAAAGAGGCAAGCTGCAACAATCCATAAGAACAAATAATGCAGCTATTCTTTGTTTAAAAAATGGGGTTTTATATATCTATGGTTTTGTGATTATTTCTTTTTTCCCTCCCCCTATTCTTTCTACCTGAGTACATATTGGCAAGATGTTTGTAATTTCTCTCCCTACAAGCTGGACACCATTAAAGTCCTATTGGTAGTAAATATGATTATTTTTCCAGAAAAAAATAATCTATTTTCTAAGAGTTTACTTTAAAAAATATTTCTTTTCTGACAAGAAACCTTTGAATTGAATTAGTTTTCTTGGCAGAATCTGAGTTCCAGAAGAAAGAAAGAAATATAAAGAAAATGGCTTTTCCAAATAAGAATATGAAGAGACTATCTGAAACCTGTTGATGTATTTTGTTTTTGCATCACCAAACCCTGATATTTCAAGTCAAAACAAAATAAATGTTTTCAAAATAATGATATTATACAGTAATTCAAGATAAGTACTTTTAGTGATATTTTTTTTCTATAAAACTTCCAGCCAGGAATCTACATGAAAACCATCTAGCAGTCTCTGAGACACTCTTCTCTGAGTGTTTCCACAAGAACTGGTGACATTTAGCAGTGACCCTTGAATTCTCGCCAGCAAGATTTTTTCTATATAAGATGTTCCTAGGGACATTCATGTTTTCAATGGAATCAAGTAAAGTTGAAGAAACAAGCTCTTTGAGTTGAAGCTCTCTCCAAGGCTTCTCTACTGTAAAAGAGCCACATGCCTATTGGCATGAGGTTATTATCGTTAACGTGTAAAATACCCGCATAGTCTACCTTTTTAATAAATACAGATCTGAATATTCTTCTGGAGTTAAATTTCAAAGGGTAAATTCTAAGAATTAGTGGAAATCAGCAAATACAAGTGTAACAGTGTTACGGGCCCGTGTTCCACCTGAATTAAACAAGGTTTTGAAATCGATGTAGGTATAAAGGAATGTATCTCATCCATGATGTCAGGGCTAGATGAAGGCTGTGGTCTCACTTCCTTGCTGCTTGGCAAGTACAGTGTCTGTGAGGCTGGCAGTGCTAACTTTGAACGAAAGCAGAACAAAACACAGGCAAAAGTGACCCAGTATTTCTATTATCAGCAAGTGAGTGTATTTTGGGAATGGTTTAAACCACTTTAAATTCAACGAGTATGAATGGTAGCATCTCACAATTTCTGTCCAGATCATTTCCAGTCCTATATTTACAGTGACAGGGAGAAAAGCACTTGGGACTTTGTTAGTCTGCTATTACCCTGCACATCAACTACTAGTGCTGTGCTGTGTCTTCCCTAGCTCAGCAAATACCAAGTCAAACCTGCCTGATGAACTGTCTTTGGAATAGGTGCTTTTTTTCTTCCATGAATACACCAGATAGGACCTGAATTTTGACTTTCTGATTAATATTTCATTTTTTTTTTTCTGTCTTTTTTTCTGGCTTTCCTACAGCCTACTGATTTGCTGTAGTACCTATCGCACAAGGACACACCTCTTCTCTCTCGACTCATGTTTCCCACAGTCAGGCAATTTTGTAGGTGCTTTTCCAGCTTGGACTAGACACAAATGCCTGATGCTGGAAATACTGACTCCGGCAAAACTGTGGTATAAAAAAAAATACCATCTAGCAGATAGATATCAACCCGTTGCCCTATATTACACAGGGTTAGATGGAGGCTCGCACTGCATGCCCAGTCAAGGACTTTGAAATCCCTTTTTCCTCAACTACTATAGCTGGTAGGAAAAGCTGTCTGCTTAGGGCCAATGCTTCCTCTGTGCAGGTTAATGGAGTGAGGAAGAGAAAGCCTGCAGAATCTTGGTTTCATCTTGCTGGTGCATGGCTGTGGGCAAGCACTGGTGGCATCCCTGGTGTATGCCAGGTGGGCACAGCCTGTCTCTCCCACGCTGCAGACACTTCTGGATTGCTCCTGGGACAGCAGGCTGAGCACCCTGAGCACCTCCCTTCATACACGTGACTTCTGGCAAAGCCATTGAGGAGCCTACAGCTTGCTCTGTTTTCCTTGGCGCTGCTTAGAGGTTTAAAGTCCTGATCCATGGATGCAAAATAACATCTGCAGCTGCATTGTTTGTAATATTTGTTCCTAGAAGAACTCAGGGTAAAAGAGCTGTAACCAGTGAATGGATCCTGGTGTCCAGGAGCAGCAGGTATTGGGTAGATGAACAAATCTCTTTAGAGATCTAGGCGTACTCCAGAAGAATATTCAGATCTGTATTTATTAAAAAGGTAGACTATGTCAGTATTTTACACGTTAACAATAATAACCTCATGCCAAAGGCAAGTGGCTTTTTTACAGGATGAAGCCTGACACCAGTTTATCTGATCACAGTAGCCTGACTATCCACAGACCTCAGTATCTTCATACAACTGGTCTGGAACTTCATCCCTGTCTAACAGATGGGAAAATTGAGAGAGGGGAACAGGATATTGGTAACACAGCTGATAAAGGAACTGAGATGTCAGGCACCCATTTGAGTGTAGTGATCTCCACATGTGTTCTCTGACTGCACAACTAAATACTCTGAAATAGTCAGAGTCTAGAATATTATAGCCATAAGGCTAATCAAGCGATGTAGCCATTTCTCCTGCAAAGTTGTCTTCTAAAATTCACAATACGCAAAATAAACTGGCAGAGAGTGTCTGCTAGTGGACTGCTCTGCAACAGCACTGAGTAAATGCTAAAAACAACAAGTCTGCAGTGTAATATGATAGAGAAATTGTTCCGCAAGGTCTTGACTCTGACCTTACGTTACCTGTATCAAAACAGTGCAAAAAAGGAGACAGAAGAAACCAGCCAAGTCCCCTCTAAATTTATCCCTGGCACCAGACCCGCGGAGCGTAGATCATAGTATGTTTCTATGAATAGAACTCGGAGGAGTTGAGGAAGATTTGCAGATCCTGTAATTTTGCAGCTGAAGCTGACGACTGGCAGCTGACCCCTGTTGTGGTGGCTGAGGAGCGAGCGGGACGACTCCAAGCTGTCCAAGGGAGATCTACAAGCAAGTTGCAAGGTACTTCAGGCCTTGGAAACCGCCTATCTTTCAGAAGCCTTTTTCTGTGATATCAAAATAAATGTCAGGCAATACAAGCATGGCAGCACTCTCCAGTTTATCAAGTGAAACCTCTAAAGAATCTCTTGAGCCTCTGTTTGCCAGTTGCACAAATCATCAGCCTGCTCTTGGACGTGCTTTCCAGCCTTAGTGGGTATTACTTGGGCTAGAAAGTATCTGAAGGGTCAGGACCCATGAGTTATTATTTCTACTGCAACGCCTGAGGGCACTAAATAGGAATTAGAATACAAGGTGTTGAACAAGGCACTTAAGCATGTAGCAAAGAAGTTCTGGCAATCTGCAGTTTGAAGTAGACAAACCATGAGTGTGTTCCAGAGACATTGGGAGGAGAGGCACGAAAGGGGTGTAAAAGTGGTCAGAGGTTAAATACCAGCACTATTTTATGAAGAAGTACTTATTAAAAGCAGTGTAGTATGGACATTATACAAATGGATCAAAAGTTCATGCACGAGCCAAAAAAATACACATGCTGATAATTAGTGTGTATTTTAGGTGTGGAGGGTGGGTTTCCCTGTGCAGTGACATTACAGATGTCTGGAAATTTTGTCTTCCATCTAAGTTGTTTATAATGTGATTGCAAACAGCGAGTGTATTGTTGCAACATGGTTAATGTTTATGAGCTGCATTTCAGTTTATAGGTGCACACAGATTGCCTGGAAAAGTACCAGGCCATTCTTTTTTTAAGTTAGTGATGAAGAAAGATGAAAGTCTACATACTCCCTTCAAGTGTAAAATCACACGGGGGTGAACAAAATGAGTCCAAGAAGCCTACAATTTCTTGGGTCTTAAGTTTCTATAAATTACCTCATGCTCTCCTTATGTCTGTGAGTTTATCTGAGATGCCAAATATGGTTATTTCAGGCCAAGAGAGGAAGAAAATAAAGATTGGGAATCCACAAGAAATCAAGCAAACCTCTCAACACAGACATTCACAAAGCCTTTTTCCAAAGGCTTTCCTCTGGCCACCACCAGAACCGTCAACAAAGTCCAGCTGGTTGCTGTACTGCTTTTGGCTCCATGACCCATGTGTGCACTCTGGGAAGAGGGGGCTCATGCGGTGTAAATGGATTTAATGCTGCTTCAAGCCACATTAACTGTACTCAACATTCACAGCATATGGTTCCCAGCTTTCCCACTGGAAAATATCATTCAGACCTGCTGCTCCTTAGCTCTTTGTTCTTCCTCTACTATGCCTCCTACTTCCCTACGACCTAAAAACCATTTGAAGGTATCAGAGGAGAAGGACATGCAAAAGGGGGAGGTAACATTAAATATTGTTTTCTTGGCTTCCTTTATCCCCTACCTCATTAGAAAAGATGTAAAGCAGAAAAATGGACATGCTAAAAGTAAAGATATCAGACAATAAATACCCCATGCTTTATGCTAGAAGATATAAAGTAATGCAATTAAAACTTATTTATAAACAGAATGATGTTCTATCCCCCCTTCCTTTTACTTGCAGTTTTTCTCCTATCTCTGCAAACTGCCTCTCTGGAAATTGATTCTGGAAATACAAAGGTAAGCAACCCTGCATAGGTAAAAGAGGGAGGCACAGCGTTATGTGTTTATAGAACAAGAGAACAGTCACTGAATTGACCCTTCACATAAGCCTCCAGATCCCTCCAGCTCCCCCAGCAGCGGTGGCCTGAGTGATGTTAGGAATTCTGTGCATAACTCTCCCTGAACACCGAGAGCTGCCTTACTTAAGCTGCCGACTCGATTATCTATTTTTACCTACTCAGTTGTAAGAGTTAAGAGCTTGGCTTGCCAGGGAAGGCACAGAAAGGAGGTGTGCTGGGGAAGGAGCAGGACACCCCTGTTAAAAGCTGCGCATCTAATTTCTCATGCAGGGCTGTTTTTGCTCATTTTCCTGTTCTTCAGCACTTAATGATTTTTCTGTCATCAATGGAGTTTTAATTGAGTGGGATTAGGGGTGGATTAAAGGATCTCATCAGAGCTCATACTCCCTGCATCCACTTCCTGTTGAGTCCTCTCAACAGAAGAGCTTTTGACATTAGAAAAGTGAAAAATACTTAAGACAGCGACACAGTGAGGGAGAACTCAATTGAAATGTAGCCAAGGAGTTACAAGTGTAAAGGCAAGCATGTCACAAAATCTTGGAGATCGGTGACAGACGTGGTTTACATCATTTTGCCCGCTCCCGGATTTCACCTGGCTGCACACAAGATGGGCTTAAGCTTGCCCCTGAAATTAAGCAGACACAAAGACATCACCTCAACCCCTATCTCAGCTGCTTATGGATTTTTTAATGAAAGACACTTTCCAGCATATAGCTGAATCAATATTAAAAATGTTGTAAAACTCACAACACAAAAAGCCAATGGATTTACATTTCATTCTGTATTTACATTGGATTTAGAATCAAAACTACAGTAGGAGCATAAAACCTTCCTTTCTCCTTTTATGCCAGGGAGAAGTAGGATATTGAAATTATGCATTTATTTGGGTTACAGTTTCTTTTTTTTTTTTCACTTTTTTCTTGAAAATACTTTATCTTATCTAGCCAGGAGAAAACGGAGAGGGAATAGAGACTCTGAAAATGAATCTATTGAGCACTTAGCCAGACATGGGAGAAAATCCTGACCCAGCAAAGAAAAGAAAACACTCTCAGTGATTTCAGTGGGCAGAGTTTCGTTTATTGCTTCCCATAGAGAGCAAAAGCTTAGTTCTGCTCTTCATGTCCCGCTTTAATCACCAGGACTTACACATGCAAATCCACAGCAGGATTGTAACTAAAACATTTAAGGCTAATTATACAGCTCTGGGAACAATGACCAAATCTCATCACAAACAATTCTTTATCTTTTAGGCACTATGAAATCTTCTTCAGTAACAAAATTTCCTCTCAGATATGCACAGCAGGTCTCAACTCTGATATGTTATTGACTTTAATGGAATAAATGTATACAGTACATATATGCAAGTCAAAATTTACCATGAGGGCCTGTGAAGATAATATCAGTCATGTTTTCTCTTCCACAACTGTACATTATAAAAGCAGTGACATTTTTGTCTCATGAAGGATCTATTTGATACGGTTCTAGATATGACTCAGTTAAGTCCTGCAAAGTTACATCTATCCAAAGGGGTCCAAAATGCTCTAGGCTAAAAATATTTTTAGGGTGGACATATTCTTGAAGAATGTGTTATCTATAAGTCTTACATCAAGCATGACTTGGTGAGGCCGTTTCCCTTCCTCCAGGGTGTCCCAGCTCCCCATTAACCTGACTAGCTAAAGGTGATTGAGTGTATCAGTGCTTTGCTGGAGTTTTTTTGTTATTATTTCTTTATTTATTATTCATTATTTAATCAGAATTACCACATGACTGGGACATACCTTCTTCCAGAAGAAAATCTGTCCACAAAATATTTAGTTCTGGGCTTCCCAGTTCAAGAAGGACAGGGAACTGCTGGAGAAGGTACAGCAGTGCGCTACAAAGATGATGAGGAGACTAGAACATCTCTCTTCTGATTAGGAAAGGCTGAGAGATCTGGGTCGGTTTAGCCTGGAGAAGAAAAGACTGATGGGGGATCTACCAACTGTCATCTATCTATAAATACTTACAGGGTGGGTGTCAAGAGAAAGGGGACAGTCTTTTTGCAGTGGCTTCTAGCGAGAGGACAAGAGGCAATGGCCACAAACCTGAAGATAAGAAGTTCCATCTAAGCATGAGGGGGAACTTTGTTACTTGGAGGATGGTAGAACCCTGGAAGAGGCTGCCCAGAGAGGTGGTGGAGTCTTCGTCTCTGGAGACATTCCAAACTCACCTGGACAAGTTCCTGTGCAACCTGTACTTCGTGGACCTGCTTTGGCAGGGGAGTTAGACTTGATGATTTCCAGAGGTCCCTTCCAACCCTATATCTTTCTGTGATTCTGTGAAGATATTATTCATTTTTATATAAACTTTTTTACTAATGATGTATCACACCGTGGTGAATTTGTTTGCCATCGAATATACGCAGTAACACGAACCTGGTTGTTAAATGCCTGTAACCCCTTACCAATCAGCACATCTGCAGTGAACATCTGGGATTTGTTGACAGCTAGTAGCCTGGCTAGCCCCACTGTGTATGTGTAGTAACATTCAACCTTACAGCGGTACCAGGTGTCTTCAGATTTGCAGGGAGGCTTCCGAGAGACCAACCATATTTGCACTGGACAGCTGTTTTATGCATATACAATAAAGTAAATTCAACTGGTTGGCAAAATGTCAGAGTTACCTTATAACAGCACCAGGCTTCACTGCATACGTGAAGATACTCGTCTCCAGGAAATCGCAGACAAGATGTGGTAGATCTGTACTTAGGAGACCAGATTTCAGATGGATGCTTAGGGTCTGTCAAATAATGGTGTAACCATTCCAACTCACTGCTAATAGTCCACATGAAAAGACATGTGAAAGAAGAAACAGGATTCTGGGTCCACATCTATTTGCAGTTAGAACGTTATGGAGTCAGTCAAATGGAGCACTGCCAAAGGACAGGAGCCAATGGAGATGCAACAAAGCACAGATAGGTTTTAACTTGTCTCCTAGGAATGGAGAACTTAATTTTTCTGCAGCTTTTTCAAATTCGCACAACTATAAAGAACGAACACTCACTCTGGGTCATTGTTCCCATCATTCAGAAAAGAAATATTCATGGATAATACAGTTGCTAAAAACAATCTCATGTGTTACTCTGCTAAACATACTGTATCACAGGTACTTGACTATAGGGCATTTCTTAGTAATTTGTGGGGTACTTTTTTTTTGAAAATACATGATTTTAAGCATGATTTTAATACATGATTTTGAGCTCAGGGTTTTTAATACCAAATAGCATTGTGTAAATGGTGTTAAACTGAGAAAACGATGATTAGAATAACTCAAGAGTCAAATTCAGACATCTATTATATGCTGCTGAACTTCAGGTATAATTGTGCCTGTCTCATGTTGGTGCTAAAAATAGGAATATTGTAAATGAAGTGGAAGAAAAATTATGGTGCAGGATCCCATGAGTTAAAGCCTTCAGAGCATCAGTCTAGTGGTCAGACATAATCTAACATGGCCAATAGATTCTCCTGAAGTGCTCTGTGGCATTACGAGGCAATTACTGAAAACAGGCAGAAGAGGAGATGCTTTCAGCGTCTTCCATAAAAACAGACAAATGAGAAAAGTGAAACTCATGAGATGCTTTGGAGTTCTCTAAAGCAAAGGAGATCGACCCTAAGAGTGATTGAGAACTGTTAGCGTGTGAGCTATAAGTTTTTTGTTTTCCTTCAAAAAAGTAGAGCTGTAAGGCTGACCAGTCCCTTAAGATGCTGGGAATGAGCTGTTACTGAGTTGAACCAGCTGCTCTTGAGAAATTAGACAAGGAGAAACACGTGTGTACACGTAGATCTCACCTTTTCCTTTGTAAGGTTTTTCCCTTTAACACTTTGAATTTACTAGTTGTATTGAAGTTTCACAGTTACAGACTCAGTCTTGGGCTTCTCGTTAACTGCTGCTGTCAAATACTGAATTTACATTTATGTTTCACACAGTAAGATGAGATCACAGAAAATAACTCCTCGATTATTGCGTTTGCTCTTGGTTACATTTATTTCCTTCTCTGGGAGCACTGTTCCTACTTTCTGGAAACTCTTTTTATTAAATTAACACTAGAATTGATTCCTGTCCTGCGGTAGCTATTTCAAGAATACTGGCCATTTCTAGGTCTTTTACTGGCTCAGTTAAAATGCTTCTAGTTGATTTGGCAGTAAGAGTTCAAGTTAAGCATGTAAAACTACCACTGTGAGCAGAAGGAAATTGCCTTCCTCTATTTCCCTATGATATATAGAACCGCATGATTTAAAAGTGGGATAGGACATTTATAGGTGAATCTGACCACTGCAAGAGCAGAATAGCAAGGAGAAAAAGAACAGTTTTTATATCCTCAGGTAGATGCAATATTTTAATAAAATTTTATAGTTTGCACAACTTGTTGAAATGCTGTAAGAGACTGAGAAGCGCAGTCAGAACTTTGAATAAATTAGATGATATGATTTAGATGTGTTGCAAAAAACATCAGAAATCTGTATACAAAGAGGCTTTGCGGATCAAGGCTTTGAAATAAGCTGGATTTGTAAGAACGAGGTTTTATAAAGTATCCAGTCTAGAGGAATGTACAACTAAACTATTTCAAGGCTGAAATTTTCCATAATAACA
>VZTM01004463.1:285-14019 GCA_013400555.1 Jacana jacana | reverse complement strand
GGGACAGGAGACTGCGTAGTTTTAAACAGTCCTCTTGGAGGTCCTTTGCTGTAGGTCGAGCTTCCCCAACATAAGAAGAGCTAAGCTCTGTTAGCTGTCCAGCCAGAAACACATCTCTGTGAAGAGTTCTTTTTGTCCAATGGGAAAACTTCCAGCCCGCAGCCTGAGCCACGCAACATCCTTCCATTCTGCTTACATAGCAAGAGTCTAGGCTAAGAGTGGCAGAATTTCAATATCCCAGTGTCTTTGGTGGTCAAAAACATGTAGAAGAGTTTTCAAGGATTTACAGATGCCTGAGAGAGCAGGTTGTCCACTACCTAGTGAAACCAATTATAATAAGTTGCTTAAATTCTATCTACATCTTGAGAAGAAATCTGTAAATTCCACCAATATGCTTAATAGCAAAACAGTATTGAAAATCCATTTCTAGTGTGTTCATACTACAGCTGTGGATCAATTAAACACTCTTAAATTATGTAGAAATGTCCTTTCCTCTCGGAGAGGTCAGTATTAATTTAAGTTTCAGAGTTTTTCTCAGTTTAATGTGGGCAGGAGAGAAAGCAGTATTACACCAATATTAGGTCACACGTAAATAAATAAAGCAACTCAGATACAAGGAGAAGAAATGTAATAAGAAATAGATATTAAGAAATATTTAATCAAAATATTTTTACAGGGCAATGCTGTAGGCAGGAGGCTTCTGAAAAATTTTCAAAAATAAGGGAACCAACTTTATTGTTATTTAGCATGTCATCACCAGAACTGCAGCTGGGACAACGACTGTTTTCCACGTTGCTTAGGACCCTGGGTAGTTAGTGCTTAGTACTAGTAGTACCAAGTAGTTAGAACTTAGTATTTCCTGGGTTATGATGTTGTGCAAAGAGGGAGTTTAGCAGTTATATTTTAAGCCTGCAGCACAGATATGTAGAAAGGATGGCACCTGTAGCACTGGCAGCAGTAGTGTCACAAAACCACACAAAACTGGAGGCATTTTCAATCTCTGGACACACAAAAGTAGTAGTCCTGTCTTTGTGTGTAGTTTCTGCACGTGCTTCTATTCCTCTTCTCAGAAGTGATCTGTTGTTAAGCTGATTATCCTGCCTCTTCAAGCCAGGCTAAGAAACCCCAGCTATTTCACTGCCTTAGAAATCTCCTTTAACCATAGCAAAGTGTAGTAGCAACACAGCAACAAGATGGTTGCAAATGGAATGCAATCAAGTGACATGAGTAATGATGCAGAACATGTCTGTGGCCACAAGGCCATCTTTTAAAAAATGATTAGCTACTCTGCTCTATTCTATTTGTTTCTTACATTGCAGCTGTCAACATTGCATCAGAGCCCTAGTGATTTCCATGACAGTCTGTGCAACACCAAGAAAGTCTCAGCTTTTTATGCTGTCTTTAATGCATTCTTGCACTTTTATTCTGTCTCCAGGGTAGTATATTTGTCAGCTTTATCCTGAAATCATTCTATAGGTAATTATTACTCTAGTACAATGAACAACCCATCCAGAGACACTCAGAAGTTTACTGATAGTAGCAGAGTTTTGTTAGTCTTTATTGTGCTTACCTGAAGGTGCCTACTGAGCTTCAGAGTTGTGGTGCTTTTTCGATGCCTTATAATTATAATGGCATGGGAGAGAGCAGAAATATTCCTCCTCTGGACATTTTTTAAAAAAAGTCTTTAATAGAATATGTATCGATTACAGCTTTTTCCAGCTTTCAGAAGAAACTATTTATTGCTCTACGAGTTGAATGATCTGAGCTGACCTGCCAAGTCAAAAGCTTTCATGTAGTCGATAGAGTATATCTAATGTCTCTGGTTTGGGTCCTCTGTCAATTCTATAATTGTCTTTCAGCTGAAAGATGCCATCCTATGTTGCTTAACCCAATATGTCGTGGTACCTTTTCACTAGCCAGCATATCCTTTTCTTCCAAACTGCAGCGGTGCTTTGCTTGAAGGACAAAAAATGGGACTTTGGGGGTTAAGGATAAGTGAGCAACTTCTGCTAGCTTTTTTTCTCCATTGCTTGCTTTCACAAACAGACCAATAAGCCTTATTAAAAATATTACTATGCTATATCATAATTTTGTCCGGTCATTTTGTCTCATTTGCCTGCCTACAGGACATGTCATCCTGATAATAATGTTCTTTATTTTAAAGCAATTTCTTTTAGAAGAATTTAGTTTGGGAACTGTGATAGCTGCTTAGCTGTAATTCAGAATTTTTTCCACATTTTCAAGGAAGACTCACCAGTTTCATTATTATGCAACTCTTCAGCTCTGCAACTCTTCATATGTTTAACCAGAACCTGTACGGTGAGACTAGCATCCTTCTGGACTATTATTGTCAATGATAAATCTAAGTGTCTCAGCCTTCCCCCGTGTCTGGAAAATTAAAATAAATAATTCAATTTACATTTATCAAGGAAAAGGTTCAGAGGTAACTTGATTTTAGTCTGTAAGTACTTTGACTGGGAGAAAGTTGATGAAAATATTGGAATCTTGAATTGATTAGAGAAGGGCATTCAGTGGTTGAAAGATAAAAATATTAAGGCTAAAAACTGAAGTGCACATTTCCCAGAGTGATGATCAGCAACTGTGTGACCTCCATATATGACATATTAAAATAGCTTTTTTTTTGAACAACGTAGTATATGTCAGACATATGGATATAGAGTAAAGACTGCTACAAATTCCATGTCCATGAGCTCAGAAGACTTAATTGTATACATAAATGTCTTTAAAAGCTGAAGAGCCTTCCATCAGTTTCCATCATTATAATCTGATAGAGAGTTTAATATACAACCTTTGAGAAAAGAAGTGTCAACTAACCCAAGCCCCAAATGGAATAATGGTGCAGACTGAATGGATTTTCCCATTCCAGAAATCAGCATTGACAATGTTAATTTTGGCATCAGTGGAAGATTTAGATTTACTCTTTTGTAACTTTTCACTTAAATTTCCATTTAATTAAGTTTTTTTCTTGAATATTATAGCATTACATATTTAACACTTTTCAGTTTGTAATTTTAAGTATCCTGGCTGCTGGCAACAATATTTGAAAATCCTTACTACAATTAATGTACTTAACCAATCTAAATATATTGGAGTTATTTAGCTTTTCATTAATGGATTGTAGCTGGAATTGATGGAACTTTCATTCAGTATTTCAAACGTTCTAAGGTACGTAAGCTGTAAATCTTGTATGGTCCAGAGGTATCACTATACCTACATCAGTGGTTTGTTTTGGAGCAATGGTATGACCTTAGAGGAGGTTGGACAGAAATGCCTCCAGGAAGGTTTTGAATATCTCCAGGGAAGGATATTCCACAACCTCTCTGGGCAGCCTGTTCCCAGGCTACATAGCCACACTCAAAGTAAATAAGTTTTTCCTTATATTTAGATGGAATTTCCCATTTTGTGCCTGTTGCCTCTTGTCCTGTCACTGAGAAGGGTCTCGCCCCATCCTCTGACACCTTTAGATAATCAGAAGCACTGACGAGATCCCCTCTCAGTCTCCTCCAGAAGACCCAGGCCTTTACTCCTAAGAAAGGTGTTCCATTACCTTGATCACCTCCATAACTCTCCACTGGACTTTTTTCAAAAGTTCCCTGTCTTTCTTGATCTGTGGAGCCCAGAACTGGATACAATACTCCAGATGAGGCCTCATCAGGCAGAGTAGATAGGGAAGATGACTTCCCTCAACCTGCTGGCCATGCTGTNTTCACAGAAAGAGTGGTCAGTCAGTGGAATGGGCTGCCCAGGGAGGTGGTGGAGTCCTCATCCCTGACAGTGTTTAAGAGTAGATTGGATGTGGTGTTGAGGGATATGTAGGGGAGAACTTGTAGAGTAGGGCTAATGGTTGGACTTGATGATCCCAAGGGTCTCTTCCAACCTATATGATTCTATAATTCTATATTGGTGCATGGTGTTATTCCTCCCTAGGTGCATGACCCTATACTTTACCTTGTTGAACTTCCTTAAGTTCCCCTCCACCCAACTCTCCAGCCTGTCCAGAACTCATTGAATGGCAAAAGAGCCTTCTGGTGTACCAACCACCCCTCCCAGTTTTGTGTCATCAGCAAACTTGGTGACAGTACACTGTCCCTTCATCCAAGTTGTTGATGAATATGTTTAAGACTGGACTCAGTACTGACCTCTACACCCCATTCAAAGGAAACCAGTCCCATATATTTTCTTCATATATCACCTAATGTGCTCCAACCCCATGGAGACAGAAAGTCCAAAGCAATGAAGTTTTGGAACTATTTGAATGTCACAGGCACATTGAGAACATTTGCTCCAAGACACCGCAAAAAACATGGTTTGACACTCCACCCCAAAATGCACAGTCTGGATGCAGGGACTTGAACACCATTGTGCTTTATGGGCAAGCTGCTCTTGCGTTAAATTACTTGTTCATTTAGACACACTGTCTGATTATTGTATTGTAGATTGGCTTCTGATTCCAGTCCTGTCAGTGAGAGTCTTAACCTCAGGGTTTAAATGCTGTTTTCTGCACCTTCTTGCAGAAAACACAAATTGCCTAATTTTAAACAAAAGCGAGCACTTCTGACCGAGAACATCTTGGTTTCAGTAACTCAAACTTAGGTAGAGTCAATTCTGACAATTTATTCTTTAAATTCAGGTTGGAGATGAGCTGAAGGCAGAAAAAGACATAAAAGACAAGTTCTACACTTTTAAGAAAACTTTGTTAAACCAATTTTAATTTAAAATCAGTAGAAGTTTAACAAAAAGAATTCTATTCTTACAATAATCGGAAATTCTCTTTAGCATTCAAATTATGGAGTGCATTTTCATTGTCCTAATATACATCATCTGTCAAGATAGCAGCTTTCAATTTGATTGTTAATTATTCTTCTTTATACATAAGACATTTGAGACATTTTAGAGCTTTATTCCTTTTTGCAATTAGATGTGGTGATTATAATTTCTTTTATATGCTGTTACAATGTTCTTTTAGCAGTGCTTGACTTTACATACCCATTCTCGCCTTCAGCCTGGTATTTGGCGAGTTCTCTCACCCTGCATTGAACATCTTTAGGTACGTCCCTGTTGTTTTTCCATTCAAGTATCTCTCCCTGTTCACTGATGTAGTTGATGTCTCCTTATCATGTCTCGGCAGACAGGCACATGTTGATTTTCTGCTAATTCTTCCTTCCTAGCATTCTCATTTGGGGTTCTTTTCTTTCCATTTCTGAGCTTTCTTATATGCTCTATCAACTCAACTGAAATTCAAGTTTTTAATTTAGGCAACCTATTTTTTAATTTTAATTATAGTTTTTCTTCTGTAATGTTTTTCATTTCATTTTATGTAATCTTTTATTTTTGAAAGACTGATGGTTTCTTATGGTAACTATAAAAATTATATGATATGCTTTTACTCATGACAACAGGCTCATATTTAGAGTGAAGTACACTGTTTTTCTACTTCCTCAGTAATATATGCAATTAATCTGATACTTACAGTGAGATCAACGTTACTGCAGGTCTAAGCAAACTATTTGCACTGCTACTGACATGACCTCCATCAGTTTAATGTCTAATTATACAATTCTCGATTCCCCTCTCTTCAGATAATAGATGTTTCATGTTCTAGACAGACACTGATCTTCCTTAAGACTAGTTGTGATCCCAACCCCCAAACCCCGTACTGAAGCACATGTGAATGCAGGGGCTGAACTCAGCTATTACTTTCCCATTTTGCTTTTTTATTCCTGTATGCTCCTTTTAACAGAATTATAGTCACTTCAGAAGACTTGAAATTCAAACAGGGTTTATATTTCAAAGCTTTCCTCCTTTTGAGCTGAAACCTCACCGCACCATATCTACAAGTTTATTATCAGTAGGAGTAATTGTATTGGGGTTTTTTGTGTGTGTGTGACTTTTAAACAAGGGATACACCTTAGACAAAATATTTGTTTTAACGATAGAAAATCTGAAAAACTCTGAATGCACCATACCACCCTAAGGATTTGAACTCAAGAATCATGACTATAGGGAAATATTCACTTCCTACTGTTCCAGTTCTTTGAACAATTTGCAGGTTTCAAATAATATACTTTATTAATTACTGTCTTTGTCATAAATCTCTTTGGGGGTTTTTGCTCTCTATGCCTTTCAACTAAAAGAGAAGAAAACATAAAAACATTTTTTAAACCACCTACAGTGTATGCAGTATTTTTTTCTTTCTTCTCCCTTGTCACAAGTATTTGAATAATCAGAGTGGAAGAGCCACAAGCTGGAAAGACTTTTGTTTTCTCAGTTTTACTCTGTATCTTTTAATCTGTTGCTGGTGTGAAACATCATGAGTCACCATGGTCTTTGACCTGGAGGTCTGCTGCAAATACGGGTCTCTGGGTGGTGCTTAATGTCTTGGCTATAACTTAAAAAGCCGTAAATTGTCAGCATAGAGCTAACAGGTAGAATATATGTTTCACTCTGGAGGTGAAATGAGCAACACAATGATTGTCTTGAAATTTAGATTTCAGATCTAGTAAATTTCCTGTCCCAGACTTCCAAGCCAAGAAAGTTCAAATCACATGCTTCCTCAGCATGTTGCAGATTACCATTACTTAACTACAGAGGAGATATTTTCTCTTAGCAACTAACCGTAGAATTTTCTGTAGGTGCTGATCTGCCAAACAAATATTTCCAAAATTATTTTGAAATAGCTGGCATTGTATTAAATGACTGAAGATGTCAAGGTGTCTAGCAGACTAGGCAACTTTTTACAGTTCAAAATAGCTTCAAGAAAGTGAGTGTGACTAAGATTTTCAAAAAAGTCATAATGATTTGGGGCATTGGTGTTTTTGTTTTTGTTTTTGTTTTTTTTTTTTTTCCTGGAGTCTATCTTCGGTGGTTTTTTTGAAGTCCCTGGTTTTCTGAAATCTTGATGAGACATGACCTGGAAAGAATTCTCCCTGAAAAGTGTTTTAAAGATTGGTATTCAAAACTTCAGAGCACTTCAAGGTCATCCTTGAAAATTTATTATGACATTTTCTCAAATTAGTATTTGCTTGGATATGCTTTGGAAAAGAGAGCTTTCTCAGATCTTTTTAGCCTTCAATCCTTCTCTAGCTTGTAGAAGTGCAAACAGGGATTCACCAAAATGTTTCTGTCACTTTCTGATCAAAAATAACGAAGTGATCAGTGCTCAAAGGGAGACATTCATGGCAATAATATTTCAATCTCTCAGTCAGACAAGCAGTGAAATCTGCCTTTCCATAGAAGGTAGTTTAGCAAATGGCAATCATTATTGCATCATACAAACCATTGAAAAAGATTAGAGAAAAATGCTACTAATTGGATCAATATAATCGAATTTCTCTGTCCTTAATTAGAAAATGAACTAGAGATAAATTCTTTGTATCTTCTTCCATGTAAGCCTATGTTTTATATTCAGTCTTATACAATATTAATCAACTAGGTATTTCTATGGAGCCTGTCAGTAAGATTGATAAACACCGAATGTAGTATTTAATGTAAAGTGGAAAGAAATAGGTATAATTAAAAATGTTTCATTTCCCACTATAAAAAAATAGTAATTTTTACTTTTTGAAATGTGTCTAAAATATTTGATGAAAATATGTATTACGTTTTTTAATAATTTATGTCCTTCAATCTATGCTTCTATTAGAATGTTGTTTTGGTTAATTTGTACTCGCAATGTACCAATGTGTACTTGATATGCACTCTGTAATTCTTCTGTAAATATTTACTGGCTGAAAAATGTTAAAATACAGATGCCATTGAGTCTATGGCAACAAAATAAAGATCCACTTGAGTTCTGAAAGCTAATTGTTAATTATGAAAGCAATGGAACAATTTAAAAAGAATTTACAGTTTATTTTTATGGCATAAAGAAATCTTTGTGGACCCACTGGGCTAAAAACTGGCTGGAGAGCCAGGCCCATAGGGTGATGGTGGATGGAGTTAAATCCAGTTGGTGGCTGCTCATGAGTGGTGTCCCCTGGGGCTCAGTACAGGGGCTGGTTCTCTTTAACATCATTTATGATGATAAAGATCCATTCCAACATAGACATTTCTATGATTCTACTGATTTCTTCAAACTTTCTTAATATATCTGTGTAACTCACTCTAGTATTTCCCATCTTCTGTTTATTTTTTCTCGGTGAATCATTGAAACTTCAAACTTGTTGAAGTAGGAGGTTACAACCTGGAGCTGAAAGTCTAGTAAGAGACACTACAGTTTTGGCTTGCAAACATGCCCTTTTTCAGAGGAACATAAACTAGCAACTTATAAGTACAGTAATTTATCTTATATCATTCCTCTCATGGATTTGTTATTTCAGTTAGACCATTTCAAATTTTATTTTGAAGACAGGGAGATATGCCTATTTTACTGTGATCCACTAGGACTTAGTGCCAGTTGAACTGCTAAGGAACTCTTCTGTCTATCTGGGAAAAAAAGTCTTGCTCTTGCTCTGCCTGTTTCTCTCTCTCTCTCTCTCTCCTCTCTTTTCTTCTCCCTTGGTCTCTTTCCCACCTCACACTTGACTGCTCCGTTGTTTCAGGTAAAAGCAGCTGTTGCTTTTACATTGTTTTTTTCTGCTTCACACATTTTTCTTCTGAAAAACTGGTCTGTTGGAAAGTTTTCTGAAGACCAAAGGCTGTCCTGTCATTTCTGCCTGAACATAAGCCAGGTCTCTCTTTTCCATCCATCCTCTAAGACATCACTGCTTCCTGGCTGCATTTCTGACAATGCTGAATCACTTATTGTAAAATCACCACAAAAAAAGAATATATTTATATTAACAGCAGCTTCATCAGACATCATCATTCTATCTCTGCTCTTCTCACATGGCTCTGCAATACTGTATTTTAATAACGGTCCCTTTTCTTCACATAGCTTTCTTCCTTCCACTGTTGTTTTCATTACAGTGCCCCTTGATCATGAAGAAGTTTGCTTATTTTCTAGTTATTTGAGATGCCTACCACTTGTTTTTGGTTTTTTGTTTTTTTTTTTTTTTTGCTTTAAAGGGTAGCTAGGTACCTTGTTAATGAGAGGACATGCCAAAATAACATGCTCAAGTTTGGTTACTGTGTCTGTAAGTTTCCAAAAGTTTTTGAAGCCTGGCAGAACTCCATTAGCTTCACTTTTATATTAAAACTTCTTATATTCATAGAACAAACACTTCAAACAAAATCATTTATCATTTTTTTTTCTTAAAGAGGCAATTTTTTTTATGAATAACCATAGGTCTACCATTGTCTTTATATCAACAGGGATTACTTTGCAGGCTTATGTACTGAAAGAAGAATACAGTAAAAACACTGCTGGGATGAAATAAGAAGGAAAGGCATCCAACTATATTGAATTGTTACAATAAATCTTACAACTAAAATAAATAAATCATGAAATCTAGAATATGGGATTTTTAGGTAGAACTTAATTAATGCACTGCATTAAACAATAATTTTCAAGACTATTTCCTCAGCGAAGGGGTACTTTAATAAATAAAGCCACCATCCATTCTTAATATTTCATATCAAGAGTTATTGCAGATATTTCAGAGGCGAAAACTGTAATGGTTGGATTTTCTTTATTGCCAGCTTTCTTCTGTATAAATAACCTGCTGCCAAGAAACTAGAGTTTCTTGGTGCCAAGTAATTTGATTTAATGGGCAGATAATCATCTGTTGATTCTTCCTAATCTAAACAGGGTGTTTTGAATAAAAGATAGAATGCGGGAGGTAGGTGGCAAAGCACATGAAGCACATGATGTTTTTACAAAATGGCAAAATTTGAAAACTTAAATCAATGACCTAAATCAGGTTTTCAAAAGACCATTTAAAGCCAGAGTTTTGAAAGATTAACTCTCACTTCGGTGCCAAACATCCTCTATAAACAAATTATTTTAGTTTCATTTTGTGTCTGCAGTGCATTTTTAAAATTATTTTAACAACTTGTTGCTCTTTTAAGCAATTATGTAGCTAACAATAACCAAATATTCATTTCTTGTCATTTTGGTTGCTGTCCAATTTAACAGTTCTTTTAATGATACTGCCTTCAGTTAATAGACTATCCTATCAAGACCTACTAATCACAAAGAATTTATAAAATTTATAAAAAATACTTCAGCATCCAACTTCTCTAGAAATGGGCACGTTAATAAATTTGGCCAACACTTCTGCTTAATGTTGACATACTGATGTTACCCTAGTTATAATAAGGTTCAAGAGAAAGGGGAAACATAATGTCCATTTTTAGAAAGGGAAAAAAGGAATACTCAAGGAACTACACACCAGTCAGTCTCACCTCTGTGACTCCCTAAGATCATGGAGCAGATCCTTCTGGAGGCTAGGCTATGGCACATGGAAAATAAGAAGGTGATTGGTGGCAACCAACATAGCCTTACTAAGTGCAAATTGAGCCTGACAAATTTAGAGACCTTCTACAATGATGTCACAGTGTTGGTGGATCACCAAAGAGCAACCAACGTCACCTACCCGGGCTTGTGCTAAGTATTTGACACTGTGCCAGACAACATCCTTGCCTTTAAATTAGTAAGATACAGATTTCAAAGATAAACTGCTCGGTGAATAAATAATTGATTGGATGGTTGCACTCAAAGGCTTGAGGTCTACAGGTTGATATCCGAGTGCAGACCGGTGATGAGCAATGTTCCTCAGGGCTGGATATTGGGACAGGCACTATTTAACACCTTTGTCAGTGACATGGACGGTGCAACTGAGCACACCCTCAGCAAGTTTGCCAATAAAACTAAGCTGTATGGTGCAGTCAACACACTGGAGAGAAGAATGCCATCCAGAGAGACCTGGATGGTCTTGAGAGCTGGGCCTGTGCAAGCCTCATGAAGTTCAACCTGGCCATGTGGGTCAGGACAATCCCAAGCTCAAATACAGGCTGGGCAGAAAATGGATTAAGAGCAGCTCTGAGGTGAAGTATTGGCTGATGAAAAACTCAACATGAGGCAACAATGTGCACTTACAGCCCAGAAAACCAATTGTATTCTGGGTTGCATCAAAAGAAGAGTGGCCAGCCCGCCAAGGGAGATGATTCTGCCCCTCTACTATATTCTTATGATACCTAACCTGGAGTACTGTGTCCAGCTCTGGAGTCCTCAGCACAGGAAGGACATGGAATTGTTGGAGCAAGTCCAAAGGAGGTCCACAGAGATGATCAGAGGGCTGGATCACCTCTACTATGAAGACAGGCAGTTGGGGTGGTTCCGCCTGGAGAAGAGAAGGCTCCAGAGAGAACTTATAGCAGCTTTCCAGTACTTAAAGGAGACCTACATGAAAGATTGGGAGGGACACTCTATCAGGTTGTATAGTGATAAGATGAGGGGTAATGGTTTCAAACTGAAACAGGTGAGATTTAGATTAGATACTAGAAAGAAATTCTTTGCTGTGAGGGTGGTGAGGAACTGGAACAGGTTGCCCAGGGAAATTGTAGATACCTCACTCCTGGAAATGTTGGAGGCCAGGCTGGATGGGGCTTTGAGCAACCTGGTCTCACGGGAGATGTCCCTTCCCATAGTACAGGGGTTAGAATGAGATCTTTAATGTCCCTTTGAATCCAAACCATTCTATGAAAGTTCTCAGAAACTTTTAGCGTGTGATCTTTTTCCCAAATAAAGATATCTTAGTGTGTTAGACACCAAAGTCATAAAGTGTGGATGAGAAATTTTGTTCACAATTTATATGTTCAAATATAGGGACTATATAAACTTTGTTGAAAAGCCTCAAGGAATGAGATGGCATTTCTTCCACTAGTCTTCAGCTTATTTAATTTAACATTTAACTTCAGATTGTAAGATAGAAGTGGGTGGTGTTGGGAAGCATTCCGGATCCAGATGGATGCCTAGTGAAACCACTCTAGTCAATAATGAATTTAGTAAAAAAGATTTTCTATCAACTTGAAAACCCTTCTGTTTCTAGTCAAGCACTGAAAGGGGACAAGCAGCCTGGTGGCACATACATATTCTAATTCAAGCTGCCAGCTGAAGATACCAAGTTATAAATGATCCCTCTGAAGCTTAAATGGGGTTTACACTTAAAATGTCTAGAGAGTCTATTTCTGGAAATTATGTAAGTCAGGGGAAGCTGGGAGAATTTGACTGCAATATTGATATATTTGGGTAAATTTGTACCAGTGGAGGAAGCAAATGTCCATGTTTGAAGGTCTTAATTTCTTAGATGCAAGCCATGAGAGAAATCCTCCAGTAACATGGATGATGTATTGTATTTGCCTTGTACTTTCACTGTGGTATTATAAAACGGTAACTTAGTAATATTGTACAAAAAAGCCACGTGTAGGTATAATGTCTCTGTGAGTTCCAATTTGAAATGCTAAGTGGAGCTTGCACAGTGCAAGTAGCAAGTTTCATCATACAGAGGTACTAAGGAGTACTTTTCAGTGAGTTGTATTTATCTGTAGCATAGCGTCCATTTGGGACACTAATGGTTATGGTTCTCAGCCAAATACCGCCTAATTTGTCCTTACTCCCTGCTTACTGTATGGTATTGATATAATGGAAATTTTGCATCAACTGTAATTTCAATGGCATTTATAGGAGATGAATGTCAAACACTGGGAATCTTTCTATATGTCAATAAAGAAGCAGAGAATTTTTTACTCCTCGAGGGGTTGCAATTACATAGTGCATCCAAACTTTTTATTAACTCTTTAATCATTTCCCTAGGGCTTTCTGTATTTTTTATATTGTTCTTTCTTATTAACTGTGATCCTAAGAAATAAACTTAGCTTAATATTGACACAGTCAAAAAGTTATAGGTCATCTTTCTCTGCAGTTGGTGGTTGATGTTTCCTTAAAGATGTCATGTTCTGGGTGAATTTTACGCACAGTATTTTGGTAAATAATCTCATATTTTATTAATTATTTCCCTGAGCACATTGTTTCTGGGAGGGCAGATATATGGTTTGATGCTTTGCAAGGTACGTAACATTGTGGTAGTTCACAGTCTTTGCTCTTGTGCTTGAAAATATCTTCCCCTTCCCTTAATTCCTCAGAATACCCTGGGCTATTGCCATAATATGCCTGAAGATTTGCTATCACCCCTAGGAGAAACATAGACAGAAAAATAAATAGTTCTTTTAGTTTCTCCATTTTGGATTCATCAGGACTTTATTGATCTCTGTTATTTCCCTCAAAGGATTTTCTGAAGAGGCATATTAACTGTATAATAAATATTAAAAGCACTTTAACTTCTGGCATTGAAAGCTTTCCTATCTTAGGGTCTCTTCTGTGTGTACCTAACCATTGAACTAACTACACTTATGCACCCATGTCCTGTCCTTGAATGGATTGTGCCTTGGTGGATCCTGACTGCTGTGAGATCACAGATGGGAATCAGTGGAATTACAGACAAGTCAGGAAGGTTGAACATGTTGAGACATTTTTTTTTTTATTTCCATTGTAATACAAACTGTATCAAATATGAATGCAAATGACTGTGCTTCTTCACACTCTGGGGCTGGGTTGCTCCTGGGAGAGAGCAGAAAGAAATTGTATTTTAGTCATATGATCCTGAATAGAGGCCCATGGCACCAGATGCTTATGCAAGAGCATGTACACTCTTCCCCCATGGTTTCATAAGATAAGTTCTGCATTTCTTCACAGATGGGCTCCCAGAACTCAGGATTCTCCCAGGCCTGTAAGGAAAGCCCTGTAATTTCTTGACTAGGACTTTTTTTTTTTTT
>VZTM01004462.1:10285-41403 GCA_013400555.1 Jacana jacana | reverse complement strand
TGTATAGTATTTGTTTATGAAAGTGCCTTTGATAGGATGTTTAGACTATCTTGTTTTATTAGTAATGGGCTGATATCTTCCATTATCAGCACTGTACTGCTGCATCATTAGAAACCTTTTGAATGCAAAGGTTTTGTTTCTTTTGTGTTTTTAATAGCACATGCAGAGTACACAGAGTATCTGAGCTCTGTTACCTCCCACGTTCTCTACTGCTCCTCATTCTGCTCCCCTTCTGCTGTTCTTCCCCATCATTCACACCAGGGCAGCTAATTCTGCAAGGGGGGACCTGTAGAGTTTCCCAAGACCATGACCAGACTTTCACTTTATAACGTGATATGGATGTGTTGACTGGATCCAGTTTCCTGCTTTTTGTGTTAAGACTTATGACATGTTCACCTAATGCTGCTAGCAGACAATGGTCTTTTTCAACTTTGCTTTGTGGTTGTCACTTCAATAGTCCTCAGGTTTTTTTGGAAGTTGGCACAACAGTATATTAACACTAAATGGAGTAGGAAAAGGTAACTTTTTTTCTTTCCAAATTATACTCTATTAATCTTTTTACCACTTGAGTGGATAGCAACCTATAAAAACTCTGGCATAAGAGTGGCTATTTCTGCTAGTCTGCTGGAATATACTTTTGAATTTGCAGAAATGCCAGAAGCTAAAGGCATTAGACAAAAAGCACTCAGAAATGTTTCCAGGCAAATCTCTTTAGCTTTTTCTATTGTATGCATTGAACATTTATCTGAAGGACTCCAGTTCAAAGCTGTAAGAACACAATATAAATTCAAAATACAGTATAGGCTGCATGTCATCATTTTCAGGAATTGGTTGTCAAAAAGAATTAATAAAAAAATCAAAGTATTTAATTCCACACAGCTTTGAATCTTGTTTGTATTTCAGAAATATCCTGTAATACGTTGTGAGCCACATCCTAAACTTTTCCATAAGGAGGTACAGTGCTGCTCATGGTTATTTTAAGGCAGGTTTAATTCTTACTGGATGGATTCAGCAGTGCAAATCAAGAAGGAGGAAGACCAAATCACAAGCTAAGGCACATGTTGGTTACCAATTCTGTTGTTTGGCAGCAGAATCGCAATATAGAGATCTTAATAAAGGCAACTTGAATGTAGGGGTAACTTGAATGAGAGACTGGGGAGAAAGAGAGCAGGCTTCAGAAGTAAAACACTTCATGAGAAAGGCATATGGGAGTGTATAAATGCATGTTGCTAGAGTATGAACAGCTAGACTTGATTAGCTTCCAGGCTTTAGTCTGTTCTAGTTCCTTTGCACTAATATGGAAATAATATTTAATGGAATTTGGCTGGTTATGAGCTTTTATAAGTTTATAAAGCTGCATATAAATTTTCAAAGCTTTATTTAGAGTTGTTGGACAATCATAAATGGAATTTAAATACCTTGAGAACTGTTTAGAAGGCCTTATTTATTTTGAAGTTAATAGGAGTTTCGGGAAGGGATTTGAGAAATGAGGGAATAAAATGTTGTTAACTGCAGATAAAATCATCCATTGATGGGTTTAAACTAGAAATATGCTAAAAAGTAGCAAACACATCTTGGGGGTGGGGGGGATGTGTGTTCTATGGAAAACAGGAGCACTAGATTTAGAGTATTAAATTAATAGAAAACTATGTTGTATCACATTGCCTGCATTGTGAAAGTGTTCCTACAAGATATGGCAGGTAATCAAGTAATCAACATAAAATATTAATATTTAAGATGATACACTCAATTTTCTTAATGCATTGTAGTTCCACATCTGTCTCCATGCAAATATGCCAAGGTTTACTGGGACACAGCAGTCACCTTGAAGTTGTGCTCAGTAACAGCTGATTAACATTATCTGTTCCAAATGTAAAACAAGTTCAGTTTCTCTGACCTCGTTAGAAGGAGCTGAGAGAGCCTTGGTAATTAATGCTCATCTTGCTCCTTCCAATAATTCAATTTATAAGGAAGAAAGTTTTAATGACACAATCCCTGCCACTAACAGATGAGCACTTCTTATGGATGTAGAAAAAAGATTCTGAAAATAATTAGGCTTAGCACTGAATTAAAATGGAGGCTGGAACAGGAAAATGTTCTTATTTGCAATAGAATAGTATACAAGATAACAGTCTTCTCATTCAATTTGTATCATAGATGGTAGTACAGAAGTGAGGATAATATATCCAGAAGTGCATGGTAATCTGTTCATAAACTTAGATTTATCTGCCTGTTTACTTTTGAATTTGAATTACTAGAGTCTGTGTCCATCAAAAATAATTAACACTGTTTAATTAGGTTTTTTAATTACTGAATGCAGGAATTTTGGGTGATAAAACGACAAAGCAGTGTATGAATCTTGAAAGGCTGCTTTAAGTTTGGATCTAAATCAAAAGCAGAGGATATGGTGACTTTAAGCAGTGCATCGTTCAGAAACTTATCTGGTTAATAACAGAGCAAGACAGTACATTTTTACTTCACACACTTTGCATAAGATTATAATGCAAAAATACAGGATGTAATTAATCTGTTCCAAATATTCTATCTGCGTTGATAGAAAGTAATATGTCTTTCTGAGCCCTTTATATACCTACTAAGTTACTCTACTACTCAAAGCTAACAAACAGGCCTCTTGTAGCCTGCAATTAGGGAGAACTGGTTACTTCAGGTAAACCAGGTATATTGGCAAACGATGCATTAATTTATAAGCTTGGTCTGTCACTCATTTTTCACAGATTTATCAATATTCAGAGAGTTTTCAAGGCTAGCAGGAATAGGAGTGACTACTATTAGTGAAAGAACACATCAAATGCTGTAAACCCCTTATTTCAGTACTTAAAGTGCATGTCACCTGAATAACATCCATTTATCTCTCAGTTTAAAGACTAAAAACTCTCTGTATATTTTCACAGTGCTCTGAATTTGAGAGCTTGATCCAGCTAAATCTGTTAGCAGCTTTAAGGCCCAATTACTAGTCACAGGAACGAATGAAATGTTCAGATAAGATGACACCATGCTGAGATAACTCAAAAGGAATCAGTCACACTACTTCAGGCTGACACTTTTTTTTTTTTTCTTTTTTAAATGTGGCACTTTGAAAACTGACTGTTTATGAGAAAAAAATTACTTTTTTTCCCTTTGTTTGAGGGATTCACCTAAAGCCTCAGCTGAGTTGCATAAACTTTCTAATATCTCCACAGAACAGTTCTTCACTTTCTGGCTAAGAGACAGCATGTCTAGGCAGATAAAAGGAAGGTGTGTTTACACCTGGCTGGGGGGATGCATGCTCATGAAGGATCTGACACCTTTATATTCAGCTGAAATCACTCACAAGGCACTAAATGAACAGTTTGAACTCCTTAAGTCCATGATCACAGAATCACAGAATATCAGGGATTGGAAGGGACCTTGAAAGATCACCTAGTCCAATCCCCCTGCCGGAGCAGGAACACCCAGAGCAGATCACTCAGGAACGCATCCAGGCGAGTTTTGAATGTCTCTAGAGAAGGAGACTCCACAGCCTCCCTGGGCAGCCCCTTCCAGTGTTCCCTCACCCTCACTGTGAAGAAATTTTTCCTCATATTTAAGTGGAATCTTCTGTTCCAGCTTGCATCCATTACCCCTTGTCCTATCATTGGATGTTACTGAGAAGAGCCTGGATCCATCCTCCTGACACTCGCCCTATATGGGTTCTTCATGTAATTACTGTTTTGGAAACACAGGTATGTGATGTCTTTAGTAATACTTTTAATAATCACTTTTCCTTTACTCCAGTAGTGAATGATTGGGTAGATGAAAGCAGAGGCTGGTAAATGTACTTCTCTAAAGATGACAGGAAATTCGGGTCCGTTTCATTATACCATTATCTCTAGTCCCTGATTCTTTTGGTGCTAAGTTACCTGCATAAGTTTTGTGTGTTTCTCAGGTAGGTTTCTGCTGTGGGAATCTACTTGCCCAGCCAGTTTCCCTGCAGGTAGCAACATAAAAATAAGCTATCCTCATATCTGTAGCCTTAATGAAGGAAAGCACCATAGGAAAGTAAGGGGATATCAGAATATGGTTTTTCAGTTCCTGTGTGTTTTTCTACAATCTAAGATGTTGAGCTGTAGCCTGAGAAATATAAAGATCTAAGTAATGCAAAGGTCTCATTAAACAAAATGTTTGTGTTCTAATAGAGACATGGCAAAAGACAGACATTGTGGATTTTCCACATGGAAAAGTGAAGAAAAATGCTACCTCTAAATGTTTGATGTTTTGTTATGAGACGTTTCTGTGCAGTTGCATGTCATGGATTCAGTTAAAGGATATCCAGCTCTACCAGTGACTATGTTTGTCTCAGCATGTAGGAAACAACCAGAGAATACCATGTGGTCACGCAAAGAAAAGTAACCCAAATGCCATTATTGTGTCAGACTGGTGCAGGTTGTGGTTATGAGTCAGACTTACCTGGAATTGTTTGATGAGGCTGTCTGGTAGCATTCTGCTCCTAGGGAGGGATTTGGATGATGACCAGTTTGGTGTGAGCCTTGGAGGGGAGCCCAGAGCAGTACCTGTAGCATTCATTGGACACGGATCCATGCTATCAGGTGGCCCTGCAAGCTGAGGGAGTAAACTGAGTGCTACCCTAACATTCAACTCGGCGTGGTAGAGACAGCCCAGCACCTTCCCTCCAAGGTAGGTGACCATAACCTTATAGTCAGGGGCCTGAGTGGAAAACCCTTATTAAAAGCAGATGAAAAGCAAAGCTGGTGACAGTGTTGCTCACGTGGAGCACAAGAGTCTTGTGGCTCAAGCATGTATCCAGGCAATGTGTATTCAAAATGTGAATCCCTTTCCAACCTTTCAATTTCCCAGCTTGCAGGAAAGGGTATATAGCAAATGGGGAAAAAGATACTTTTCTTCCTGGTGTCCCCTTAAGATTGGTTTTCAGCCAAGAGGAGAGGAGCACAGGGTGGAACTGTTCTTCACAGAACTGTTTGCACATTTGATCTTTCATAGCTGATGTCTTAAATGCATTTTTAACCATCGTCACAGACTTCATCTGTTTCTCTTTTTTCACTCACCCTAAAACTTGATTCCCTCTGAAGTGCAGTGAATGAGGCGATACAAACTTTATGCATCTTCATGAATTATCTCAAATATTTCAATCAAAATTTCATAATTTATATAAGGATTTAGGCACTTGGAGTGCAGGATTAATGACTTACATCTAAAACAGTGATTTTTCAGAGCTGTCATCTGCTTAGAAGTTGAGATAGATATAAAAATATTAGCTCTAAATGTTGGGTTTCCTACAGTATAAAACATGCAAAGCTGCCATTGCCGTTTAAGCCATGTCAAGGCACATGCTACACTTCTGTTGGAAGGCCTTTGACATGAAAACCTTCTCTGCTTGGAAAGACTGTAAGGAAAAGAGAAAAAAATACTTGTCTGTAGGGGAAGTATTTGAAGTCTAAACCCTCCTGGAGCGAGTAGGGAACTATTTTCCACAGAAGTTAATTTCATAGCACCTTATCCAAAGAGCCTCATCCACTAGTCATAGATCTGCTTCAGTTGGTAGAAGGCTCAGAGCTGGTGTGAAGATCTCCAAATACAGGTTAGTTTTCTAACAGAAGGTGCCAATCCTGTAATTCTCTGCCTCTCTGTTTCTGTTGAGACCTTATCACACCTTTCACAAAACAGCCCGTTGATGGCACGACTTGCATAATGTGTGACCTTTGCAGAGCCTCTGCTCTAGGATCTCAAAGCATGTATTCTACCCCGGTACAGTCAGTGGCACTTTAAGAGATGTGCTCTGAAATACCTTGCACTCCTCCTTAAGGTGGTCACAGTCACAAAGACCTTGAAATGGTAATATCTGTTGCTGTGAGATGCAACAGTATTGTGTGTTTTTATACAGTTTATACGTATGTATATATATTCATATATGTATAAACAGTGGGTTCCTTCATTTTTAAGCTATTTAAGAGCAATTTATATTTGTCAGGAGAAGAACTTGTCTGCTTGCTCTGGCCTTCTCCCAGATACACTTCAATGACAGGAGGGCTGCCATGGAAAAATACTCATAAGCCTCTGTTCAGAGGCTGCTGCTCCTGGGACACCCAGGTGAGATGCAGAAGTCAGTGAAGTGTCAAACTGAGTTAACTTTGCAGTAGTCTAGATGTGTGCCTTGAGGGACACCATCACCTTGGTGACTCCTGCCCTGCCTCTGCCAAGTCCTGGACCTCACAGAAAGTTGAGAGGAGGTAGTATGAAGAGCTGCATAAACAAAGTACTGCATGGTTAGTATCAGCTTCACTCTGTTAACTCCTAAAGCCATCCTCCAATGTCTGTTTGGGAATGACTGAGTTACCAGCTGGATAAGAACCTCAGCTGCATGAAGAGCATTAATCACCTCAAAGGGAACGCTGCTGTTATTTGGCTGAGCAAAGCTGTCTGAGAGATACCAAGATGGGAATAACCTCTTGCCATTGTTTCAGTGTGATTAATATCTGAAAATAGTGCTGCTAAATCACTAAGCAAAATGAATTTGCAATCTTGCTCTTGGAAAAATAAGGCGGTCTCCCATCCCAGCATTCAGTGCGGAGTACTGCAAAAGGTGCTGGACAAGAAGAACTTGTTTGCTCATCTCCAGGGTGTATCACTTAAAGCCTGCACTCCTGGAGATCTGTGTACAGAGAGCTTGCTGGATTAGCCCCTAGGCATTGAAAAGGCTTCATGTTACTCCTCCTCGTTTACAGAGTATCTTGAATCTTTGTGGCCCTGCTCCTGGAATGTACTGAGCATTGTTGCTCCATACAGAGGTCAATTAAATATTGCTCCTAACAGCATATTTCTTGCATATTTTCTCACTTAAATTTAATATTGTAATTACTTCAGATAGCTTTGAAATTAAGGTAACAAAGGCATACTAATCCCACTGAAATGCCAAGGAAATCAGATGCTTCTTGATTCTACCATGGTTTTGTAACCAGCTGAGGTTGCTGCCCTGATGTAGCAATTGAAACAAAATGGGAGGCCATCTCTGCCCTGGAGACCTCACATTTTCAAAGGACAAGAGATACAAAGACATTGCTTTTTTCCCCTTTATCCTATTGTTTTAGTTTTGCTCTTATTTTATTGTAATTGATCTATTTCCTCCTGCATAAACACTTTACAGTATTCCAAAGAGGAGTTGTCTATGCCAGCTGTTCAAATTGGTTCTTTAATTTCTTGAAGTTAATAAGCTACCATGGAAGAGGGGGTTTATTAAGGAGTTAAAGCTGCTTGCATTTAAAAATGCTTCTAAATAATGTTGATATTGTTTATGATACCCCATAAATGGAATAATGACCATAAAAATAAAAAAAATCTCTTACACTGTGGACTCTAAACTTTGTTCCAACCTATAGGTTATGAAATTAAGGAGCAATTAACAATGAAATAATAAGCTACAAACTAATCATTACTCTTCCCACCCCACCACTGCAATACTATAGTTACTCAGTAGTATAAAGTGATAAATAAGGAAATAGTTTAATGACTAAATTTAGTAGACCTACTTCTAGTCTCATTTGTACTATTATAATTCAGGAGTAATTCCAGTGTGAAACACTTTAAGTCAGGATAAAGGAAGGCAGGATTCATGTGAAAACAGAATTTTAAATAAATGCAAATATACATTTATTTCCCACCCCCACATTTAAATCTCATTTGCAAACATTTTTTTATATATTAATCAAATGAAAAACAAGTACTTAAAAGAAGGAAAGGCCTTTGTAAGGCTCTGAGACTGGACCTTCATGTCCCTTTGAAGACTGATGCTTGTTACTGCATCTGATTATGTGAATAGCAGCTATTTCAAAATGGGCAGAGGACCATACAGATAGAAACTTGCCTGCAAACACAAGCACCTAAAATTTGTTATAAGTTCAGAGGCCTTTTGGTATGGGAGAACTGGCAGCAAGAAGATGGTGAGGCTATACAGAACCAAGTGAGTACAGCACACTCAGATATGGATGTCAAATGCCATCCCAGCAAGTCAGAATATAGTAAATATTCTTCCTGTATGCTTCAATTTTCCTTTTTGTGCTCCCTGCATTGTTCAGGGCATTATGAATCAGCCTCATCTTCTAGTGCACGTAGCTCGGCACTTAGCTGTACTTTCCATGGTTCTTTCCAATTAACTGTTTTTTTTTGCTATGAAAAGAACAAAAGGCAGCACAGTTGTCTTTCCAAGGTGGATCTTTTTATACCAGTGTGTTTATCTGACTACAAACAAATGAGCAGTCAAGCTCAGAAAATATTCTTAGGTAAATTGCAAATTACTTCTCCTCAGTGGCCACTGTGAAATCCTACTTCCTGGGAGAAATTCTTCTCCTTAATAGAAATGTATTTCTTCTGGTTTTATATCAAAGCAACAAACAAAAGCCACTTCTGTTTTCAAAGTCCTTCAAAGTACTGTGGTAAAGCAGCAATGCTCAAGTGCTTTCTGGTGCTGGGATTCCTGCTAGGATCTGAGACTTCCAGGGAGAAAAGGAAGAGGAAAAGGAGACGTGAAAATTTTTCATGGCTTGGTGTGGTAGTGGTTTGGATATCCTGCTTAGATTATTAGATGATAGAGAAACAGACTTAAGCACCTAAAACAAAAGTTAATCTTTAATTAAAAGTAACCCTTAATAACTGCAGAACATACCAGTGAACTGAGATAAAATATCTCTGTTCTACAGGAGGAAGAGGAGGTCTTTCCAGATCTTTCAGACTCTCATCACCGGCCATAAAGGCAGCTGCAAAACAAGAGCACAAAGAGGTAACAACTTTTCCTAATACCATCTGGTAAAAGGCTCTCACTTTTTTCCTCTAAGGCTTGAGCAAGAAGGGCAAGGCCAGTCATTGGCATTCACTGCCAAATGGCCGTAAGGCAGTTTGTATTGCAACACTTCACGTTTTTTTTCAGTGAAAAACTGACTGCTGGAAACAAGACCGGGCATTGCAGTGCCAGCAAGTGGCACATCTTCCACCAAAGTTCTCGCTTTTACCTGCTTCATTGGATTTAATGCCATCTCTTTAACCATCTTCAAACGCACAGGCATCCTGTGTCTGGATCTCCACAGCTCCTGGCTGTCACAACAGCAGAGGCTGCATGTGGCCAGGGATTTGCTAGAAAACTGCCATGTGAAGAGTCCTCCTCCTCCTCCTCCAATGGTTTCTCCTTATCAATTGGAGAGGTGAGTGAGGTGTGATTGCCTGCTTCCACAGAAGGTAAGCCATTTATCAGTAAATGTTAAAGGAAGTTGAGATAATGTAATAATCTTCCTTGATTGCTTAGAGGGAATGCTTCTTTCAATGGAGTGCACCATTTGTTTGGTAAATCAGCTTCTCCTGCCATACACTTCTTTATCTCCTTTCATGTCAAATGTTCTTTGTGTTATTTACTAACTAGGAAACTTCTGACTTGGTTTTTCTCTGTATTGGCTTGCAAGATGTTATTGGCAGGCTCCTTGCCATGCACACACCTCAAACACTGCATGACAAGGAAGAAAACAGAGGCATGTGCCTCAGGAGCAGTGAGGAGGGCAGCAAAGGCACGTTCAGGAGCTGCTTCTCAAATTTGAAGTTTAGTTGATATTTTATTAGAGGGTCATCCTAGTTAAAGAATCAACTTGGATTTCTTATTAAATCCCCCCCTGAGAATGCTGAGTTTTCTTTTAACAGTATTTAACGAGATGGGAGGAAGCGAGACACAATGTTCTTACTGCTGTGGAATGCAGGAAGAGAAACTGCACGATCCTCATGCATTATTTCTAAAAATAGCCATACTACACTCTTCTATAAAGCAGTAACTGCTCTTTAAAATGAGATCAAATAAAATACACGTGAAATTGAACAATGAAGTTTTTGTTTGATTTCCCTCTCCTTTTCCCAAGCTTTATCATCCTTTCAAATAGTTTTTCCCTCTCCCATAACTGAGCTATTTTAGCCTGAAATCCTTCTAGTCTTTTATTAATCAGACCCCATTTTTGTTCACACAAGCTTTCACCTGTTGTGATCCAAATGCTTTCTAACAGCATTGTCTGTTTATTAGTGGTGCATTAACATGAAGACCCATCTGCTACTGTCCTCCTCCCTCGAGTACGGCATAACACAGTTGCTACCTAATTTATTGGTTGAATAATTAGTATTTGGTGTGCTTTTCTTCTCTGGAGGACTGCATAAGTATCTCATGTTCATTTTCCCAAATTTTGTGCCACTGTTCATGCTTTATTTTCATTCAGGAAAGCAGCTTTTTTGGTGATGTTCTGTAAGCCTTTTTTTGTTTTGGGGTTTTTTTTCCCCAATATTTCTAGGATGTTTTTCTTGATTGAATAGTTGGGTGTTGTGGTTTTTTTTTTCCTCCACAGCTTAGCTTTCTCCTTTTATTTTCTTAAACAGTTAAAAGCTAATGAAACATGATTAGAAGCCATATGTCTCTTGTCTGCGTCTTTCCAGGTCATTTGCATGTAATGCAGGTAAAAAAAGAGGAAGAAACCATCACCCCAGCACACATCCCTCTGTGCAATATTAAATATGTGTTTTTTCAAGTCACCATAAGGTGCCAACTGTATTTACACTCATTCTTTTTAGGGGGGAATTATGCAGAATTTAGCTAAATTCTGTATAATATCAGAACAGAAAGGGAAAATTGTGTATTACGAGGACAGTGATACTTATCTTTTGCATGAGGTTGGTTACTCTAGCAGCGATCCTTTTTGTTCAAGTGTGGCACAACAATAAGGTTTGTTGTTTTGTTGGGGTTTTTTGTAAAGTAACTGAAGCCAGAGAAGCCTTTCTGGTTTTCTATGTAAAGTATAATGAGGACACATTCTGTGGCCTCTGCAAATATTTCCACACCAAGGTTTGGGAATGGAAAACTGCAGGGAGGAAGAAAAGCACTTTGTAAAATCCTATGGTTTTTAGATCTTTACTCATCTTGTCAAAAGCAAGGTGGCAGAGAGGTTTGCTAGTATTATCAAGACAGCAGTTTCATTCAACCACAAAAGCTATTTGTTGTCCAATACTCTTCAATGTCAGGATTGTTCTTCCTTATTCATGTAAAGTATGTGGCAAGATTGAGGGAGCTGGGACTGTTTAGTTTGAGGAAGAAGAGGCTGAGGGGAGACCTCATCACTCTCTACAACTGCTTGAAAGGGCATTGGAGAGAGGTTGGTGCTGGTCTCTTCTCATGGGCAATGAGCGACAGAACAAGAGGGAATGGCTGCAAGCTGCAGCAGGGTAGGGTTAGGCTGGACATCAGGAAAAAGTTTTTCACAGAGAGAGTGGTCAGTCAGTGGGATCAGCTGCCCAGGGAGGTGGTGGAGTCCCCATCCCTGACTGTGTTTCAGAGTAGATTAGATGTGGTGTTGAGGGATCTGGTGTAGGGGAGAACTTGTAGAGTAGGGCTGATGGTTGGACTTGATGATCCCAAGGGTCTCTTCCAACCTATATGATTCTATGATTCTAAGTGTCAGTGAATCCATTTTTCTCCCTCCTTCTAAAAATGAAGAGTCCCCTTGCCTGTCGGGGTGTCTTGGTGTTTGCAAGTCTTTCCCTGGGGTTGACCTGTGGAAATAGTCTCCACAACTTGGAAAGTTGTAAAGTAGGTCTGTTTATTCANACAGCTGCATACTTTTACCCAAAGAATTATTTCTAAAAGATAGTCAAAATTACTTCTAAAAGCTTATATACTTTCTTATAAGTATAAGGCAAAAACGTCACTTTAATTACTATCCCCCTTTCAGGGTTATCTTCCCAGAGCATACAATTTGATGTTTCTGCATTGAAAAATGATGCAATGACTGAATCTTTAGAAAACATTTCTCTTGATTTCTGCTTTATAAGTAAATTGTAAAGCTGTTGACTCTTTGGTCATTTTTTCCCTTTCTTCTGGAAACCTGACTGTGTGTTGACTGCAGGTTTTATGTGATAAAATAGTTCAGGTATATTTTCTTCTGGCTTGAAGGATGTAAATGATACTAAAATAGGCTCAACACTTAGCAGTTGTCTATACTTTCTAGTGCCGAAAAGTGCATATTGCAGGATGTCTCTAACACCTTGAATTTTATCTTTAACTTTCAGGTAGCATCTATCTCAGCCTTGCATTGTTCTTCAAGGCCAGAATGTCCTCCTCATCCTCTTCAGTGTTGGAGATGGAGATCTTCCAGTACATTGATGTACATCAAAGTGATTTCATTGAGGTAGGAACTATATCGCAGTGAAATGACTGGAGCACAGGACTGTGCCCTGGAGTCTTTTGCTCTATGTGCAAGATGAGTGTTTGCCAATATGGTAACGAGCGGGGTTCCAGGTCTGGCATCAGGTGTGCCACAAATTTCAAAAAGCAAGGTTGCAAGTCTGTGCTGGGACCCTCTGAGTGGAAGAGGGATTTACATGGGCCTCCATAGGTGAGGTGGCTGTGGGCATAGAATCGTAAAATGGTGTGAGTTGGAAGGGACCTTAAAGATCACTGAGTTTCAACCCCCCTGCTTGCATCCTTCAAGTCTGTGCAGAGTGAGATTCCACTGAGCCAAGATGCACCCCTATGGGAGAACTGGAAAATCGTTACCAGTGAATAAGAAAAATATAGCATGCGTGATGTTGCTGTGACAGGATGG
Organism: Jacana jacana; assembly: GCA_013400555.1. Lineage (NCBI taxonomy): Eukaryota > Metazoa > Chordata > Aves > Charadriiformes > Jacanidae > Jacana > Jacana jacana. The sequence continues at coordinate 28,774 of VZTM01004462.1, read as the reverse complement.
AGATTAAACCATCTTCCTTCTTGTGTTCAAAGGCCAAACACTGCAGCATCCTGGGTGATTTAACTGCACCTCTCTCCTTCTTGTGCAGAATCTTAAGGAATGGGTGGCTGTGGAAAGTGATTCTGTTCAACCAGCTCTGAGGAAAGAAGTCATCCGAATGATGGCATTGGCAGCAGACAGACTTTCAGCACTGGGAGCCACTGTCAATTCAGTAAACCTGGGGTCACATCAGGTGCTTGTCTGATTCTTGCATTTAAAACATATTCACACATGTGGTTTACCTACTACATTCAGTGTTATGTATATGCATATGTATGTAGTGATTTACTGGTATTTTTGGTAGCTACATAACAAGTTCTCAACACTCCTCTAGTTATGAGATACCTGCTGAAGTGAGCTGCTCCTCGGACTGTCTTAGAACAGACTTGAGAGACCACACAGGCAATCCAAATGCAAGCAGATGTTCCCTGCATAGCAGTGACAATTTGATGCTTTTAACTAGAGGGAAGTAGTTTGTAAAAGTAACATATCTTGATTTTTTTTTTTTTATGAGGTCTCACTTTTACATTCTTCCAGGTAACAAAGCATGATAATTAATGCATCAGTTTGTCACCAAAGTCTCTATATGGGCCAGGTTGCTTTTGCAAAGAAAGTGTTGCCAGACAGAGTGGGCTAGTTATCTTGAGCATCATCCTTGGCTTTGGGAGCTTCTGACAAATGCTCCAAGCCATTTTCTCAATGACAGATGGAAAGCAACAGGCAAGAGTCTATACCTGACAAATCTCTAGTTCACTCACCTTACTGTGGCTGAGGGTTCTTTCCTGCCCTGAGCTGTTGGATTCCTATTCTAATGGGAATTCAAGAGTTCACTAACAGTGATTCCCTTTTTCTTCCTCTGAGGTTTTACTTTAATAGTTCAGGTTATGTCATTTAATAGTTGGTAATGAATGTGTTTAAAATTAAAAGCTTTGCATGCCCTTGTGGTTGCCAAAATATATAGCAACGGTCTGTGTCAGTAACAGCAGGGAATGGATTATCTGTTGTTCAAGTGGAGACCAGAGATACTGTTCTCTGCCTAGGGCCAAAATATTGTTTCACAAAATGGGTTTTTCTTTTGATGCTGGACAAGAGGCTATGCTTTTGTGTTGCAACACACCGGTACAGACTGCTATTGTTGGTGAATACAAGGACGTACACACATTCTTTCACTTCTTATTTCTCTCTCCTGTGAGACACCCAGCCTGTCTTAGCCAACGTGGAAATCCCTTGTGCACAGCAGTAAGTTACGGGATTAGTTTAGAGCCTTAACCTGTTTTCAAAACAGTCTGAAAAAGCTGCTGCTCCCTCCTGTCAGCAAAGCTTTGTGTTTCTGTATTTGAAGTCACGGCCTTTTGTTTGTGGCAAAATCAAACCTCCAATTTAGTTTGTGTGGCTTCTGACTATTTCAGTGTCAAAAGATATGCTTTTTTTCACTCCAGAACACAGTCATCTTTGTCTTCTCCAATGCTGGAAAGTAAGACTTTAGTAATGACAGCATTTATGACAGTAAAATATTAGAATAGCTCCATAAAGCCTCTGCAGAACCTAAACAGCTGGGGAGAAAACTCTCTCTGGGTAGTTTGAAGTCAGATCTGTGAACCTATTAAAATCAGAGCCAACTGAGTATGTAGAAGTATTTTCAATTCTGAGAATTCTAAGGTGCTTTTAGAGAACACTTGCAAGTTTTCAAGGATTTAGTTTTCCTTTTTTCTCTTAACATTTTGCTGCAGTTGCTTGATGGTGAGGACCTCCCACTGCCTCCTGTGGTTCTTGGGGAACTGGGAAAGGATCCACAAAAAGCCACCGTATGTTTCTATGGTCATGTAGATGTGCAGCCTGCCAAAAAAGAAGATGGCTGGAAAACTGACCCTTACACACTGACAGAAATCAATGGTATGTATCTGGTCATAATGTTTGTCTTGCTATTTGAATACATGGCAGATTTTTAGTAGAAGGAGGCTCCCTGTATGTTTAACCACAGCATGAGGACTTTGCCCATGGAAATCTGGGGGACAGATCCAGCATTTTTTTGAGTCTTGATGACCATGTTTTGAGTAGTGAGACCCATCAGTGATTGCTTAATATTTGGTGTGGAAGAGCCACATAAAGTTAATTCTGCTTTATATTCAATAGACAATCCATTCCTGCTAAGAAGCACTGGTGGAAGAAGAATGAGAGGCTCCCCTTAATATACTCATCCTTCCACTACAGCCAGCTGAGCATGAAAAGCTCCATTTGCTTGAAGGACCAAAATTACGGGTGGAGGGTCAGCAGAGAGAAAGACCAAGAACCCAGAAATGCTGATTCCTAGTCCTGTCCTACACCCATTAAATGGTCTTCTCCATCTATCGGTACCAGCTCCAAATATGCTTACTGGGGTAACTCTTGCACCTCCAAGTGGAGACTGCCACAGAAAAGTCTGGTTATCTGTACACAAAACTGAAATCTCTCCCTGCAACCTTAAAGGCAGTCGAACACTTAATAAATGTCGAACACCCCATAAATGCGCCTAGACTTGTAGCTTCATACTTCTACTGGAGCATTTATCTGTGGGGTTTTTGCTGCTTGTTACCTGGGCTGGCTGATGTGCACAGAAGCTGCATATTGTGCAAACTCTCCAGGCATGTCTGGTATCAACAAACAGCTCCCAAGAACAAAAGTGAAGCTCAAATTGGCACGTGGCAGAAATCGCAGTACGATGTGCACAAAAAGGGGTAGGGGGGAAAATGTACTAGTCCATTGGAAAACACCCATCACCTTATTTGCTGGTCTCTTCTCACGGGCAATGAGCGATAGAAGGAGAGGGAATGGCTGCAAGCTGCAGCAGGGGAGGGTTAGGCTGGCCATGAGGAAAAAGTTTTTCCCAGAGAGAGTGGTCAGTCAGTGGAATGGGCTGCCCAGGGAGGTGGTGGAGTCCCCATCCCTGACTGTGTTTCAGAGTAGATTGGATGTGGTGTTGAGGGATCTGGTGTAGGGGAGAACTTGTAGAGTAGGGCTGATGGTTGGACTTGATGATCCCAAGGGTCTCTTCCAACCTAAATGAATGAATCTATGATTCTATGAATCTATTATTTAAAACAAGTCAATGAAATCCTGATTCTTTTGACACTTCACTTGGCTCACCACTATAGCTTCTGCGGCAACAGGAATTGGCTGATTACGTTGAAGTGATGAGAGAGATTTCAAAGAGATTTCAAAACCTTTCCCCTTTTCTCTTCAAGGAAATCTTTATGGGCGTGGAGCAACAGATAATAAAGGACCTGTCTTAGCTTGGATAAATGCAGTGGAAACTTTTACAGCCTTGAAATTAGTAGGTATTAATGAGGAATTATGATTGTTGTTGGTTTATACTATCTCTCTGGAGGGATGTGTTTACCTTCCTGTGAGTTATATGATATGGAGTCTGTTGGTACAGAGACATACATTTTATAATAGCTTATTTCTAGTGTTATATCCAGGGCACCGGTCCCAGCCCAGAGAGAATCTGTCCTTGAGCATTTCTATTTTGAACAGTCTGTATGCAAAGTAAATACAGTTTTGCTGTCATTGGCTTGCAGAGGAAAGCACACTGGGGGAAGCATTCAATGTATATTACATGCGTAAACCAGCTTTGATACCCTATTCTCTTGAGGGCTTTTAAAATGGCAAGATAACATACACAGCAGATTGGTCATGAAGAATTCTCTGCTGCTACTTTCTGCCAATGCTTGGTTTTGTCTGCCTACAAGTTACCTTCAATTTTTGTGCATGCATGAAGAGAACAAGCATCAAAAACTGCTCATACGTAACGGGCTTTCTTTCAATGATATATTAGATTAATCCAAGCAAATGCTTTGGCTGGGGGTGCATTAATCAAGTACAAATATACTCACTTGTGTGAGTGTGACTTACCTCTAAGAGTGAAACTTTTGCCTAAATTATTACAATGACCAGTCTGTTTATCTTTAAATCAATCTGCATATGTAACAACTTGGGCCTGGTTGTACCCCCAGTGCAAAGTTAAAACAACATATAGTCTAAGGTTATACTTTGGTTAATGAGCATCCTTTAAGGTGAATTTGCACAACACATTTTGTTAGATTGTTGAGGAAGTTTTGTGCCTCTATCATGACATTATGGCACAAATTGAGCCATAAAGCCTTGACTTTTAAGGTCTTTTTTCAACCTGGAAAACTGATGTTTTTCTTGCATTAACAGTACTGAATTAACCTCTGTGTCCCTTAAGCACTAGAAAACCCGCATGGTATTTGTGTACAGATTAGCTGTTGCAAGTGGATATTGTTATGGGGATGTTTTTCTGCATCTTTACAGTTTTTCAAATCAAATAACTACTTCAACATTTTAACCATCAAGCAAAAAGAAATATGTAATTTGAAGCCTTTTCCTAGACGACAGCACAGGCCATCAAACAATATTCATGAACAGTTTCTTTCTAAATTTTTTTGTGGTTGTTAAATGAACCATTGGTGAACCCATCTATAACACAAGTTCATTTAATTCTACACATTTGTTCCTGCATTTAATCTGAGCATTCAATCAAAAGATAAAACATCTTAAAAGCTGTAATGAGAAAATGAATTGGAATGGGAAACTAAGCTCGAATTTATTTCTCCTGTGGGACGTGTCAGCATTTCTAACTTGCACTATTCCATAATACAAGTTCTCTTAATTACCCTGGGAAATACATCCTTATGAACTAGCAGGCAAATGGATTCATGAGTGCTAAAAGGACAATTATAGTAGAATCACCAGCAAAATTTTTACCACTGTGTGACTTACTCTGGTGATAGATAACATGTTGGGAAAAACTGCAGCAATGGACCTCTGCCAGTGGTTCCTGCATGGCCACTAACAGCAGAAATGGGAGAGGCAGGAAATCTTCCATGAAAATGCAACTATTATTATGCAGGCTTTCCAAAGCTATTAGAATATTTAATAGTATATCCCATTTTATGAGACAGTCCAGCAAGTTTTCTGGAAACACAAGGGAAGAAGATATCACTTGTACTTTCCTTCAAAAATGAAAAGAACAGAAATATATGAAGTTGAACAACTGTTTTGGGGAAACTACATACGTATATTTACATACATGTATATATGTTTACATATATATTTATACATGCCCTCTCTATTGAAGCAAGCTATATATCTCTGTCCTTATTTCCCTAACACAACACGTACTGCAAGCCAGTCCGTTTTTTATTTTGATTTTTTTTAAGGTCTTTTACTTTTTGAAAATACATGTTTGTTACCAAGGTCTCTTTAATGTTCATTTAGGCTCTGCCAGTAAACTTCAAGTTTGTAATTGAAGGCATGGAAGAAGCAGGGTCCTTGGGGCTTGAAAAATTACTTGAAGAAAACCAGTACTTTTTCTCTGATGTTGATTATATTGTGATTTCGGACAACCTCTGGCTCAGCAACAAGAAGCCTGCCCTTACATATGGGAGTCGGGGAAATGCCTGCTTCTGTGTGGAGGTAAAGGACACAGGTTCATTCAAACCAGGCCCCTGGCTGGAGAGCAGTGATGTATCTGTAGCCACATCCATGTTTGCACGCAGAGAAAGACTGAGAGCAAGCTTAGTATTTACAAATACAGACTTTTCTTCCTTATCCTTTCTTGCCTGTGTGGATTCTCCCCATATTTCAATTCAATTAGCCTCCCATTAAATTTTCTTCCATCGTCATTTCTCTACTTACGCTCTCTCTCCTTCATCCCTTTCTTATCCCATTACTCTCCTGCCACTCTCCCAGTCTTTTCTCATCACCTTCTCTACGTGTCAACTCTGTTCTCTTGAAGCATTGCCTCTACACCCCCCAACTCTCGCACTCTAAATCCACTTCTTCTGCAGCCCTGACTTTTCTGCAGCAGATACTGCTTACTGCATTGTATTTGCCTAAAGGGATTCGATTTAGTTGGATCCCTGGGTTTAAAAGCCACACAGAATTTTTGTAACCATTGGCAGAAGCAAATAATAGTGCACTGTAGTATATTTAGCAGCCAACATGAGCTGCTGTGAAATGAAGAACAGAAATTTCTCATCTTGAAATGTCCTGATGAAGCATAAAAGGAATTCAGAGAGAAGATTAAAGAACTAGAGAAGTGAAGAAAAATCTGCATTAATCTTTCTATCTGAAAGAGAATGAAATAATTTGTTTTTAACCAAAAAAGCCTCAGCAGCCTCTATTCAATTCTTCTAAGTCTTAGTTAAGAAAAACGACGCTATTAGAACAACAAAAATGATCTCTGCCTACTACCAGACAGTGGACTGTAATGAGGTTTTCAGAAGAATAAACAAGTTCGTTGCAGGCAAATAGTTTATAACAAACCTGCATATGAAAATGTGTCTGGAAAAAGCACCCATTTAATAAAACCAAATGCCTCTCTCTATACTAAAGATAGATTCAAGATTCTAGATTCAAGAAACCTCTAAATTCTGATTTGTTGTATTCTGGAATTAAGGGACATATATTTTCTTAATGCAAAACAAGTAAGGTTCTTTCTTGCCTTTGCTATGAAGATTTGCATTAAATAAAGAACTTGAAGAATTTATTCTGAAATGTTAGAAACAGTAGCATGCAAGTATTTCTCTTATGGTGTGTTTAATCTTACTGGAGCAAAGGAGGGAATGGAGAGGGACCCTTGCTTTCAAGTGCCTGCAAGTGCTTATAGACAGCTGAATTTTTCTCTCTAGTGATTAACAAAAGAGCCCTGTCTTCTCTTTATCAGAAACAGGTTGTTCCTGACATGATGCTCTCGATTTTATAAATAAACCCATAATCACTTTCTATTAATTTGTAGCATGGTTTAAAAAACCAAAGCCACTAGCTGCTGTGGAAAAGAGACACTTGCAGAAGAATAAGGTAGGGAGTGCTTATAAATAACCAGTGTTTTTGGTACAGGTTGAATGTGGCAGCAAGGACCTTCACTCTGGAACTTTTGGAGGCATCATTCATGAGCCGCTGGTGGACCTTATAGCTCTGCTGGGTAATAATATGCGCCATTGCTCAGGAGTAACTGGGGAACAAGGGCAAACAAACAGCCTAAAGATCAGTGCCATGTTTAATTGACCTGTGTAAGACAAGTCTAATTGAAGCAAGATTGCCAGCTTTCTAAATCTCAATATGGCTATGGTGGCAGCAGTTTAAGAGGAGAATGTCCCTGGTAAGGCCAGGACCTCAGACACATGCCTGTTAAACTGATATCAGTCATGTGTCAATCCAGAAACCTTTAGGGATTGCTGGCAACTTGAATACATAGACATGTAGCAAAACCTGACCTTTGAATGTGGATGTGTATCTCAGTAGGATGATGCTGTGCTGACCCACTACACACACATGCACAGCAGCTCAATGGTTTTCTTACTAAATATGAAAATACACCAGTGTGGGTACCACAACATGATGGATGCAAGCAGTTGCCAGGAATTAGATGTTAGGCTTACTCATTTGGTAAAGACTTGCATAGAAGACAAAAGATGATGGGATTGCCAAGTGGAAGAAATTGGTCCCACTTTCCTGATATCTCTCTTATTTTACAGACAGCCTTGTGGATCCCACAGGTCGGATTCAGATCCCTGGAATTTATGACAGCGTTGCTGCCCTGACAGAGGAGGAGAAGAAATTGTATGAATCCATTGAATTTGATCTAGAGGAACATAAAAATAATGGTGGAGTGAAAAAATTCCTCTATGACACCAAGGTACCATAAAATTGCTATAAATGGTCAGTAGAAAGAATTTGAATCAGCTATTTATAGCATTTGTGTATAAAGCCAAATTGAAATATGTTTTTAGTCCATGGCAAACTCAAAAAAAAAAAGGAGCACAGAACATTAAAAGGTAAATAAAACTACTGAAAATGCAAGGAACCACATCTGGGGAAAGTGACTCAATGTGTATAATCAATGAAAAGGAGTAATGCAAAACTAAGTGTCACTCTCTCTCTCTTGCACTGCAGGTCCTCTCCCCCTCACCTAACTGGCCAAAGAAAATAAGCATTAACACCCCCACGTATGGGTTACACAGTAGAAAATAAGTTGTATTCAGCTCTGGAGAAAATGAGGAGCAGCTTTAGGCAGATGTGTTATGGGGTGGCTTCTATGCATTTGATTCAGATTTTGATGTCTGCTGATTATGCCAAAAAAGCACCCAAAGCTATAAGCCTCTTTGCCAGCATTTGAAAATCGTATCCTCAATAAAAAACAGTAAAAAGAGTGGGTAAGGGCTGGCTCAGAAAGATCTCTCTGCAGAAGAATGGCATCTGGGAAAAAGGAAAGAAGTGATTTTTATTTTTTTTTTAATCAGTAATGTCTAATTATACAGGTATAAACTGTAACATGGATGTTTTTATTTCCATGAAAAAGCTTTTGAATTGCGCTAAGACAGATAATAATAATCAGTAATACTGAAATGTAGTGCAGCTACATTAAATAAGTTTTGATGCTTTACCTATGTGGGGATGTAGTGGTACAAATTTTATGTGTACATAAAGCTCTAGTCTCATAAAACTGGAGTAGGAGGAAAGGAGCTAAATCCAAATCAAACATCTTTAAAATACAGAGGTCTCCAAATAGAAATTTTAGGATGAAGAGGGTTGTTTCTTCTCATCAACTTATACCAATTGTGAATGGCTCTACTCTCATCCCTTATGTTTCCAATGTTTGTTTGTTGTTTTTTTTTGTTGTTTGTTCGTTTCTGAAGGAAGACATACTTCTACACCTATGGCGTTACCCTTCTCTCTCTATTCATGGGATTGAAGGAGCTTTTCATGAACCAGGAATTAAGACTGTCATTCCAGCAAAAGTCATTGGTAAATTCTCAATCCGCCAGGTCCCTCACATGGACCTTTCAGTTGTGAAACAGCAGGTAAGAAGTAAACCTTTGCTTCAGTCTCTACTATGTAAACTAGGTCCCTCTTAGCACCTCACAAATTTACATCCAAAGTAGTAAATGGAATGTTTCATAGAATCATAGAATCATTTAGGTTGGAAGAGACCCTTGGGATCATCAAGTCCAACCATCAGCCCTACTCTACAAGTTCTCCCCTACACCAGATCCCTCAACACCACATCTAATCTACTCTTAAACACAGTCAGGGATNTTATGCAAGCCAGGATGCCCTTGGCCTTCTTGGCCACCTGGGCACACTGCTGGCTCATGTTCAGCCACCCGTCGACCAGCACCCCCAGGTCCTTTTCTGCCAGGCAGCTCCAGCCACACTGCCCCAAGCCTGTAGCCATCCATGGGGTTGTTGTGGCCCAAGTGCAGGACCTGGCACTTGGCCTTGTTGAAGGCCATGCCATTAACATTGGCCCATCTATCCAGTCTATCCAAGTCCCTCTGTAGAGCATCCCTGCCCTCAAGCAGATCAACACAGTGTTTCTAGCATTTGTTTGTTTCTGAGAGCAGAAGAGGGGAGGTGGGTGTAAACTTCAGTTTGCAAGCAACTGAACTCTTCTGACTGAGGTGTTTTTTTGCCACAGGTGGTAGAGCACTTGGAGGGTGTGTTCTCCAAGAGGAACAGTCCAAACACACTGAAAGTGTCTATGCCTTTGGGTGCAAAGCCCTGGCTTGCTGATGTTAACGATCCGCTATATAAAGCAGCAAGAAGGGCAATAAAAACAGGTATGTTGCTTCTATTTTTCCATCCTTACTGTCTGCTAGCATGTAGGGGAGTTGTGCTCATCCACAGAACAGAAGGTATTTCCTGATTCAGTGCTACAGTCACTTATTGATCAAAATCTCTTGCTGAATTGGGGTCTATTCAATAGGAGTAGCCAGAAGACCTCATTTAGTTCTTTTGTGTACTGATACAAAGCCAAAGGTTTGTAAAGGGCAACTGATTGGCTACGCAATCAAAACAACTCCTATTCAGGAGTTCTTTATGTTTGAGCAGATAGCTGATATTTGGTAGCTGAAGACAGCACCTTTATTTCACTTAATGAATTCATTCTTTCCATGTATTTCAGTTTTTGGGGAAGATCCAGATTTTATTCGTGATGGTTCAACAATTCCTGTTGCCAGAATGTTTCAGACGATAACACAGAAAAGTGTGATGATGTTTCCAATTGGAGCAGCTGATGATGGGGAACACTCCCAGAATGAGAAAATAAGCAGGTGCCTTTTATTTGTCTATTTGTGCCGTAAGAGAAGAGGGGAGAACCAAGGGCCCAGGGTACCCACGCATAAGCACTGCCAGGTGGGAAGCTTCGCTCTCTACTGGCCAGTCCCAGACTACTGTCTCTGGGAAACCTGTTGCTTTGTCAAGCAGAAAGCAAAATTCCCAATCTAATGTGTACCACTATGTCAATCTAATGTGTACCACTTGAGCAGATTAGATGTGGTGTTGAGGGATCTAGTGTAGGGGAGAACTTGTAGAGTAGGGCTGATGGTTGGACTTGATGATCCCAGGGGTCTCTTCCAACCTAAATGATTCTATGATTCTATGATTCTATGTCCTTTTCCTGAAAAGGGTTTACTCAGCCTTTAAATATATTGCACTAGCAATTTTCATTTCACTGGCAATTAAATTTCTCTGGTGTGAAAGAGGATGATGTAGACAGGCACCTTTCCATCAAGGCATCAATTTCAAAGTATTCCAGTCTGGCATACTGAGGATAATGTTTAAATAAGGGGTTTAATGTGTTTGGGTTGGGTTTTTGTTTGTTTGTTTAGGTTTTTTGGGGGTTGTGTATTTGGCTTTGTTTTTTTTTAAATGGTATAAGGAGATATAAAAATGTATTTGTGTATTTATATTACAGGGACCAAAACTAGAGTAATCATATCAAAATTAGCTTACACTTGCCTCCTGTGCTCAGTCTTTGAGGAGCCATGGTAAGACAATGTGCAGCCTGGTGTCAGTTTGTGCAGCTTCTGACTCAAGTCATGCTGGGCTCAAGGAACTGGAAAATTGTACAATAATTCTCAGCTTGGTTTTCGTTGTACTTCAGTAGCCTCAATCCTTGTGGCTACAGCCAATAGCAATTAGGGGACAGAACACCTGAAAAAGTTTCCCCAGTGGATCTCTCAGAGGAATGTCAGTTGGAGGATGTCCAGAATTTCTGTGCACTTTGGTCCTTTTTTCAGGTGACAGGTCTTGCAAATTCTTCTGAAGATTCTGAAAACCTCACCAGACTACGTGTTGCTAATTTGAATAGCAGAACAGCCTGACAGGGTTTCATTCTTCTTTCTTTCTTCATAGACACAACTACATTGAAGGAACCAAAGTGTTTGCAGCTTTTTTCCTGGAGCTATCAAAGCTACATGGACACTTAATTGAAACTTCAGCAGGGAAACTAACAAGTGACAGACCATCACAGGAAAATCATTAAAGCACTTAAGCTTTCTAACTTCCTGATCTGGAAAAACATAGAAATCAGATACTTGGGTTGGGTTTAAACACCATGCTATTACTTGCCATACTACTAAATGGCATGCATTTGTCATCCAGTCAGTCAAGTGATCTCACCCCCAATGCTACCAAGTAGAGTTAGGGATAATTGATTCTTGCCGAGTGGAATATAGGAGCAAAGGGAATTTTCACATTTATTTTATGAAAACTACTTTATTTCTGGTTTTTAGTATGCCCATGTTTATGCTGCCTACCTAGCTCATGTTCCAGTTTCTGCATATAAGCAGTTTGCAACACAGTCATTTCCTCTCCACTTAAAAAAAATAATCCATTATTATTTCAAGAAAAATACGCTATCATGTTAATCTCTTCCCTGTTCTTCACTGAAAGCTGTGTATAGGGAATGCAATACAGTGAACTTGCTGCATTTGATGCCAAGACTTGCCTATGAATATTTACTTATGGGAATAATTACTGAGGTCAACAGAACTGCAACAGCAAATAAGCATTTCCAGGTTTGGATCCTGCCTTCCTTCTGCATTTAATCTAAATCTCCTCTTACTGTGCTGTGAGCACAGTATGAAGAATCACTGCATAATATGTTTCCATAATGTGACTTTCTTTTTGTACAACAGAAAAAAAAGGTTTTGTAAACATCTGTTCTGGCCAAAGCCTATCATCAAAAGAATGTTTTTCCATTAGCAACTGGGTGTTGCTAATTACTTTTGAAGCATCAGTTTACATTGACAATTGCATCAAAGGCAAATGATATATTTTGAAATTAGAGCAGAAGTTCTTTTTGCTGCTTAGGCAAAACACCTAGTGCATATGATAGAATATAATTCACATCTATATTTTTAAATTTCTAAATGGGATTCTTTTAATTATAACTGTAGTTATTTCATGCACAACCAAAGTGACTGAACCAGATTTAAACAAACCTAGTAGCATTAGAGTAAATTACTGTTACAATAAATGACATTAATTACATGAAATAGTTGTTATCTTTCCTTTCTCTCCTGCAAAAGTCTGCAAGAATAAAGGTGATTAAGCACATAAGGTGTGGATGTGGAGTTTGTAGAAGAGAATACTGTACTACAGATAATGTACATGAACAGCTGATGTGGAAAGTTACCAGGACAAAAGACTTAGCTGAACTTAAAAATATAAATGAACAATCTTCTGATTTTTAGTACCACTCCTGAAATTCCTGGGAACTGGACATGAAGGTAGTTGGCCTTTTAAGAGATCTGGGAGTCGTAATAATCCAGAATACTTAAATTCCTAATCAGGTTTAATAAACACCCATTTTCAGCCTTCCCCAGGGCTGAGAAGGAGACAGTTCAGCTGGTAGGAGCTGAGTAAAGACACTGCCTGCTGATGGCATTCAAGGAAAAAAGGGAGACCCAGCTTAGTTTCTTTTTGCTGCCTGTGTCAAGGAAGAGGCCTCCAAGACAAGGACCGAGCCTATGAGACCAGAGGACTCAAGTTTGCACACCATCAACTTGCAGGTTCTCTGCAGCCTCTCACCTTCCTTTGCTTCTTTAAACCATCAGGAACAGGCACGGTAAGGAACGCTGCAGGGAAGAGCACTCCAGTGCCTGCTATTGCTTCATTTAAGGACATACAATTGACATAAAACATTACTTGCAATCTCCTGTTTTGCAGAGTTGCTCTTAGACAATGACTTCAACCATTGCTGAAAGAGCAGTTTTTCACCATATGACCCTTTTGGCAGAAGAGAAGAGTCGAAAGCTGGGTTGAAATGTTGGAGGTGGCATATTTTCTCATGCACGAAGGCAGAGTTTCTCAGACTATAACTGCTTTGGAAAACAGTACAATCCATGCTGTCTATGGGCTCTACAACATGAAGTGCAACTGAAGGTGAGCTTATGCTAGATGTAGTTTTTAATGTCGCTTTTTGTAACACCAAATAAAATACAGTCAACAAAGCACCATTTTATAAGCACAGACATTATCAGAGCAGTGCACTGAAATAAGGTTCTGCTCTGAAATACCCATTTACTGTGTGTGTGAGTCAAATGAATTATGCAGAGCAACTTTATGCCTCATTTGGTCCCAGAAGTCTCTTCTGCAATAGCAGAAAGCTTCAATTTCAGATTCTCCTGGCCATGAAAGAAAGCAGTGGGGAAGCCACTCCAGCCCACGGGAATATACAAAGCCACTCTTCCTCTCTGGGATCGAGACAGGCCATTCACCAGTCAGCCTGGCTTTTTCCTTCTCTTTTTTTTTTTCCTCTTTTTTTTCCTCCTCTTTTTTTTTTTTTTCCTTTTCCTGTGTGCAGCATCTCATCAGCCTTTTGCAAATAAAAATATGGTGTTCATTTTTCTAAGGTTTGTGCTGCTACAAACCATTGCTAGCGAGGTTGATTCTTGGTTGCATTAGCAACTATTTGTTGCCACAGTAAGTTAAAGATAACTCTAAAATGATAGTGTTAGAAATAGGATTCAAGTTTGCTTCTGTTAGCCTTAGTCTGGATATGCCATATACCATGTCAGAGCATATTTGATATTCTCAAGTCCCAACCAACCAGCTACAGTATTCATACGTACACTTTGTGTGTACTTATGCATATGCATGGATGTTGGTTGTCTGTGTGTATATACACACAAGATCTAATACTGACACTTTTATTAAAAAACACTGATTCGGGTTTTTCTTGCTAAAGGTTGAATAAGGGCTTTTGGTTTTGGTCAATTTATGTGCGAAACTACAAATCACAGAATCTCAGGGATTGGAAGGGACCTTGAAAGATCATCTAGTCCAATCTCACTACAATCTGAATAATAAAAAAAACCCGCTACAGTTCAGCGCTGATGGCATTTGCATTCTTTGTAGTGATGCTATTCAGCATGAATGCTGCAAAGAAAGAGGGAACTGAAACCCAAGGCTTTCCGGAATCATAGAATCATTTAGGTTGGAAGAGACCCTTGGGATCATGGAGTCCAACCATCAGCCCTACTCTACAAGTTCTCCCCTACACCAGATCCCTCAACACCACATCTAATCTGCTCTTAAACACAGTCAGGGATGGGGACTCCACCACCTCCCTGGGCAGCTGATTCCACTGACTGACCACTCTCTCTGTGAAAAACTTTTTCCTCATGTCCAGCCTAACCCTACCCTGCTGCAGCTTGCAGCCATTCCCTCTTGTTCTGTCACTGATTGCCTATGAGAAGAGACAATGTTTAGTAGCATAGTTTACACAAAGTCTCAGAAAGGAGGCATTGAAAAGAGGTGACTTTTTAGTGTAAATTGGACTGCTTGAGTATTATTCTAGACTAATTTTTACAGTGGTAAAGGTCTAGTGTTAATTTGTGTTTAGTACAGGGTACATCTTCACAGTGAAACTTAAGTATCAATTGTTTCACATATCTTATTTGTATAATCACATAAGAGGATGCTTTGATGAATGAAGCTCTGCAAGTAGTAAGAAAAAAGCCTTTGTGGGGTTGTCCAACAGCAGTATCTATACTTTTGAGAGCCTGATTAAGGTCAAGATTTGGATGCCTAGTGCTTCTGGGGACGTTCTACTGTACCAGAGAAATATAGTCCATGGATGGCAGACACAGCTCAAGCCTGTGCAGCCAGCAGAACTAGACAAGTGATTGTCCCTCTGTACTTGGCGCTTGTGAGGCCCCACTTCAAGTACTGTGTCCAGTTTTGTGTCCCTCAATACAAGAAAGACATTGATATTCTGGTGTGTATTCAGTGAAGGGCAAAGCAGCTGGTGAAGGCTCTGGAGCACGAGCCTTATGAGGAGCAGCTAAGGGAACTAGGATTGTTCAGCCTAGAGAAAAGAAGGCTTAGGAGAGACCTTATTGCTCTCTACAACTACCTGAAAGGAGGTTGTAGCAAGGGTAGGGGTCAGCCTCTTCTCTCAAGTAACAAGCAATAGAACAAGAGGAAATGGCCTGAAGTTGTGTCAGGGAAGGTTTAGGCTGGATATTAGGAAAAAAAGGTTGTAAGGCATTGGAACAGGCTGCCCAAGGAAGTGGTGGAATTGCCTTCCCTGGAACTATTTGAAAGATGGGTAGGTGTAGTGCTTCGGGACATGGTTTAGGGGTTGGTTTGGTGGTGTTAGGTTGATGGTCAGACTCAGTGATCTTAAAGGTCCCTTCCAACCCAGATGACTCTATGAACGCTGCCAGTGGAGTAGCAGCTGGCTGAATGCAGCACCCCAGAGCACCTCTAATAGCACTTGGTGGCTACATATAGCAGTTCAAGGTCTGCCTGTCTCCCTGATACATGGAAACAAGTCTTCCCTCCTGTAGGCTGTACATCCATGTTGTAGGGAATCAAATGTAGGACTGTATTTTCTTACTGCTTATTAATTTGAGAGAAGCAATTGGAACATTTTAATTTTCATTTAAAATCAGATTAAGTGTGAAATTTGCTTTTCTGTAATAGATAAATACAGTTTTTAATCCTTAAGCAATGTCTCAAGAGAAGACTAAAGAAATGCAGCAGTCAGCTAAAATCATGGAAAATTAGTAAAATAATATGATGCTGACAATAGGAGCTGAAGGTGTAGAGAGATAAGCAACCTCCTGAGACTCAGAACTAATCAGGTCACCATCTGATTAGCCTGTGAAAGTGGAAGATTAGTCTTAGCCACGCAGTTATGGATTTCCTTTTCAGTAACATCACCCCCAAGAAGCTTGACTTTGACTTCTTCTAAGTATTCCCCTCAGAATATGGCATTTAGCTTGCTGGATAAAATGTTATACAGCTCCTGGCTAGTTAAGGATGTCCACTGTCCATATCTGGACAGGGAAGATTGTGTAGCTGTGCCTTTGCCAGTGCCAGCAAGGAGCCACAGTCCATTTGTTTCCGCACTCCTGCTGGAAACTTTAAGTAACAGCTGAAGTTAAAATACTGATGTATGAAAAAAACTCCTGTATACAACCTTCTCACCTTGTATATTCTGTTTAGTCTCCCTGGCTCATCTCCACACTGCTCATCACTAGGGTGAGAAGGGTGCCTGCAGATGTAAAACTTGCTGATGAGCAAGTGTACAGAGAGATCCTCTGCAGAGAATCACAAAATGGTAGGGGTTGGAAGGGTCCTTTGGAGATCATCTAGTCCAAATCCCTTGCCAAAGCAGGCTCACCTAGAGCAGGCTGGACAGGAACACATCCTGGCAGGTTTTTAGTATCTCCAGAGAAGGAGACTCCACAACCTCTCTGGACAGCCTGTTCCAGTGCTCTGCCACCCTCAAAATAAAGAAGTTTTTCCTCATGTTGAGATGGAATTCCCTGTGTTCCAGTTTGTGCCCATTGCTCCTTGGAAGAGCTGCTGGGTGTTGTAATGGGGCTTCCCAGCCCTGCCTGAGGAGCACCAGCTCCCGCACAGGTTCTCAGCTGATTCTGCAACCCACAGGGAATGAGTTGGGATGGAGGGTGACAGAGGAGGTTCATAATTACTTTGCTTTCATATGTTTTAAAAATTGCAAATACTGGCTGAAAGCAGGCTTGAGTTTTGTTACGGGAATCCTCTCAGGTTCTTAGTGAATGTGGCAAGTGTCACACATACTCCTCAGTGCAGGAATGGCAACCATGTTTCTTCATGGACTTAAACAGGTTTGTAAAAGTGCTTGCAAAAACATAACCAGGCATTGCGTTTGGATTCGGTTTGCAAAGAAACTTCACCCTTGGGAGGGGAAAGAAGCTGGCAAAACCTTGCTTAAGCTTCCAAGTACACACTGCACAAGGTGCCCTCTGACAGCAAGGAAGAATGGTGGTGCTCCTTGCCTGATGGGCCTTGGAGAACTTCAGTGTGTAACTAGGAGATGCTTCCCATAACGCTGACGGTTTACACACGTTCTCATTTCAGAGGATGTAGCTCTAACAGGGCCGGGAAGCACGTGCCAGGTGGAGAAGATGCTGACTTAGTGAAGATGAGAAATAAGGATTAAATCTGTATTTCACGTAGCGTGACTAACTTTGCAAGTTCTTTTCCGATCTGATCTGATCCCGCATTAAATCTTAATGCGGTGATGCATAATGTACCAGACTTGATGTTTATATTTGAGATATTTGTCTTTCACAAACTTGCTCTGTGGGTTTGGGAGAGATGAATTACATGGTGGCAGAGCTGTAAATACTGGCAAGCTGGACATCTTCACACATAACAGATAATACAGGGTAATAAATGAATCTCTTTCATTTTACTGCGATGAATTACCTTTTTATTAAAAAAAGCCCAGCAACAGTACAACACAAACAAATCCTTGGAGGTTTGGCACTGTCAGCCTCCAGACAGACTTATATATAGCTCTACTTAAAAGAAACCAGACATTGTATATATATATGGCTGCAAATAATACTGATGTTGCTACCTGTCATATAATCATCTCGGTGATCTATCACTGAGAAATAACATGAAGTACCAGCCAATTGCACGTTCCCCGTCTTTTAGATGCAGTTACAATTTTTCTGTTGGTTTTGGTTTTTTTTTTTTAATATTTATAAGAAGAATTCAAGTATTATGCTAGCCCTGTATTTTGTAGAGCTGAAGGGTCTGTTTTCTTTTTTCTCCTCCCACCCAATTTAGAATTGAAACTGTAATCCCTGTAATGGAAACTGGAAAATATTCAACATGACACGTTCCTGACATGCAGTCTTCTGCTGTGAAGAACCAAGTGGTGGCAAGAGCCCTCATGAAGTCCATTCAAGTTTGTATCTCTTTTTTTTTTATTTGTATTACACTTATAAATTCAAGAGTTAGTACTGCTGTACTCCCCTCCTGTGCATCATTGCTTTCCTGACAAGACACCAAATTCCATAGGCAGGGTTAGCATCAATTCATCCACAACCCTGACATTCCAAACACTGCTTCAAATGATACAGTTTCATTTAATCCCAGATTGAGTAAAATCTTGGCTTGGGGAAGTGTGGCTGGAGCTGCCTGGCAGAAAAGGACCTGGGGGGGCTGGTTGACAGGCGGCTGAACATGAGCCAGCAGTGTGCCCAGGTGGCCAAGAAGGCCAAGGGCATCCTGGCTTGCATAAAGAATAGTGTGACCAGCAGCAGTAGGGAGGTGATTGTCCCCCTGTACTCAGCACTGGTGAGGCTGCAC
>VZTM01004461.1:6706-32002 GCA_013400555.1 Jacana jacana | reverse complement strand
GTTCCAGACTGGTCTCAGTAACAAAGAGGAACTGGATTCTGGAATACACCGATGGGCATCAAAGATAGACAAACTGGCAGGGCCCTCTTCAGGTATCAGTCACTAACAAGAGCAAACCAATTACATAAAGAGACTCAACAAAAGAAAAACCAACCTAAGCCCCTTCCTCACTCAGCTTTTATACTGAGCATGGCAGATAACATGGAGTACCCTATTGGTCAGTTTGTGTCACCTGATCTGTCCATGCCTCCCCAAAGGTGCAACCTCTCCACAGGGTAAACAGCCAAGTCAGCTGACTCCAGTTGCCACAACAATAAGTAAGAGCTGGAGCCTCTCTTACTGAAGAGGAAGTTGTTTCTGCTTCACCCTAAACTGGGATATTGGGTATGTATACTGTATAGAATTGTCTAGGTTGGAAGGGATCTAGTCCAACTGTCAACTCTGATTTAAACAAACAAATAACCAAACCCAACAACAAAACAAACAAACAAAAATCCAACAAACCAATGACCCATCACTAAACTGCATCACTAAGCACCATGTCAACCTGTCTTTTAAATACCTCTGGGGATGGTGCCTCAATCACTTCCCTGGACATCCCATTCCAATGCTTAATAACTCTTCCAATCTAAAAAAAAAAATCCTGATATCCAATCTGAGCTTCCTGTGGTGCAACTTGAGGCCATTTCCATTTATTCTATTGCCTGTGACTTAGGAGAAGAGACCAAACCACACCTCTCCTTTCAGGTAGTTGTAGAGAGCAATAATGTCCTTTCTCCTTAGGCTTCATCCCACAGAATACTGTACATATGCCTTTTTTACCACGTGTGGAAGTCTGCTCCCACAAAGAGGAAGGGCGGGTTAAACTGGGAGAGAATGAAAGAGAAAGCAGCACAGCTAAGTCTATTTATGACAGCCAGCAGTCTACAAGAAGGGTAGGTAGATGACTTTTCCTTAATATAATAATTAGGAATGAAGGGGCAGCTGTGAGAGAAAGAAACTCATAGTAATAAGACTTTTTCGAGTTCTGTCTATCAAGTATTTCAGTATCTTCATACCTGTTCTTTATCCAGTTATTTGTGAGCACTTCATCACGCACAGCACGCATACTCAAAAACAATAAAAACAAAATCTTGTAGGTTCTCTTACAACCTTAGACCAAATTAATTTGTGCATAAATAACGTATGATGTTGTTAATTTCCCTATTTTCCCACAGGTACAATATCAGACCCACTTGTTCAGGAAGCTGTTGCAAAATCTTCCCATCATGTTTTATCAAATTACATTCTTCTTGCACTGCAAAAGAATTCTTTCTGTGTTCCAGGTCTTACCGACACAGACCATATCAGTTATGCTGAATTGCAGTGCTTTTTAGTGGAAGACTGGCATCTCAAAGAAATTAGAGTTGTACTAAAAATCTCAGTTCATTTGAATGTTCTCAAAAAGCAGAAGATGAATTACTACTTTCCCTCATTAAATTATTGTTTTTTAAAGGGATGGTGCCTTCTTAATTAAATTGAAATTTATTTTTTTAATTATTTTTATTATTAATCTAGCTTTGAAATCTCTCCAAACAGAAGGTTTTAAACAAAATTCACAATAGTTGATTATCCTGAAGCAGAATCTTTAATTTTCTGCAAAACCAAAGGCCCTTTCTTGTTTCTGTTGCAATTAGTTTTCATGCAAGACATGAACTAGGATTTGCTGGCTGAACTGAGAAATTACAGCCATAGCAATACCATATTAAGTATATTCACTATGAGATGCCTAAATGCTACACATAAAAGATATTCGTTCATCTTTCGATTGGTCTCTTGCTTAAGTATTTTTAAAAATGAATGTTCAGAATAAAATCAACAATTAACACACGTTATTGATCAAATTTTTTCTTTCTTAGAATAATCCACTGATGAATCTCTGTAACGGCTGCACGTCTCAGTGGGAGTTCACAGACTTGAAATAGATCACAGAGAATTTTATAATAAGATGACCAATTAAAACAGGAAGCTCTTCTTTGGGATTTATTTCACTGTGCTTGATTATTTTTCTGCGCTGATTTGTTAGTAGCTGGTTTATGTTTCTGTGAGAAAATTATAATGGAACACATTTTTTGAAGACACTTTTATTGCACAGGCAGCACAGTAGGAATGATTATACAGTCATAAAAAAATACCAAAATGTCTTCTCATGTCAAAGGACACTTTCTGTGAGTGCCAGTTAGAAGAACCTGTCATGACTTCAAGATCTGGTTCTTCAGTTGGCAGGGAGACAGCACGTCAGATCATAATGTGACAGTCCCCTGTGGGGCCAAAATGTGTTAAAGGCTTTCACTCTCCCTGCAGTAGCAAAACAGACTGTTTTAAATGTTGTTAAGGCCATAACACTGACACAAAACTTCATTTTCCCTGTCTTGACCAGAACTCTGGAGTAAAACAACCCAGTCCAACCTGTGGAAAGGGCCTGTTCAAGCAAAGAAAAAAATTACTTTATAGGTTGACACCAAATCTACAAGAGAGTTTAAGTCAAATTGGTTGTTGATTACCAAGTATCTCTCAGTATACTTCAGATTTTATATAGTAATGAAAACTGGATTAAATCTTTGCTAACTAAGCAGGTCATGAGGAAAAATAAGTCTTAAAATGACATCTCAGAATCCCAAATAACAGGATGTCAGTGAAAGTCAAGTGTATACACTGCACGGTTTATAACACTTCCTACAAATAGCATGGGAGAAGTGTGGGAAAAGCATGGGAAACCTTATTATAACGTTAGCTTCTTCAGGTGGTTGTTCATGTACAACATGAACTTTACAACTCTTTTGAAACCAGCAAAATGTCTTTTGTAGAAAGATTGTATTAAAAATGCTAATGAGTCTTTTTCATATGGTCCTTGAGGATTTAAATGCACAGTACACAGAGTAACTTGAATATAAGGGGAAAAATTATCTGAAGGAAACTAATACTAAAAAAAAAGAAATGAAAATACAGTAAAAATCATTGATGTTATTAGAAGCACTGTACACCTTGGATGAAGTGCCTGACTGAATTAACATGTTTAGCTAAATATAAATATTCTGTCTGTGGTGTTGTAGGATTCTCACCAGAAATAGTTCCTTAAATTTAAATAACATGTTTTAGTTTTTGTAAACTGGGTATTAATTTCTAGCACGTTATATTACAGATAGTTCAATTCTTACTCTGTAGTGGCAATTATCCTAAATCATAATTTCTTTCTGTTATATTGCTTTCTTAGATTATATCTCTTCCATATATCTAATCTCACAATGATTATAATGAACTGCCAGTCTTAGAAATAGTAGTTTTGAGTGTTACTTTTAACTTTTGCTTTTAACATTTCAGTCTCTTTTTTTATATTACATTATAGTGATGAATAATCTTTCTTTCCTTGAACCCACACAGGGAGCGCCAAGTGATCTCATGGCCCAAGGGGGCAACAGGAACCACACTTCTAGCAATGACTGTAGTGTGCTTGTGTGATTGACTGTAATTCCACACAACCTGATTTTGCTTGACCTTGGAAACTGTTGTCCTCTGGAGCTAGAGGGACATTGGATGAGTGTAATACTAAACAAAAGGATTAGAAAACAAAAGGATTATTTCTATAATGGTTGTAAATGTATTTGTGGGTCTCCTTTCTTTTACTCTGGACAGTTTGTGTTAGTATTATTTCTTATATTCTATTAAGAGTATGGCCACCTCCTTCAGCCACTCCTACTTCTATGTACCCTTACATTACTGTAATTGAAGTAGTAACAAATATTTATGGTATCTTGATTATAGTGCTAAGATTGTAAGAAAGCAAAATGTGAGGTTTCTTATTTTTTGCCAACAACCTTTTGGATCTACATATATAGAGAGAAATCAGTGATACAAACAGACTTTAAATTCAACAGGAAGTAAGGTGTGAGATCAACTACAGAAGTAGATACACTCAGCAAGATCCATTACCTACAGTGCCTAGGTAGGTAAGAATGAGCCTGAACAAAAATGCTCAGTGGCATTTGAAATGCCCTGGCATACATATGTTGTTTGACCTTCCCCTGGCATTACAGAAAGCATGAGTGGTTCCAAAATCTTGTGTCACATATGACAGTTCCATATAGACGTCTTTGTGCCTGATCATGCAATAGATGTTTGGCAACTGTTCAAGGTTTGCACTGGCTGTACACAGCTTTGAAGATGATGAGTCCCAAGCTATCAGAAAGAGGTTAAAATGTAAAACACTGTGATTAGCTCTAAACCTGACTATCAAGCAGGAGTCTGAAAAATGTGGAGTTCTTCTAGGGCTCTGAGGGATTACAGAATCAGCAGCTGAGGTCAAGGCAGTTTGCAAGATCTACCCTGAGGTCTAGATGTTCAAATGGAGAAACAGTGAAAGAAAACACATCAGCTCATGTCAATGCTTGTGAAAGATGTGTAAAGTAGGTCAACTTTATTGGAATTGAAATCATCAGATCTGTACACCCAGCCCTCCAGTAAGTGGTTTGGCTAACTTAGAAATTTCTTAGTAAATACAGGCAACATTTAAATAAACTGGAACCCCTTGCTCTAGAAATCCCGAAAGACTTTTGCAGAAGTGAACAGTATCTACTAAAATTCTGTATTTTATCTACTGTTTAAATTTCGCGTAAAATTATTTTTTTAAGACAAAATGTTTGTAATGTGATTAACTATATGTAGAATTATATAATGATAAAGTAGTTTAGATTTGAAGGAACACTTAGAGTTCATCTAGTCCAACCTCTTCTGCAATGAGCAGGAACATCTTCAACTACATTAGGTTGCCCAGAGACCCATTCAGCCTGACCTTGAAAGTTTCTAGGGGTGGCATATCTACCAACTCTCTGGGCAGGCTGCACCTGTGTTTCACTATCCTCACTGTAAAAAAGTTCTTACTTATATCTTGTCTAAATCTATCCTCTTTTAGTTTAAAGCCATTACTCATTGTCCCATCACAACTGGCCCTGCTTAAAATTTCTCCCCATCTTTCCTGTAGGCCCTGTTTAAGTACTGGAAGGCTACTATAACATCTCCCAGTAGTCTTCTCCAGGCTGAAAAACCCAAACTCTCACAGCCTTTCCTCATAAGAGAGGCTCTCCATCCATCTGATCCTCTTTGAGGTCCTTGCCTGGACCTGCTCCCACAGGTCGATGTCTTTCCTGCACTCAGTGCTCCAGACTTGGGTGCAGTACTCCACTTAGGGTCTCATGAGAGCAGAGTAGAGGGGTAGAAACACCTTCCTCAACCTGCTGGTCACATTTCTTTTGTTGCAGCCCAGAACATGGATGGCCTTCTGTGTTGCGAGTGCACATTGTTGGCTCATGTCCGGGTTTTCATCCAGCAGCATCCCTGCATCTTGTCAGAGCTGTTCTCAATTTATTCATACCACAGCCTGGGAAACATTGTCCTAAGAAAATGATTTAGACTTTGAATAGTTGCTCCATTCTCACACTCTTGCTCTATTTATATCTTTTATCTGTCTTATTGTATATGAGTGTTTATTTTTCCTCTTTCTCAGTAGGTATTTCACACTGCTGATTAGCATCTTCCTAGTTAGTTTATTCCTGGGTCTCAGTCCCCTCATCATGTATGCTGCATAAATATGAGTTAACTCCTTTGAAGCCAGTAAGCATCTTACTTATGAAACACTTGGTTCTGCGAAACATCTAATATGGGGGCAGCTCCCATTGGGAAATGTACATGGACCTTAGCTGGGACTTGGGCCTATGAAACCTTCTCAGCTTCTGTGCATAGCAGACTTTGACTGCCCAGCTCTCCCATGTGTTGTCACACTGCTCTTTTCAAGTGAGAGAAAAACCACACTGACAGTTGCACCATGGTGACACGGTCTTATTATTTCAGTTAATATGAAATAGAAAAACAAGCGTCATTCTGGAGCCATGGAGGACCCAAAGAGACTAAGGACCAAGTATTATAGACACCACAAGGCTGCTTGAGAAGGAGTTAAGTGTGAGCAATCTGATCACTGGCCCAGTCACTCTGCACAGGCTGACATCCAGGTCAGTGATCAGCTCGCAGGGGAATATATACTCCAAGTCAGCAAAATATCCCCAGTCTTCCAGAAATACACTCATGTTTTCATAGACAGGTAGAATGGTTTGGGTTGGAAGAGTCTTTCAAAGGTCATCTAGTTCCAATCCCCGTGCCCTGGTGAGAGATGCTTTCCACTAGACCATGTATGGGGCTCAAAGCCCCATACAACTTGGCCTTTAACACTTCCAAGGACAGGTCACCCACAGCTTCTCTGGGCAACCTGTTCCAACGTCTCACAATCCTCATGGTAAAGAATCTACTTCCTAATACCTAATGTNCAACATGCTGGCCATGCTTCCATGGTTGGCTTCCCTCCTGCCTTTTTTTTTTTTTGTCAGTTTCCTATTTCCAGTTTTTCATTCTCGTTTTCTTCACCTACTCAAACATGGAGTATTTTCCCATGACACTTTTTGATATCAGGCAAGTGAAGACGTGTGGGAAACAATGAACAGGGTCAAGCGCTCTGTAGAGAACCCTAGAGGAGAATTAGTAAAGGTTAATGATTTAGGAGACCCAGAGTCAAAGGAAAGAGTTTCAAATCAAGTAACCTGCTAAGAAAGTAGTTATGTCTAAGCAAGGTAGAAATCCAATATTTCTCACCACATCAGTAGTAATCAGGCTGACAGATGCTGACCTTTTATGTTCCAAAAGAACATTTTTGATTTTATTTTTTTTGCTCTTCTGGTCATCAGATATCAGAGAAGTAGAAAGCAACTTCAGTGCTCCCACATCTCTGCAAGTAGAGACAGAAAGATGAGGCCTGTTTGAAGTACTTTTTTGGCTTTCCTTGATTTAAAGTTTTATGAGTAGCAGAGGAGTATACTAAAAGTTTCAGATGGCTTTTAAAGGACAGGTGGAATTTAACCTGACCTACCATAGAAGAGAACTCACAGGAAAAAAGGAACCGAGAGAAGACAAAACCACAGGTGAAACAGGCAAAGCAGAGATAAAAGTTGACTTCACAAAAGCTGATTTTATCCTGTAGATGCCAGTTTCGTAGAACTGTCTCTATAATATTTGGAAAGAGGCTGTTTGAGCAGTAATATAAAAAAAATCTATAAGCTAAGCTCTTGTTCTCAATTACCTTCTGGAGTTGCCCGTCTCTTGCAAATGACTGTGAAGTGATATGAGGGAACTTAGTACTTTTAGGCGGAAGCTCACAATGTAAGTGAAATGAAGTTACCTGAGCAAAAGAGAAAGTAACTTTTAGAAGGCAGGTGGAATTAAACCTTATCTAAAAATGTTTTATTGTTCTTCAAAGCAAATAAGAGACACTTGGCCAGAATTTTGGACACAGAATGTCCTGAGAAATCCTGAACATGTTATTTGTTCATAATTTTTTTCCCTCTCATATAAAATTAGCTGAAATAATGAAGTAATAAATAGCAGTAAATAGAAAAAAAAAAAANNTAAAAAAAAGCAGAAAAAAAAAAAAAAAAAAAAAAAAAAAAGATGAAAATCCTATATTGCATGTGACATTTATGCCTTCTGTCACTGTAAGACTGGTATCAGTGTTTCTATGAAGCTTTACAACTCTTTTGCTAACATTATGAATTTTATTTGCATGGGAACACGCTATTCCAAAACCAGATGTCTAATACATAATGAGATGAAGCATATAGTGTATATCTACCTGTCCTGATATAGACGCGATTAAGGGTCATACCAAGTTCTCAGTGCTTCCTTACAGATCATTGTCAGGAATTATCAGTTTAAGTCTATCTACTGTCGCAGTAGTGGTTTTACTTTTAACTATGGTTAAACTCAGTTCTTTAAAATTGAATGATGCCTGTCAAGCAAGATCAGGCAAGAAAAGAGCAAGTTCACTTATTCTAGGAATTTGCGTGTGTGTGTGACTGCAAGTGTGTTTATATATATGCATTTTAAATACGTATAGGTTTATACATGTGTCCATACATACACTCACACAAAATTATTGTTCTGCTTTGATGAATGTCATTAAGCCTCCTCTTTAATATCTGTAGGTGTTGTTCATTTTAAAATTAAATATAAAATGGTCACACAAAGACTCCTGATTTTTCATTCTTCCTTGATTCACTAAACTACCCACACAAATAAACAAACAACTCTTCACAATGAACCCTCCCTACCACCACCTGGAGATGCTAGGAGACTGTCACCTTCCTTCTGCTATTGTTTGTGGAGAACTTAGAAAAAAGATCTCAAAAGTTAAGCGTTGACGTATTTGGCAGAGGAAGTAATTGTTACAACACCGCAAAGTGAGCGAGAATCAAGCGAATCATACATACACAATTACATATTTTTGACTGAAAATTCTCTACAAACTCTACTTAATGTTTAAATGGACTAATTTATTCACTGATCTTTTTATCCCACTTATAAGGATTTGATCTATTAAATAGAAAATCTGTTCTTTCAGGATCCTATTAACTGTTTTTCATTTTGGTTATTTATTAGGTACTTCTAAATGAGGTATGTCTTGTAAAAATTAAGTTATGGCATTAAATTGGACATATTTAAGTGTAAAAGGGAAACAGCTATTTTTATGCAAAAGCAAGATTTATATATTTATTTAGTTGACTTTCTTTTTAATTTATTTTTATTTGGAGAGATATTCAAAGAATAATTAACTTTAAGAAAAATACTCCTTTTTGATCTTGGACTTCTTTTTTCTTAAATTTATTTTCAAATGTGGCAAAAAAGTTAAAATATGGTAAAAATAAAATGCTGCCTCTTAACTGCATGACATAGAAAATTATACATGGTTGAAGACATTTAAAAATACTGGTTTTCTTCACCTGTATCCACAAACTATACTAACCTAAACTTATGGACTTATACTAGAGAATATCTTTAAAAGATAAAGGTTAGTAATGGAATTTATGCAAGTTATTCCATAAGTCGTTTTCTAGACATTTAAATTTAAATGTGCACTTCTAGCTTAAATAAAATTTCCTTTGCATACTGTTGTGTTCTCAACTGCAACAATGTGGCTTATCTTCAAAAATAAAGGTAATATAATATTATAAGAAGAAATAGAGAGTTACCATCTTTATCTTTCCAAAGGTGAGCACCTTATAGGATTAAATCAATTTCAGCCTATCATGATTCCAGTTGGGAAGCAGTTTGGCTTTTTTGAAGACAGCTTACTTTTTCTTGTTCATGATGTTAAAACTAGAGAAAATGGTGTGGTATTCTATTGAGGAAAAACAAATACAAACCATAGGTTTCTTTAAATATGTTTTCAGAAGTTTAAAAGTATTAAAACTAAGGTTTTCAAAGTATTTTTTTTTTTTTATATATGTATTAACTATATGTATTTTGGGATTGTTTAGTTTGAGGAAGAGGAGGCTGAGGGGAGACATCGCTCTCTACAACTGCTTGAAAGGGCATTGTAGAGAGGTTGGTGCTGGTCTCTTCTCATGGGTAATTAGCAATAGAATGAGAAGGAATGGCTGCAAGCTGCAGCAGGGTAGGTTTAGGCTTGACATTAGGAAAAAGTTTTTCTCAGAGAGAGTGGTCAGTCAGTGGAATCAGCTGCCCACGGAGGTGGTGGAGTCACCCTCCCTTACTGTGTTTAAGAGTAGACTAGATGTGGTGTTGAGGGCTATGGTGTAGGGGAGAACTTGTAGAGTAGGGCTGATGGTTGGACTTGATGATCCCAGGGGTCTCTTCCAACCTAAATGATTCTATGATTCTATGAACTGCTGAAAGAAAGCCTCAATGTATAGATAATGTAATGTAAAAAAACAACAAGACAAAACAAAACAAAATAGACCTATTTTTTTTTTTTCTTGTGTAACCTCCCCCAGAATAGTAAACCTGGAAAATCTGAAATCTGAAAAGTTATTTTTATCACAGATTTTTTTTAAGGCTTGTATTTTCAATACATATTAAAATTTATTCTCAAAACAATTTTCCAATGACAAATTTAACATTTGAAATATTATATAGAGATTTGAATGTGAAAATACGTACACTATAAACTTCCAGAAATATTACCAATAAATTCAAAAATAATCCAAATTAGAATCTAATAAAAATCTAGGTGAAGCTACTTAAGAGAAATTAGGCTAATACCAGATACTGCTGATTTTGATATGTTCCTGCTTGTCATACTGCAATTCACATTCTAGTCTCATGGCACTGTTTTTTTTATAATTTTGACTTAGAAATCTCAGATAATTTCAATAATAGATTCTCTGATGTAAGCCTTGGTTTGGTGTTTCCTTTTTTCCTGGTGTACACTCTGGCTATAGATTATCTATTATTATTATAGATAATCACCAGTACTGTTTAATATTTTTATCAATGCTGTAGATAGAAGGATTGAGTCCACCATCAGCAAGTTTGCAGATGACCCCAAGACATGTGATGTTGATATACCAGATGGAAGGGATGCCATCCAGAGGGACCTGAACAAGTTGGAGAGGTGGGCCCAGGACAAGCTCATGAGGTTCAACAAGAGCAAGTGCAGGGTTCTGCCCCTGAGCAAGAATAACCCTCACTATCAATACAGACTAGGGGATGAAAGCAGCAGCCCTGAAGAAAGGGACTTGGGGGTGCTGATGGATGAGAATCTGTGCGTGAGCAGGCAGTGTGCAGTTGCAGCCCAGAAGGCCAATCACACCTGGACTGCATCAAAAGGTGCATTGGCAGCAGATCCAGAGAGGTGATTCTGCCACTTTGCTCTGGTGAGACCTCAGCTGGAGTACTGTGTGCAGGTCTGGAGCCCTCTGTATAGGAAGGACATGGACCAGATGGAGTGGGTCCAGAGGAGGGCCACAAAAATGATCAGGGAGTTGGAGCACCTGTGCTATGAGGACAGACTGAGGGAGCTGGGGCTGTTCAGCTTGGAGGAGAGGAGGCTCCAGGGAGACCTTAGAGCAGCCTTCCATTCATTACCTGAAGGGGGCCTTCAGGAAGGCTGGGGAGGGTTTGTTTACAAAACCCTGCAGTGACAGGATGAGGGGCAGTGGCTTCAAGCTGGAGAAGAGCAGATTTAGGTTGGATATTAGGAATCGGTTCTTTGAGGGTGGTGGGCCACTGGAACAGCTTGCCCAGGGAGGTGGTTGACAACCCTTTCCTGGAGATCTTCAAGGTGAGGCTCAATGAGGCTCTGGGCAACCTGATCAAGTTGGGGTTATCCGTGCTGACTGCAGGGAGGTCAGACTAGATGTCTCTAGAGGTCCTTTCCGGCTTGGACCGTTCTATGATTCTATGATTCTAATTCCCTCTCATTTTATTCACTCATGCCTACTCCAAAAAGATACATGCTTCCAGAGCAGAGATAGTTGATTTTTGGTTTTGAAGTGGTGTACTCCAGACTCCCCTTTTAGCTCCAGCCATAACAATCTCTTTACATGGAAAGGTACCTTGCAGGAGGAGCAACTTCCGCTATAGCACGTTAGAACCAGCAACTGACAATGGAGGCAAGTCCACTAAGTTCAATGCAAACTGAGAGGCTACAGAGAATAGATACAAACTCCAGAGAAAGAAATATTTAGGAAATGGTGAAGAGCAGAACATGAAGCACCGATCAAGGTGTTTTCATTCAAGAAACAATGAATCAGATTATTTACAATATGTTTCCTTTAAAATTGTTTTATTTATGGAAGGATGCAAATTTTTTGTTTTCATGCTACATCGGCTCAAATCAGCAGATCTGTAACTCACAAGAATTGCAGTCTATGGGTGACAAACTTATATGGCAGATGTTCAAGAGAATGTTTTTGTGGGATCATAACTACCATTCCAAGCAGTAGTAAAATTTGCAGTTGGACCGTATGTATTTCACTAATGTCCTGGAGCTTTAGTAATGTAGAAACAAACAGGTAACCTGTTTTTATCATTTTTCAGTTCAGAGACTGAAAAATCTTTGTCAATCTTGACCAATCCTTGTTGTCACCTATTAGGGAGCACGCTACTAATTTTAAGGACTTTGCTAACATCTGTTTTCTATAGCTTCAGACACAAAACAAATGGCAGTTTTTGACAGAAGTGAGTAATTAGTTCTCTGTATGCCCTCTTACACTGTTGAATAATACAAAGAATCAAAGCCTTGGGGGTATTATCAAATGCAAAGGGAGATATGTTGATTATTAAGGATTAGCAACATACAGTATATCACAGGGTTGAAGATATGAGGGGCAACTGGAGACAGATTAAAGACAATCAACCAAAAATCAAAACAACTCATGCAGAATGTCCTGCTGTGAAAATAATGAAAGAGGATGAGTTTCAGCCAAACACACTGAAGATTATAAGCCATAAAAGAGATAAAAAAGCTAATATATATTAAACAGAAGTCATTTCAGTTTTATTACTTTTAACATTTTTTAAGGATTCAAAAATTGTAGATGTTTCAACAGAAATGAGTGACTTAAGGAAATATTAGGGATTTAAATGAAGAAACAATAATATCTTTACAAATCATGGCTGGAAAACAGGGAAAGAAAGACAGGAATACAAATGGAACAAGTAAGATGTTTGTGATGTCAAGATCTGCGGACTGAACTGCACTTATAAAGGATCTGCTACATTCTTCATAAATTCATACTGAGATTTTTTAAGATGTTATCATGAATGCAAATGTATTTGGGACAGGGGAAAGAATTCCATCCAGGAAATGCAGATAAATCCTGTGTAAGAATACTAATAATGCCTGAAATATTTACATTTTCTGACATAAATGGAAAATACATGCTTTAAGACCTTGAGAACCAAGTTTGTTTGTTTTTTTTTTTTTCTTTCTTTGTTTTCTCCTTATAGTTCATGGCTGCCTCAGCTTGTTCCTGATAAGATTGTCACAAAGCTGGCTTCAGTTCAATTATGACTCTTCACTCTTCACTTTCAATTATGCATACAACCTTGGAGAGGTTAGAAGATACTTTATCACCTGCAAAGATGGGTATTAATTATGTATGTGTGAGCCAGATTTTCTAGGAAGTTAGAATGACAGAATGTGATGGAAAATACTGTATTCAACCCTTTTCCTCATCCTCTGTTCCCTGTGCATTTTCCAGCAGATATGGGACCATTGGTTCCCATCAAGGCTACAAGCTGTTCAGAAGGGACAGGTGAAGAAGGAGGGACTGAGGAAGGAGGCCCTCTATGTTAAGGAATTGATAGAGAGTGAGGAGATGTCCCTAAAGCCCTCCCTGGGGGCAGATGAGGAAAAAATAGAGAGCTTGTGGGAGAGGATTAAGGGGCAGCCCATTATGAGGGACACTGTTGTGGGAGTTGATTACGGGCCACCTGACCTGGATGGGGAAGTTGATGAGGCCTTTTACAGACAGCTCAAAGTAGCCTCACAAGCGCAGGCATTGGTTCTCTGCTGGGAAGGCTCACAGCCAGACATGTACAGTCCAGGGGGTTCCTCCAAGTGTATTGATGATAAATTCTTGACTCAGGTGGTAGAGGATCAACAAGGAGAGGTGTACTACAGGACCTAGTACTGACAAACAAAGAGGGACTGGTGAAGGACATTAGGGTAAGGGGCAACCTTGGCTGCAATGACCATGAAAAGATAGAGTTTGGGATCATGGGGAATATATGCAAAACAAAAGTAGAACTGAAACCTTGGATTTCAGGAGGGCTAATTTCAGCCTCTTCAAGAAAATGCTTGGAGAAATCTCATGGGTTAGGGTATCCCTAAGACAAAAAAAAATCAGGCAAGGGAAGCAGGAGACCTGCATGGCTGAGCAGGGAGTGTCTGAAAAAGCTCCAGTGGAAGTAGGAAGTTTACACTGAGTGGAAAAAGGGACTTTTTGATCACTTGGGAAGATTACAATAATGTTAATAGAGTATGCAGGGGCAAAACAAGGAAAACCTAGGTCTTGGAATTAAAATTAGCAAGGGCTGTCACAGTCAGGAAGAGGGTTTTTTTCCAGTGTATCAGATGCAAAAGGATAACAAGAGAAAATGCGGGTCCGCTGTTGAAAGAGACAGGTGCCACAGTGACAGAAGATGCAGAGAAGGTGCAACTGCTTAATGCCTTCTTTGCTTCAGTCTTTACTGCTCAGGACAGCCCTCATGACTCCCACACTTTGATGGAAACAGAGAAAGTCTGGATGGAAGAAAACTTCCCCTTGGTTGAGGAAGACCAAATTAGGGAACTGTTAAGTAAACTGGATATCCACAAGTCCTTGGGTCCTGACGGGATGCACCTGTGAGTGCTGAGGGAGCTGGCAGGAGTCATTGCTGGGCTGCTCTCCCACATTGTTGAAAGGCCCTGGAGAACAGGTGAGGTGCCTGAGGACTGGAGGAAAGACTATGTCATCCCAGTCTTCAAAAAGAGCGAAAAGGAGGATGTGGGAAACTATAGCTGGAATAGTGATAGAATGCTTCATTCTGGGTATCATCTCAAAACATCTGGAGGAAAAGGCAGCTATCAAAAGTAGTTGAGAAGGATTCACTAAGGGGAAATCATGTCTGACTAATCCATATATATGGAAATCATGTCTGACTAATCCATAATAACATGACTGGAGGGATAGAGGAGGAGAGGGCAGTGGATGTTGTCTACCTTGATTTCAGCAAGGCTTTTGGCACAGTCTCCCACAACATTCTCAGAGTTAAGCTTAGGAAGTGTGGATTAGATCAATGGACAGTGAGGTGAATCGAAAACTGGCTGAAAGATAGAACTCGGAGGACGGTCATCAGTGGCACAGAATCTAGTTAGAGATCCATAAAAACTGGTCTTCCCCAGGGATCAGTACTGGGTCCAGTTGTCATCAACATTTTCATCAATGACCTGGATGAAGGGGTGAAATGTACCCTCAGCAAGTTTGCTGATGATACAAAACTGGGTGGGGTGGCTGACACACCAGAAGGCGGACAACCATCCAGCAAGACCTGAACAAGCTGGAGAGTTGGGCAGAGAGGAAACTGATGAAATTCAACATGGGCAAGTGTAAGGTACTGCACCCGGGAAGAAATAACCCCCTGCACCACTACAGACTGGGGGCTGACCTGCTGGAGAGCAGCTCTGAGGAAAAATACCTGCTAGTCCTGTTGGAGAACAGGATGACCATGAGCCAGCAATGTGCCCTTGTGGCCAAAAAGTTCAATGGCATCCTGGGGTGCATGAAGAGTGTGACCAGCAGGTCAAGGGAGGTTATCCTGCCCCTCTACTCTGCCCTGGTGAGGCCCCATCTGGATTACTGTGTCCAGTTCTGGGATCCTCAGTTCAGCAAGGACAGGGTACTGCTGGAGCAGGTACAGCAGAGGACCACCAAGATGATTAGAAGCCTGGAGCATCTCTTATGAGGAAACATTGAGGGAATTGGGTCTTTGTAGTCTGGAGAAGACTTGTGAGGGTCTGATCAACAGCTACAAATCCTTACAGAGTGTGTGTCAAGAGGAAGGGGCCAGTCTTTTTTAAGTGGTGCCCAGTGAGAGGACAAGAGGAAATGGGCACAAACTTGAACATAAGAAGTTCCATCTAAACATGAGGAGGAACTTCTTCACTTTGAGGGTGCCAGAGCCCTGGAAGTGGCTGCCCAGAGAGATGATGGACTTCTCCGTTTCTGGAGACATTCAAAACCTGCCTGGACACACTCCTGTGCAACCTGCTCTAGGAGGACTTGCTTTGGCAGGAGGGTTGGACTAAATAATCTGCAGAGGTCCCTTCCAACCCCTTATCATTCTGTGATTCTGTGATTGGCTTTGATAGCTAATTGAATTCTAACACCGCTTCAAATAAAGGGTTTGTACATTTTTTTTGCAAAAATCCTGAAATCTTCATTATTTTTTTTTTTTTTACGTTAAACTTCTAAATAGTTTGCGTGAATTCTAAGGAAAATTAATAAAGGCTATTATTTACGTTTCACAATAGTGTGACTCTCTAAGCTAATGAAATTACTCGTGTGTAACAGGAGAAAAATGCAGAGAAAGGACCCATTTTTGAAGCCTTTACCCCTTCAGACAGTTGGTATTTAACTAAATGAGAATCAGCTCACTCTATTACTGTGATAAAAATAAAGTCATAAAAATAATTGCAGCAATTTAAGTGAAAACAAGTTTTCTGACAGTATCTAAA
This sequence comes from Jacana jacana, assembly GCA_013400555.1. Lineage (NCBI taxonomy): Eukaryota > Metazoa > Chordata > Aves > Charadriiformes > Jacanidae > Jacana > Jacana jacana. Next base: position 15,903 of record VZTM01004461.1, on the reverse strand, counting down.
TACACACTGTTTTGAACTAGATTTTTCAAAAGATGAAATGTTTTAGTCAATAAATTTGTTGACTAAAAAATCTTTTTTGCCAATTTTGTTTCTATATTAGGCCTTCTTTTATATTACAAGAAATTTCTCCAGCCTTAGAATACAAGACTTCTAAAAGAAGTATATTAACATTACTTATTTCAGTCAAATGACATTTTGGTGGGTGAGCTATTCACTGAAACGTTCAGTGTTGGTCAGATAAAAGTGTTCTTCAATTTTGATTGTACTCAAATGAAAGATCAGAAAGCCCTTGAATGAATTAGTTGTACTTGCTTTATACAAGCTCTTCAGAAATCTTAGAATCAAATAATAAAAGTTTAGTTTAAGGTGAAAATATGTTTGCCTGTTGCTATTTACACTTTGGGTACCTTATATCTTTGTTCTCCTCCTTTAAATAAAATTATTTACTTTGGGTTTATCATCTTGGGGAAAACAATTAATTAGCCATGCCAAGACTTAGCTTTATTCAGGTTATCAAACAGTTGAAAAGGAAGTGAAATAACAGTAAGAAATCCATAAAGAAAAATTTATTCCCTTTCCTGGTGTCTCCAAAGCTAGCTCTGGTCTTATCTGAGAGGTTGACAGGGATCTTTCCTAGATCTATTTTATCGTAGGACATGAAGTTAGGATGCAGCTGAACATGTGTGCCAAACTATGTCTATCCTTCATACATCAGTATGTCTCAGTGCATGGAATTTAACTCATCTACACACAGTGGCTTGATCTATATGGCACCTAATAAGAGGCACCTAATGCCATTTAAGGTACCCTAGATATAGGTTGGCAGATATGATTTAGGATCTGTGGGAAACCTGCATCCTCTGTATCTACATCTGGAGACATGTAGGGCACCAGTCAACTAGTATTTTTTATCTGTAAGTGGACAATTGGGTGATCCCTCAAAACTGAAAAATTATTAGCAGTCCCACCTGATAAATCTATATCTTTTGATTCATTTTCATTATCTTCTCTTTCACCAAATAAGTGTATTTCTATAAATAAATGTATTCAAATTTTCATTTTTTATCAGGATGAAAAACAATTTTGAAAACTGGACTTAATAGTGAATGACTGTGGAAGAAGTTTGGATTTCGAACCATTTATGATATAAATATAAATGTAAACATTACAGTATTTTTCAGGGATCTTGGAAAGGGAAGCACTGTTTTTGGAAGGGAAGTGTTAAAGAGACAAAAGTAAAAAGCTATTCCTTGGACATCATCTAAACACCAGTTGCAGTGGCAGCACTTCTAAAAGTACTTCTGTATTAATGACTCAATTTAAAATTACGAGATTGAAACCTTTCATCTTATTAGCCAATATGTGGCCCATGAAAAAAGTGAAGACATATTCAGGTAGATGAGACTGGTGAAGGAAGATATTCAGCAGATTTCATCTTGTGTCAGACAGCTTAGCAAAACACAGTTGAAGTTTCTAGCAGCTCACCTTCCGTAGTTCACCGGCTCTCTTTCTGATCACTACTTTGACAGCATATATTGTACTACTGAAGAGCCCATTTTCATTAAACAATTATTTTGATATGGAGTGACAGTGCTTTTCAGTCACGTTAGTAAATGAGCAGTTCTCTTCAGCAGTCTCTGACAAGTGTCAAAAAAGACAGTACCTTCAAAAAATTCTGGAATAACATTGCTGGAGTTGTGGGATAGCTGTCTTACCACTGTTTCCTTTTCTCCATGGGTCAGAAGAAAAACATTTCAAAACAGCAACCTGCTTTAAACCTAAAAATATTTATGAAAACAAACAAAACAACAAAAAAGGAGGATATTTTGTGTAATTTTAACAATCACCACAATCAAGATGAGAAGGTTAATACTGCTTTTACTATGTGATTATGTCAGATGAGCAGTGAAGGTGTTTAGTGTGCATCTTACTTTTTTTTTTTCTCAGCTGAACTTCTGTCTATATGATTATGTCTAGTGTGAGATAAATTTATTGGAATAAAATAACCACACTGACAGTTGCACCATGGTGACACGGTCTTATTATTTCAGTTAATATGAAATAGAAAAATAAGCGTCATTCTGGAGCCATGGAGGACCCAAAGAGACTAAGGACCAAGTATTATAGACGCCACAAGGCTGCTTGAGAAGGAGTTAAGTGTGAGCAATCTGATCACTGGCCCAGTCACTCTGCACAGGCTGACATCCAGGTCAGTGATCAGCTCGCAGGGGAATATATACTCCAAGTCAGCAAAATATCCCCAGTCTTCCAGAAATACACTCATGTTTTCATAGACAGGTAGAATGGTTTGGGTTGGAAGAGTCTTTCAAAGGTCATCTAGTTCCAATCCCCGTGCCCTGGTGAGAGATGCTTTCCACTAGACCATGTATGGGGCTCAAAGCCCCATACAACTTGGCCTTTAACACTTCCAAGGACAGGTCACCCACAGCTTCTCTGGGCAACCTGTTCCAACGTCTCACAATCCTCATGGTAAAGAATCTACTTCCTAATACCTAATGTAAATCTTTCTCTTTCAGTTTAAACCTATTACCCACCATCCTAGCACTACACTCCTTCATAAAGAGTCCTTCCTCATTTCTCCTTTCGGCCACCTGTAGATACTGGAAGGCTGCTGTAAGGTCTCCCCGGAGCCTTCTCTTCTCCAGGCTGAATAGCAGCAGCTCTCTCAGCCTGTCTTCATAGGAGGCAGCCCTCCTCCTCATTTCTGCCTCCCTCCTCTGGACCCGTTCCAACACGTCCATGTCCTTCCTGTGTTGAGGACTCCAGAGACGGATTCAATACTCCAGGTGAGGTCTCACAAGGGCAGCAGGAGGGGCAGAATCACCTCCCTCAACATGCTGGCCATACTTTCATTTGATGCAGCCTAGGATGCAGTTGGCTTTCTAGGTTGCCAGTGCACAGTGCTCACTCATGTTGAGCTTCTCATCCACCAACACTCCAAATTCCTTCTCCTCTGGGCTACTCTTCAGCCATTCTCCACTCATCCTGTATTTGTGCTTGGGATTGCTATGTCCCTGGTGCAGGACCCTGTACTTGGCTTGGATGAATTTCATGATGTTTGCATGAGCCCATCTCAAGCCTGTTCAGGTCCTTCTGGATGGCATATTTTCCTTCCAGCATTTTGACCACACCATACAGCTTGTTGTCACTGGCAAACTCTCTAAGGGTGCACTATCCCTCCATGTCCATGTCTCCAACAAAGGTGTTAAACAGCACCAGTCCCAGTACCTACCCCTGAGGAAAACCACTCATCGCTTGCCAACACTTGGACATTGAGCTGTTAAGCACAACCCTTTGAATGTTTAATGTCTCTATCAATGATCTGGATGAGGGGACTGAGTGCATCCTCAGTAAGTTTCAGATGACACCAAGCTAGGTGGGAGTGTTGATCTGCTTGAGGGTAGGGAAGCTCTTCAGAGGTATCTGGACAGACTGGATCTGTGGGCAAGGCCAATTGTTTGAGGCTCGATAAGGTTAAATACTGAGTCTTGCATTTCAATTACAACAACCTCATGCAGTTCTACAGTCTTGGGGAAGAGTGGCTGGACAGTTGCCCAGCAGAAGTGGAGCTGGGGGCGCTGGTGGACAGCAGTATGCCCAGGCAGCCTAGAAGGCCAAAAGTATCCTGGCTTCTGTCAGGAATAGTATGACCAGCAGGAGTAGGGAAGTGATCATGCCTCTGTACTTGGCATGGGTGAGGCCTCACTTTGAGTACTCTGTTCAGTTCTGGGCCTCTCACTACAAGAAGGACAAAAGGACTACAAAGGAGAGCCACCAAGCTGGTGAAGGGTGTAGAGAACAAGTCATATGAGGAGGGTGTGAGGGACTTGGGCATGTTTAGTTTGGAGAAGGGAAGGCTGAGGCATAGTCTCATTGCTCTCTACAACTACCCTTAAAGGAGTTTGTAGAGAGGTGGGTGTTGGCCTCCTCTCCCAAGTGAATAATGACAGCAACAGAGGAAATGGTCTGAAGTTGCAGCAGAGGAGGTTTAGATTAGATATAAGGAAGAATTACTTTACTGAAAGGTTGATCAGCCACTGAAATGGCCTGCCCAGGGAGGTGGTTGAGTCACTGTCTGTGGAGGTATTTATGAAACATGTAGACGTGGCACTTCAGGGCATGCTCATGCGGCTGAGACTCTGGGGAGTGGGTTGTGGTTTTTTGTATGGTTGGACTTGGCGATCTCAGAGGTCCTTTCCAACAATAACAATTCTCTGATTCTAGGAATCTGTGAATGCAGCCATCCAGCCAGTTCTTTATTCACTGAGTGTTCTGTCTGGCTAGTCCATGATGTTCCAATTTTGAGACCAAGATGTCATGCGGGACAGTGTTGAGCACTTTGCATAAGTCCAGTTAGATATATCTGCTACCCTGCCCTTGTCTACCAAGGCTGTGGCAATAAAGTAAAAGGCCACCAGATTTGTCAGGCATGACTTGCCCTTGGTGAAGCCCCGTTGGTTGTCACTAATCATCTAATTTTCCACGTTCCTTAGCAGAGCTTCCAGAATCTCCATGCTCCATGATTTTGCCAGGCACAGAGGTGAGACTGTCTGGCCTGTAGTTCTCTGTGTCTTCCTTGTTTCCATTTTTGAATAGTGGGGTTATGTTTCCCCTTTTCCAGTCAGTGGGAACTTCACCAGATTGCTGTGACTTCTCAAGTATGATGGAGAGCAGCTTAAGAACTTAGTCCGACAGCTCCCTCAGGAACCTTGGATGGATTTCATCAGATCCCATAGACTTATGCCCCTTCAGGCTCCTTAGATGATCTTGAACCTAATCTTCTCCTACAGTGAGCAGTTCTTCATTCTCATAGCCCTTGTTTTTGCCTTCTCTGACTTGGGCAGATTGGTTACACCCTTTGCTAGTGAAGACCAAGGTGAAAAATTTGTTCAGTACCTCAACATTTTCCATATCCTAGGTAACTAGGTCTTCTGCTTCCTTTGGGAGAGGGCCCACAGCTTCCCTATTCTTGCCTTTTCCCCTGACATATCTATAGAAGTTTTTCTTGCTGTCTTTGATGTCCTTGGCCTGATTTAGTTCTGCCTGGGCTTTAGCTTGCCTAATCTGGTTCTTGGCTATTTGACAGTTTCTCTATATTCTTCCCAGTCTACCCGTCCTTGCTTCTAGGCCCCTTTTTTTGGTTTTGAGCTTATCCAGGAGCTTCTTGTTTATTCATGCAAGCCACTTGACTTTTTTGCCTGACTTTCTTCTTGTTGGGATGCACCTCTCCTGAGCTTGGAAGAGTTTATCCCTGAATACTAACCACTTTCTTGGGTCCTTCTCCCCTCCAGTGCTTTTTACCCATGGTACCCTGCCAATTAGATCCCTCAAGAGTCCAAAATCGGGTCTCTTGAAGGGCTGCGCAATCCCTCATTGTCCTAAGAAACTTAAATTCTACCATTTCATGATCGCTGCAGCTCAAGGCTACCCTTGAGTTTGACATTCCCCACCAGCCCTTCCTTGTTGGTAAGGACGAGGTCCAGCATAGCTCCTATCCTCATAGGCTTCTCTACCATTCAAAGAAAAAGGTTGTCATTGGCACATTAAGAAGACTTTCTGGAGTCCTTGTGTCTTCCTGTGTTGTCCCTCCAACAGATATCAGGGTGGTTGAAGTCCCACATGTGGACCAGGACCTGGGAACACAATGCTGCTTCTATCTGTCTATAGAGGGTCTCATCCTTTCTGTCACTATGGTGAGGTGGCCTATAGCAGACCCCTACAATAACATCATGTACCCCTGTGCTTCCTTTAATCCTGACCCATAAACTCTCCATTGGGTGTTAATCCATCCCCAGCTGGAGCACGATGCATTCCAGCTGGTCATTGACATAGAGGGCAAGACTGCCTACTCATCTCCCCAGTCTGTCCTTCTTAAAGAGTGTATCCCTCCATTCCAACACTCCAGTCATAAGAGCCATCCAACCACATCTCTGTGATGCCAATAAGATTGTAGGCCTGGAGGCATGTGCACATCCCTAACTCCCCTTGCTTGTTGCCCGTGCTGCATGCATTTGTGTAAAGGCACTTCAGCTGGGTGCCCAACGGGATCACTTACTAGCTGGAGTGGCTACATTTCGTCCTTATTGCTCTTCAGGTGGCTTTCCTTTGAGGTGTTTCTTTTGTGACTCCCTGACTTTTGTCTCAGGAGCCCCTCACTCATCCCCATAAGACTTTGAGTGTGCTGCAGCATTTCCAGCACATCTCAGAGCAGCCAGTTGAGGGCTAGTGACCCTTCCCACAGATTTGGGAGCATCATCTATTGGTTTTGGTATTCTGAGGAACAGATGGAAATGGGTAATTTAAAGTCAGGAGTGGGTGGAGACTTGTTTCAGTTCAGGAATTTCACAAAAATATTCTCCTTACATAGCAATGAGAAGTGAATCTTTTCTCAGCTGTTTGATGTGAAGTGGGACAAAGAGAGGACAAACATCTCACCTTCTAGCAACCCCTCCCAAAAGCGACATCTGTTGCCAGTCTGGTTTGAAGAGGACAGACAAAATTCTTCTAAAGCATTCAGAGAAAGCTGTACTTATCAAGACTGTAGGTACACTAATACAGGTCTTATACCTTTCCAATTTAATATTTGTATGCTTGTATGTATTTGTAAAAATATTAATGAGAACAGGGAAACATTAAATAATAAGATTATGATTTGGAGAACAATATGGATAGCAGAAGGGATAGGATGAGTCCCTGAGCTAAAAAAAATAATCATTATTCAGTCAAACAAATTTATTTTAGAGAATAAAACAATGAGATTAGAGCTTTTACCCCACTTGATTAACTTACTCCCTTCCCTGTATCATTGAGTTCATGAATCATAATCATTTAGGTTAAAAAAGGCCTTAAACATCACCAAGTACTTCACTAGACGTTGACTTCCTTTCCCTGAAGGTCAATCATTGCTGCTCTGAGAAGGTCCGGCAGAAAGCTGGTTTGCTTCCTGCTATGAAGCTCTAGCAGTTACCAGTCTTGTGCATCATCAGCCAACGTCAGGTATTTGTCTCCATGCTTCTCCCAGATCACCGCATCTTTCCCCATTTCTGAGAACTTTTCTCTACCTAGGATCTTCCACTTCTTCTTTTTGGACCCCTCTTTTCTTTCCATGACCACTTCTTCATTTCAGAAACCCTTATTTTTTGCGACACTTTCTTCATTCTGGAATGTCAAGTCCTCATTTTTCCCAACCAAAAATAGAACGTGTGCAGAAACAGATGTGTGATCAGCTTTGTAATTTCTGATTTCCCCTCCTGTCTTTTATTAAATGGAGAATTTAAGGTATGTCACTTCTGCTCAATGAGGTGTTTTGAAATCATAGAATCATAGAATGGTCCAGGCCAGAAGAGACCTCCAAAGGTCATCTAGTCCAACCTCCCCACAGTCAGCAGGGACACCCCCAATCAGAACAGGATGCCCAAAACTTTCTATTTTTTTTCACCGAAAAAGTGTATTTTTCCAATAAGCACCTTACCGTTCAATAACAGCCTTCTAGGGGAAAGGGAAAAATCCTTTCCCTTTACATCTTACATCCATACAATGTCAAGGTAGCCTCAGGGACAGAGTGGTCCTTCGATCATTCTGTTTTATGGCTTTGCAAAGCACACTAGCTCTAGATACAAGTCCCTGCTGAGCCAGATGGGGGGGGCGGGATATGACCAGAATTTTATCCTCACTTCTAGCATGTATTAAGCTACTGATTAGTTCTTCATATAGGGACACATAAATTTTTCATCTGGCTGTTTCCTGAAGTCCCAAAAAAGCAACCTGAAGGTTGTTTCCTGAATAGACTCTGAAAATGCCTATCATTTCCAATTATGTTCATGAGACAGGATATCTGTAGAAATCACTGGTCTGAGAATCTGCTTGGGTTCAGCTTGGGTCACAAGTGAATTTCTGGAACACTTGAAGAAGCATATTTCTACATTGGAGTCTTTTAGGCTTAGAAAGAGCTGAGTAAGTTTTTGAAAAGTTCATAAATTCATAAATACTTTATCAAGGTGCTTAAATCCATGCACAGGCTCAGGCTTTAACCTAAATAGACAAAACAAAACAAAACAAAATAATAAAATAATTTCTCTTCCTACTTCATTTTTATGAATTGATTCACTACTGAATTGATTCCCTAACTGCATCAGCCAGGAGATACAGCCAAAATTCCCATGGAACATCGTTCTATGCAGCTGCAGTAATTTAATGGCAGAAAGTATTTCAAAGACAGTTCTGTGGCTGTTAAAAAGAATACAATATTATAATGCAAGAGACTACAATCCATTGTTATATACGAATCCAAAAAGAGTAAAAGTGCATCAAACATCCTAAAAACAATAAGAAAAACTGTGAGCAGCACCAAGCTGTCATTTTGTCCTCTTGATGTCATTATGGTATTAGAGTGCTTAATAGCATGCCTACACATAGAAGGAATTCACTTTACCATCTGCACATTTGTTAGGCTTAAAGCTTTTTTGTGGGAATGATGGAGTGATTTACACCATGGAGAACTAATTAATGGCATTATCAGGTTTCAAATAAGTCAAAATCTTCAAATGAAAGTATAAATATTTAAATAGATTAAAACTTCATCTGCCACACAGCACTTACTTCTTTTACTTTAGGGATCTTTGTTATGGTTTGTTTTNACCACCTGTTTACCTTACTCTTGGATAGTACTTCCTGAATTAAGCAAAACTGCATAGCAGGAACATAAGATTGTTGTTTTTCTGAAGCCATATTGTCATGAATAGTTTGGGGAAATCTTTTGAAAAGTCAGATGGGGTTAAGGTATTATGATATCACACAAATAAAGACTGAGAGACTGCTGAGAGGAGCAGAGAGCAGATAGAATACACGATTTTTCAGGTGCCCATAAATAAATAAATAAATCTTTCTGGGGGATGAGGAGGGTCTTTATTGTAGTGCAGCAAAAACCTGAGTTGCTAGACTCAAATCTAAGCAAAAATAAGAGCATTGCCCAGGAAGGATTTCTTTTATTTCAGCCTTTTCCATAAATACAGTATTATTCTGTTTAAAACAACACAATGTGTTTTCTAATATTGTATCTACTTTGGGCTTTTAAGGATGATAACACGTAAAAGGGAAAATGTTACAAAAATCTACTGAAAGGGATGTATTACTGCTACTAGGTGTACAGTTGTTCAACTGATGATTTGTTTTGATAG
>VZTM01004460.1:17250-28879 GCA_013400555.1 Jacana jacana | reverse complement strand
ACTCTTTCTTAAAGCTTATTAGTGAGTATGCCTTTAGATCAACTGACCAACATTGAGCATGATGTTCTAAGAACCAGTGAGGAACTTGCACAGTCTGCCTCTCTAACTTCAAAAATGCACTTTCAGGTTCTTGAGCTGTGTCTATGAAGACACCAGGCAGCATGCAGAAGACTCAAATTGACCTGCAATTATACCTACTTATGATATAAACCAGTGTAGGTCAGTGGAACTCATGGACAGATAAAGCAAAGACAGTAACACTTGAATTGCAACAGCCCAGGACAAGGTCTCCACAACACCCCATGATTACTTACAAGCAAAAGTCCTAGTCAGAATTTGCTCCCTATAAATTGCAGGGGACAGGGCTCTATAACTTCCACGCAGAAAGGAAGCAGTTAAGCAAATGCCAACACTAACATCACATTAAAAGACAAAACTTAGTTTTCCTCCGAGTCTAGCACAACTCCACTATGGAAGATTTCTCGGATCAAAAGAGAGCAGACAACTTTACCACCCAGCCCAGAAGGTTCAAGGCATAGGAGGATTGTGGGCCTTGCTGTGCCCTACTTCTTAAGGCAAATAGGCGTTTGGCTTAAGAAGGTTTTTCCTTTTCTTTGGTGTGCGAAGTGGAAGATCACTCTCAGGTGGATTCCTCAGAGTTATTCAGAAGTGTCTTTGGAGATTACTGCAGCTGGTCATTGTGCTTGCTGGAGCCAGCGTTGTGCTGAATCACAGAATTTCTGGCACCAAGGAACTTCCTATTGCTGTTAGGAAGAGATATTTTCACTATCAGCTTTATGAGTTTTACAGGTTTCTGAGAACATCTGAGCTTAACCTTTGTTTTCTGAGAGGACCTGCACTAACAAAATAGCAACCAAGCCTGTAAAGGGCAAATGCTAGAGATCATGAACGGTGGCTCAGTCAAAATTTCCTGCCGGATTTCCAATAAGGAGAAACTACAGTTTTCAGCATTCACTGAGTAGCATTTATTTACCTGCGCAACATACAAAGTTTATTCAGCTTTTGACCTCTCCGCTGTGACTACAAGCCTTGATTAGAGCCAAAATTGTTCTGATGTTGAAGTTTTTCCTCAAGGACTTTTCAAGACCTCCATCCAATTCCTCCAAACATAAGCCACCTACGTGCTATCAAAGTGCAATGGCTCCGATTTTCTTAGAGTCAGAGCCAGATGAAGATACGTAACTAGAACCATGCTAGGTAGCCACTGCCACCTTCCAACTGCTTTCGAAGAGGAAGCTCCTCTTAACATGAAACAGCCTCTCTAACCTGCTGTAATTAGCAGCTCTCAGACTGAAAAGATGTATAAAGCACCAGCAGCAAACACTAAAGGGAACCTAGAGTCCTTAAAAATCAAACCAAAAATCCAAACAAGCAAGCAAACAAGGAAAACTTTTCTCTGTGCTTAATACTATAAAAACTCAATCTCTGGAGAATTCAACTCCTTCTGCTCTTATGTGTCCTCCTGCTGTTTAACTGCAAGCTCTGCTGACTCGCAGCTGCTGCTCTGTGCAGGCCCTGGGCTCCCTTTAGAAGGAAGCACATGGAAAAGACAAAGAACCCTTTCCCTCACTCAAAATAGCAAACCCTGAGTCAGAGAGAAGACAGCACCAGAGAAGGAAGTCAGAAGTCTACATTATACCAGTGTTGAGCATGAGCCAGGACAGAAGCTGTACTTAGCTGATGCTACTCTCGTAAGATCGAAAGTCTTTATACAGAACAGGCCACGCTTTGCGCTCTACCTCACCTGTGCCCCTGCTTTCATGAACAAAATACCCCCACATTCCCAACACATTCTGATCCAGTTTGGTCTTCAAAGCTTAGTAAAACCTACATGTAGTAAACATGAGTCACTGCCTTGGAAGAGGAATAGGAGTTCGGATATTTGCTAACGTGCATGTTTTTGAAGAGGGCAAAGGAAATGTCACATTATATGTGCAAAACACCCTCTTGTGTTATCCATAAAGTCACCTTCATACTTTTAAATACCCTGTACCTTGAAGTTGTAACTACTACACCAAGACAAGACAAGACAATCCCAGACCAGCTTCTGGGGATGACTTACAAAGAAAAAACCAATCAGTTCAGCCTAGCTTTTTTTTTTTTTTTTTTGGTAAATTTTCTAGTGGCAGAGGCAGGACACTTATAAAGAAGTGACATCTCTGTGGTTAAAAAATCTCTCTCATGTATATCTGATCACGCTCAAAAGTGTTTCTGAAGTTGAATCTGGGTATTAAAATTTGAGTGAGAAATCAGAGATTTGAGCACTGGAACAATTACTAGCAAGTTCCAAAATTTGCTAGAGGTATCCAGATAAGAAGCTTCTCTTACCCTGGAGAAGCTGCAACATTTACATGCATGCCCAGCTTATGGGCATTAATAGCTGTTGGCGAAACTGCATCTCATGTCCAGGATGCGACCTAAGCTGAGTAAGAAAAAAAATCCTTATACAATTGTGTCATCAATTTTAGTTAGGTCCTAAAGCTCCCAAGCTATGTAACACTTAGAAAAATTGTAAGAAGTTCATTAGTAGTTCTGCTGAAAGGTATTTGGGTATTTGAAATGGAAAACCATTACTGAGTTACCCTGGACTTGTAGCTATTCCACATTAATTAGGACCAGTTATAACGAGTTAAAAAGTGGTGAGGGAAGTTGGTCTCAGCCTCATTTAAGGCATGTAAGGATTCTGTACCTCTTCTCTACTCATCACCTCCACACCACTTACGGGGATTTGAGACTAGAAATTATAAATCAGGAATCCACTCTCAGTCAGCAGAAAACAGTAAAGTGCAAGTTCAAGCTTTTGGAAAATGCTAAGAATATAAGCAGTAGGACGAGCAAGGTGAGACCATTCTCTATGGAAGCACAAGGAAATGTGAGGCAGAGCTGTGAAGACTCTGAACACACATCTAGAACACAGGAAGGCACGGGTGGTAAATCAGGATGCTAAAACAGCAGCCTCAGGGGACACACGGTGGGTGAAGAAGCCTTTCATCCCAGGCACCTGTTTCTGTTAAGAAAGGAGTTGTTCTGCAGGACAAGTGGAAGTTTTGTATCCACAGCTACAAAAATAACTACTGAGTCACTTCTATCACTTTCCACACTGACATTAAACTCATTTTAGCAACTCAAGGCAGTTTAATACCCTGGCCAGCTTGTGAAAAGTTACTTTTCTTCATATTCCCCAAGAGCCTCTTTCCAACTTGTGGCAGAAACCCAGTGGAGTTCAGCCTTTTCAAACACCAGCTTCCAATGCTGCCTCTTTCCAAGGACAATATTCTCAGATCAATATTTCTCTAGTCCAAAACTAATTAAAACCAGGACAAATAAGATCCACAAAAGCTCCCAAAAACACAGCCTCCACATAAAAGGGGTAGGAAAATGAGGAGATCAGAACTGCTAATCACTTTAAGAAATGTGATCAGATAATTTAAGTTTCCAGGGCTGAAACCTGGAATTCATAACTAAATGTGGAACTAGACAGACCCCTGCAACATGCAAACACCTTCATGATCTAGCAGGCTCTCAACAAGGAATGACCAGAGATAACAAGACACAGTCTCAGCTCTACTACTTGCTATTTAGCACGGCTGCTCTGAAACTATAGCATCATGAAGTAGCGTTCAAAGGGTTTGTCCTCTGGCAAAGTTGAGAGGGTTTCCTAAGTCATGGCAAAACCACAGAACACCATAAACATCAAGGAATATGTAAACTGCAGAGGACCATACAAAGCCTTAGGTGTTTGGAAAACCACTTTGAGACTAATTTGGAGAGGAGGAAAGGGAAACGAGAGAGAGAGAGATTCTTTCTAACTTCATTTCAGGTTTGTGTTTTCCAAATAACCACCAAGGACCTGGGAAAAGCCAAGAAAAGAATGCCTGGGCTCTGTGGGAACACAGCACCATCTCGTGGAGTGAAGGGAAGAAGTATAAGAAACAAGGAATAAGTATTTCAGCAGATCAGACATCTGCAGCTTGGCTTTTTGACAGCCTGCTCTTCTAGAGGTTAACAAATCTCTCTATCGAATTTGTGCTTTATAAAAAAAAGTTCACTGCAGATCTATAAAGAACAAATGAACAACAAACAACTCCCTATTTTTAGCTCTCAAACTCATCACCATTAACATAAACACTGGGGGCCTCTTCATAAATAGAGACGTGTGGGCAGACAACCATCTGTACCGAGCAGTATTTGCCAGCAGGCCTAGCGCAGCTGTGAGCACCCTTTTCTTGCAAGTCTGAATCTCCTGTGCGTAAGGTGGGCAAAGAAAACAGGTCTCCAAGTACTAAACTTGCTAAGACTTAAGACCTATACTTTTCAGTATTGAAAAAAAAAAATTAAAAAATCATCTTTCCGTTTAGGAGGAGAAGTTGAGGGAACCTCAGAAAGGCAGTTGTTCTGCTCTTTCCAGTATTTGCTCCTAAACATGGAGGTAGGCACACAGAGCACCTGAGAGAGCAACTGAAGTTACCCAGCTGGTTCACATCTTACTGGCCATAAATAAAAATTTCCTGGCACCACTGAAAGTACAAAAACCTGGTTAGTTTCTACTTCATTGACTGGATTCAGTTAGAAATTCATCTCTGCAAGAGCAAGCATTTAAGTGTCCTGGCTTCTAAAGGAGGTGGGCAAATGCAGGGGTCTCTGTGCAGAAGGATGTAGTTGATCTTACTTACTGCTCCATCCCAAGTGTTGTGCTACACTTAGCTTCCACCTTCACGTATGCTTCCAAGTTTATTCTTATTTCATCCTGGTCCCCAGGATAAAAAATATATTTAAAACAAAAAGAATTACAATATAATGTCTATCTAGTTTGAAGAACTCCCATAATGAGTTTAGTACAGGTCTCTCAAGTGTGATATTTGGGTAAAGTATGTTCTCTGCTGTGCCTAAATTAAGTTTAAATGACTTGTTCTATCGATCTCCCATGCACACAAGCCACCAGTAGCAATTCTACAGCCAAGTGGGGATCTATGTGAGGATGCTTCTGTTAAGGCAAAGCACAAATTTGTGCCCAAATTGTCCATCAGAAGTATCTCTAGTTCAGCAGGATGAGGTAAAGGATTTAAGCCTCCAGCCTTTTCCAGGTGGGACAAGTGCAGAGTCAACTCACCACTAGTATCAAAGAGTAAAAGAGAGGAATAAAATAGAGAAAACAGGCTGATTTCTTTCTTCCTGCCAGTACAAATACTTAACTCCTCTGATCTGTGTTTAAACAATGGGAAGCAAAGACAACTCTGCCTGACCTCAATTCTCAGCATTGAAGTGACTATAACAAGATGAATTGTCAGGATATTCTCCATACTGCTGCACTAACTGCTGCAGCATCATGTGTGGTAATCCAGGGTAATCCTCAATTTATGCATGTAGGATTAACATGGTGTTCTACCTGGTCCTATCAGGCAAAATCATGCAACTCAGCAATAATTCAGACATGTATTTCAGGTATGAGATTATTACGAGATCAACATCACACCCCACTGGCTAATTCTGCATGTTTTCTGGAGTCAAACATTGTGCCCATTGACCTTTTGATTGATATTGGCACCTCTCACACACATTCCCAGAATATCTGGGGCAGATTTTCTCTTGCCCTGGGTCAGGTAGCTGGAGTGCCTACAACCACCTGCCAGCAGACAGATTTCGCCGTCACTGCTTCCAAGAACTTCTGCTCATTCAGAGAGCAAGGGCTTGAAAGCCAGGTCTGCTCAGTTCATTCTGCACTGGTAACACACCCAATCCAACATCACGACAGCAAAGCAGAGAAATGAGTCTTTGCTGATGGTAGCTGCTTTCTGTAACATGCAGTGGACTTGGATTCCTAATTTAAAGCCTGGTGCGCAAGCACTGCTCAGGACAGTCTGCACTTCCCAGTGAAAAACACCTGACTGCTGAAATCTCCAGTAGTAAAAAATACCAATATTAGCTTTCTCCAGAATTTTGTGGTTTTCAATTATGAGAATATCTGTGACAGATGAACTATTAAAGACACCGATGCTTCTAAGGGACCTACAAACCGTATGATGGACGGTTTGTGATATTGCTATCTGTCTTCATGATTTGCCCGAGATCAGCAGGGCAGAAATGTAACAGACAGAAGGTCATTTAGTGCAATCTGGAAAAGAAAAAAAAGAGGAGAAAAGGGAAAAAAAAAGATAGAAAGATGACAGATAGCTATGGGAAGCCAGCAAACCTGACACCAGCTTTGCCGTGGCCAAGCACTGCAATTAGGTTTCAGACCAGAGACAAGAGGAGGGTTAGAGCTCCAACCACACTTCCTTTAAAATCAACATGCCAGAGTCTCTCTGGAAGAAAAAATTGCTTATATTTGGCAGATATATTATTAAAGTCAGAGTCTAGTCAAGACACTCTGGTCTAGAGGTCAGTCATACTACCTGAGACAGTTACTTGATGGACATGAAGCACAACTGCTCTCAGGCTGAGGCTAGAGGCATTTGAACAAAGAGTACATTACAAAGATCAGTCAATCCTCCTTTCCTAGGGAAGGAGTAATTTTCTACTCTTTTTCCCCCATCTCATTCAAGACCATCCTCTGAAGTCCTGCTCCAGCAATAGAAACGTCTTGAAAGTCATCTCCCAAGCCCAGGCCAGGGAGGCCACCACAAACCCACACTTCTCACCAACAGAGAGGTCTGGGTAGAGCCTCAGGGAGAGTCTGACTAAATGATAAAGCTCTGGACAGAGGAGGATGAACGAACTTAGGTCAACATATTGACACTGAGATTAGTGAACATCTTTCTCAGGTTTTTAAACTCCCTCTGCTAATTTTCAAGACAGTCATCATTCTGATGCAGCCAATGAATCCTGAACTTTGTTTTGAAAATAAAATTAACCACATCCCACTTTATTTCTACTTCATTTTTTTTCTGTTCAGAACCATTCTAAGATTTTCACTGAAATATGCAAAGTTTTGCTTGCTCTAAATGTGTGTTTTTCACTGATTAAACTACCACCCAAGAAAAATTTCCATCACTTCTTGATGTACCTAGGAGTGTGAAATGAACATTCACAGATTTGGAACTTTTTCTTCTGTGGATGCTCATTAGCTAGCTGGGATTTCAGTTAACATTTATCTCCCAAAAGAAGTCATGCCATTTGATTATTCTTAGGTTTTTTTACTGAAAAGCCTATTTACTTCCACAACCAGAGAAATTCCTTTGTTGCTCAAAATCTCTGATGACGGCAAAAGGCAGCTGAAGCCCCATACTGTGCTCTTAGTGTTTGCACAGGCCTTGGATGGCAGTATGCAGTGAAACACCTCCACAAAGATAATCAAATCCACCAAAAACGCTCCCCCCTTGCAAAGCTTGTTTCACAGGTACCCAAGCAGTCAGTTTCAATCTGCCCCATGGGGATCATTAAACTGTAATTAAGGTTTTGCATCTAATCCCCAATGTTCCACAGCTGAGATTATTATAGCAGCTCCAGGGTAACAACATTGCAACGTAATAAAGATGCGTCCCTATATACAGCTAAACTCCGCTGGAGATCAATAGCTAGGCTTCTTCCAATGACAGGCAATAATTAGTACATTAGGAAGCCTGGATAGTGAACAAGAATCTCCTTCAGGACCTCTGACTCTTCCATCACAAAACCAGGATAAGCATACAAGATCGTTCTCTCTCTCCCTACTCGCCCCAGCCTCCTCTCTTATGTAGCCCCAAGATTTGAAGGCTCAAAAACCAGAAAGAAGGGGAAAAGGAAAGCACTGCCTGCATCCCTCTGCATGTTGGTGTTCTCTCGGCTACCTGTGACCTGTAAATATTTAATGACATACATTTGTCCACACTAATGAATGTGATCTTAAAAGTATCTCCCAGTTTAAGGTTAAAAAAAAAAATAATCACATATAAGTCTTAAATACATTTAGGCATATTTGATACGTGGACTCAGAGCACCCCATGCCAGACTGTGATCTGCCAATACGGGCGTAAATCACAAGTTACCTCAATGAAATCAAAGGAATTATTTTGTATTTATAAGTGTTGCTGCAAACAAAGTCTAGACCATAAAATACAATGACCAACTTCAATCTCCATCTATCCGTTCTCACCCATGAATGCAGACTCCTCCTTGCAAACTATTTTCTCTGTAGGCAGCCTGGGAAATGAACAATAAGCACCTTGAGGAGCCTACAGGAATAAGAAGGCAATACAGCATGTGCTACAACAGGCAACTCCATGCTGTCCGGGAAAGCACTATGTGAACCTATCCCATCTCGTTAACACCATTACACTCAACTTATCACACATCAGATTTAGAACAATGGATTAAAAGCACACATATCTAATTCAGTGAGGTGGTACAAAGACAGGAGAGCACCCAAAACCCAGTTCAGGCAAAAAATAGATTAAAAAA
The DNA here is from genome assembly GCA_013400555.1 of Jacana jacana. Lineage (NCBI taxonomy): Eukaryota > Metazoa > Chordata > Aves > Charadriiformes > Jacanidae > Jacana > Jacana jacana. Next base: position 20,482 of record VZTM01004460.1, on the reverse strand, counting down.
TATCGCAAACCAGAGCTTCCATGCAGGACGTTAGGACCAACACGGGACTCATTTCCATAATCCACAGTGCCAGTTATGGCAGATTCACGGGTGAATGGAGGCAAAGCCACCTGTGCCTTCACCTGGATTGGTGACTGGGGCATCCTATTGCAAATCAACAGCAACAGCTACAAGATTAACAGGCTTTTTCAAGGGTTTTTCCCTTCTCTGCAAAAGTACAAGTACCATCTGCTTACCATGTGGCACCCAAAATACCTCATGCTGCTGAAACCATAGCTGGTGTGAGATTCATCTACAGCATTTGGGCAATGCAACTGAGGATAGAAGTTTCATAGCATTATGTGAAATACAAATCCACTTAAAATAATTGTTCTCAAGCTTGGGGTGACTTTAGCCTACAAAATCCAGCACCACATATATTTGCCATCAGCTTCCAAGTCAGTATTGTACCATCTTCCACAGAGAAGCTGATAGAAGAAGAAAAGAGTCTTTCAAGAGTGAAATTGATGATTGAAGCTTATTTCAGTGTTTTTACATCTATTGCTTCTTAAAGCAAATATGAACATGTGCAGGATATTAGAAGGAAAAAGCTACATTTAAAATTAATCAGATCCTTGTTACACTTGACAATTTAGAATGCTTAATTTATTAACTTACATTTAGTGGAAAGATGTGCTTAAAGATCATCAGCGGCAAAATGAGCTCAGAGTAACAGAACAGACTCCTGTTTTGCTGTACATTTCTGTTACTGCTGTCAACTTACATTAACATCTTATCAGAGAGCACGCCCTGGGTGTGCCATTACTACAAGAACAGCTTCAGAGGCCAGCTTTTCCATGGGGCAGAATGCTCAGCACACAATGTAACTCAGCTACTTACAATGCGAGAAGTGATAATTACTGCCCCAACTACCAAAAAGTATCACGTAAAAAAAATACTGTCAAAGAGAGCAGAGATCACACGGAACAAAATTATGGCAAGACCCTTTTGTGACATGTTTATGAAAATGGCACAGCCACTGAGCAGTGTCAGGAAAAGAATTAAGTAACTCTTTGAACTGCTCAGAGGTTGATAACAGAAGCTGTAATCACTGCCACCTGTACAAAGTCTCTCCTTCCATCCCATTGAAGTCTGTAGCACGGCTGGACCATAGCTTATGTGCTGACAGCAGCCAGGTGTGCACAGATATCAGTGACTGATTGCAGCTCTCATCCTAAATGCTCCTTCTGCCAAGCTGTTGAAGCAATCGTAATTAAATTACTCACTAGAGACCTAGCTGCATTTTGGGCATCACAAAAGGATAAAGTTGGCTAGCTCTCACAATTGAAAAAAAAGGAAACACTTTTCTGTCAGGGCACCTTGAGAAGTTGACAGGTATAGAAGCAGCAATTTCAGAATGCACCCATCACTCAAATTCCCCCTTTCTCACCCAGAACAGAGACACCTAAATTCCTCCCCCTGATGTGGATGACGCTACCTGCCTACCCCAGACCTGTCCCAAAGGGAATACAGGGCAGACAAGCAAGCTCTTGATCTGCAGCCTGACCTGATGTTTCACAGCTGTTACTCGAGGGAGGGCAAATGTCCCTCAGTACACAGAAAAGCAACAAGCATTCTTAAACCACAAGAGTGCTAAAGCAATTATGGAGCAGTTATTACCAAGCATCAGAAACGCGCAGGGTGCTTGAATAAGAAGTAGCACTAGATCCTTGCCCTAAAGATGTTACAGTTCTCGGAGTTACAGCTCCAATGAAAGTAAACAGTGGCAAGAAGGGTGAAAGCAGAGTTCACAACCCAAATCACAATGATACAATTTACATCATATACAGAAGTACACAGTTGCATTTCCCTCCTCTTTTATCCCAATTCTCAAAGGATAAGGTCATTGAGAGACAGAAAACACCCATGACGTAGGGTAGGAACTGAAAATGAGCCATCAGCCAGAAAACACTAGTTATAGTAGAGGGTACGTAAAAAAGCACTCAGTAAGCGAGGGTGAAGCGTGAGGAGGGAAGTAAGAAGTAGGCAGGGTGCCTGACCTGCTGTAATGAAATATGATTCACTCCAGATAAATCAGAGGTGACTCTTGCTTCAGTGTAGGGTGGATGTCTCTGGAGTACCAAAGGCAAATCCCTAAGCGTGCTGATATTTGAAGAGCTGACTGGTGTAGCCATGCATGACTAATGAAGTCTACGCAGATTTATTTTCTACACATGAGCAACCTCTTGCTCTCTGACTCAGTAACCGATAAGCTGGGTACGTTAGAAATGAATGGGTGATAATTAAACATGAACAATGGAGGGTTTCTCTAAGGAAATCCAGCTGAGCACTCTAGCACTGACGTTAAGGGAGATCATGAAGTCCAGACAAAAATTGGCCCAGACAGTGAAAACCACAAAATAACAAGAGAGAGGGAATAGGGTCCATCTCCCAAACTGGAGGTCTAAATCCTGCCACGGAGATAGCTCAGACTGTTCACTGATGCAGACAAAACAAGTGTGGTGTGTGAATGGGTCTTAAGCACATCAGAAGAAAGCCTTCACCATAAAGTAAGGGTTACCACTTTAGCCATTTGCCCTGCTATTAATCTTTTCTCATGACTACTCTGCCATACTATTTAAGCAGGGGTGAGGGAAGCGGTTTCCAACACTGCTGTTCTGCAACCTAATCTACATACTATGCTCCAGAACCATCAATCCACTTAGGTACTCGTGCACTTATGTAGATGAGGAGAAAAACAGAAGGGCATAAGGGAAGAGAGATGGGTCTGCTCTGACATGCCTGGCACTAGAACAGCTTCAGCCTTCCTCATTCAATCCAAAATGCTCCATAATTTACTCTAAAGTATTGGTCTTTGACTTGTTCTGTTAACTTTTACATCCTCCCTTTTAAGTTATGGGAAAAAAAAAACCAAACCNTAGAAGCACATAGGTTATGTATCACATGGAAAGGGATCTTGAAAGAAAGATATAACTTACTGAGCAAAAAAGAACAAGGGCCCTGTGTATTACCTCTCCTTCAGACAAGAAAACCAAGCACCACTTATCTTAACAATCACATTGGAAGGTCAGAGGATTGCTGTTTATCAACAGGCTTCTGGCAATCTAGAAGCATATGAAGATACACTCACAAGAGGACAGACAAACACAGGCTGTCTTTCTTTTTACCTATAAAACTTTTTTTTTTTTTAAATCAGGTGGATATTAGAACCCACAGTCTATAAATAAATGAA
>VZTM01004460.1:1698-16191 GCA_013400555.1 Jacana jacana | reverse complement strand
ATGAAAAAACCCTCACAAGAGGACAGACAAACCCAGGCTGTCTTTCTTTTTTCCTATAAAACTTTTTTTTTTTTTTAAATCAGGTGGATATTAGAACCCACAGTCTATAAATAAATGAATAAATAACCCCCCTAAAAAGCTAGTCAATATTCAGGAGATGGACTTAAATGTTTCAAAAGAAATAAAACAAAACAAAACAAGAACAAGTGTTTGAAAAAGTGCTTTATACTCTGCTTGCACTAGTCACTGCTACACATTATTGATCTTTTACAGACAAACAGCCTCCATTAATAAATACGTGCATTAGCCTGGCAATTTATCCTGGCAAGCTTGACCCTCATTGTTACTCATCTGCATGAGGCACTGAGTAATAAGCAGTGTTTTCTATGATCTATTTTGGCATACATACACCATCTCCAGTACCTAGATTGCTGAAGCCTATTTTTTAATGCACTCTTTCTGTGCCANGTGACAAAAAAAAAAAAAAAAGAAAAAAAAAAAGGTGACTGAGCAGATAGACATGAACATGAATAAGTTGAAGAGTCTGTAAAGCTGTTCATAGTTCAACAGTTTAAATACATGCCACATCTCAGGTAACTTGGAGTCTCTAACTACCACAGTTTTCAACTCATATAATGGGGAAGAACAGTAACAGGATCGATTTGGCTCCAGATGCAAGATGCTTCACTAACATTGTGGGTTACCTTTTATTATGGTACCTTATGTGCTCAAAGAGACACATTTGAACACTCTACGTTACAGTTTGGCATGCCAAGGCTCTTCCTTAATTATCACATGCAGTTTATTAATGCTGATTCCCTACATCTTAGAGTAACAAACAAATGCTGAAAATAGGTTAAAAGCTCAGATTTATTGCATGTGATACTGGACTCAAAGATTCTTTAAAGACTGCAGAATGAGGGACCACTTCAAAAAATGTAAAACAAATCTTAAATAGCAAGGAGAATGGAATGATATATCCCAAATAGTACCATTGCTTCTATTTCTACCTTTCTTTATAGGTGACAATGCTGGCTAGTATGTAAGGCAGACCTTTGCATTCAGTTTTGTACAAGAGACCTCAAATAAATTTGAGAGCGGGGGGGTCAGTGGTTTTTGTTGGTTTTGTTTCTTAGCATTCCTGCAAGACATGATACAACTCAAAAGGAATCATATTAAAACTGAATTTATGCCCCTATAGACTCTATTCATTTCTTATTCTGAGAAATCTTGATTCCTACTGTGTAAAAAAAGTATCAAAATGGGAGCTATACAACAACAGCTAAAAATTAAGGTTTAACCATCATCTCTTCTAGGAATTTAAAATCTTGGCATGTTAAACAATACTAGTGAAAGTACAAATAATTCTATAGACTTATAACGTGCATATCTGAAACTAGTGCTTCTCCTTGGCCTTTTCAGAATCAGCAATTCCAAGTCAGCAATATCTGAATTGGGAAGCTCAATGGCCCAGTCCATTTTTTTCCAGACAAAACTGAAAATAAAAAACGTACTGGCGCACCAAAAGTTCCTGCGTAACAGAGAGACTGAATGACTTCACAAAGTTTACACTAGCAAACAACACCTCACACTTACCAATAGTTAATTGGGAATGATATAGAGATCATCAAGAACACCTGAAGTGAACCCAGACACGCCTTTTATTTATCTCAGGGGCATTAAAATGTATGGCATCAAATCCATGGAAACGTCAGTTTTCCAGTGTGGATGCTTGAGTTGATATAGCAGAAATGGAAAGACAAAACACGTTTAGTCCTCCTTTTGCTATTGTTTCCATTGTGTGAATTTAAACCTGTTCTATTGACTTCAGTATTCCATATTTACATCAGTAAGAGACCACAATTTGCCCATAAAGTAGAAATAGCCATCTACTAAATTAATAGAATTAGACTTCTATGGAAAAAAAAAGTTCTACCAAAGAGTCAGATGTATTTCTAAATAATAGCGAGGCTTCAGGTTACACAGAAATTGTCTCCCCCTGCCATTACTTGCACTAAAATCCAGTCTAAACAACGTTTAATTCAATTAACACACAAGTGCCTATACTTGCATTAGAATCAAGTATAATGGTAACCATATCTAATGGATAGGAACAGGAAGGAAGACTTCTCCCTCTCCACAACATTTCATAACATCATGAGGCAATCAGAAGAAGAACTCCTGAAGACATGAGTCTTCATTGTTTTGATACATGGAAAAGACTAAACAAACAAATAAACCACCATGAAAAGTTGTTATACGTACTTTTTGAAGATCCTGGTTGAAGTCTCATCCTGTTCCAGAAGTCCACATGACTTACCTTTCCAGACCATTTTGAAACCCACACCCCCTGGCATTTCTAAATCACCAGCCAAGCCTGAGACTGGGAGGCTGGCTAGTACGTTGCCCACATCAACCCCACGCATATCAAACCCCTGTCTCTGCTCTGCAGGGTCTCCAGCTGCCAGCTCTAAAAAGCAGCAAGGAATCCCCAATTACAGACACAGGGCACTTCCTGACACTTCAGAGCCTGCTGTAAGTCATTAGCAATGGCATAACAAGGGCACTGCAACATTCTAGAGCTGTGAAACCCAGCACAAGAGAAAAAAAGCCAATAGCATCAATAACTTCTTCAGAGATTTCCTGGATATGTAGTTAAACCCAGCCCGATAGGATTCAAATTAGCTTTTCTTTTACAGAACAGGCTTATAATGAGTTAAGCTTAGCAAGTCTAAACAAGTACTGCTAGAATGGGAAACTGAGTGTCCAATTGACAAAAGCAAACCCTAAGACAGAAAATCAGAGCCAAATTTATGGCTCTGATAAGAAACATTTCTTCTGGACCCAAAAGATTATGGATTCCAAAACAACCCAAAATTAGATGTGGTATTACAGCCAATAAATCTGTGTCTGTCTTCTTGCAAAGCCCTTCTAATAGTAGAAATGCTGATAGGTGTTTCCAGTATCTGTGTGGAAGAACTGGGAGAAACGGGAGACCAACACAGGTAACACCGCATTCTATGAACAAGAGAAATGCAGGCTCTTAGGCCTTCAGCAGAAGCAGACCAGCACCACATGCTGTTTAACATGTTATACACAGCTTGTCATATGCATCATCATTTCAGCCACATCTCAAACTTCTAGGGAAGGGCTGCAGATATCACAGAGCTGGCAGCACCAATATTGCAGGGCCCTCGCTGGTACCACTAATAAAGTCTACCTCAATTACCCTTAATGAAAAGCAGCAGCTTGTGACATGCAGGTGGTCAGAGTGGACTGTGTGAGCCTTTTCTGGTCTTAAAATTTACACACACAATTGTTGAAGCCTACTGTTATGCTCACTGCAGCACCCATAATGTGGTCCTTTATTCCTTGCCTTGGAACAGGGAGGGAGAAAGGGACCAATTGCCACCTTAAATAATTGAAGTGGGGAGAATGTAGAGCTGAACCAATCTGCTCCCTCCAGGCAGAAGCCAAGGCCGTATCAGAATGAATGGAGGGAATGTCTGAAAGCTGATTATTTGCACCCTAAAGGAAGACTTCAGGGGTTTATTCAATTATTTTATCAAGAGATTTTAATAGTAATTGGCCAAGAAGGACATCCATTCTTTTGAGATCAAGAAAATCAATATGCCATGAAGCATAAAACTGTTGCTGCATGTTAAACTCGCTGGTTTTAACTGAACATTCTACCAAACAGTACCCAATTTGTCATCATAACATACAGCTAGTAATTCAGCAAAAGACAATCTAGAACACTGATCAGCAGTTTTACATGGATTCCATGTCTTTGTCACCAAGGTTTAAATGAAATGCAACAAAGCATAAATTAACACACAAAACATAGCCATCTTCTACCTCTGTAAATAGGTAGTATATCACAATATATACAAGTAATTTCTGGTTTCTCCAAACAAAGAATTCCATTAACATCAACTGCCATCATTGGTCTGGTTGAGTGAGGTTCTAAAAAGAGGAAAAAAAAAAAACAAAAACCCAACAGAGACCAAGTGAAAAAAACAAAACCCTGCTGTATGCTTTTGAAAATTCCCAGGAAACAAAGTTTGGCTCTGAAGTTGTATTTCACTTGAAAGTAAAACCAATTACGTGTTGTCTGTGTTCCCATTCATCAAAACTCACAGTTCACCAATGCAATGGAAAAGCCTACTTACGGTCATTACACTGGCTCCCAGAATATGAAGTCATGGAGCAATCACAGGTGAAGCCTTCCCATTGCTGATTGCAGATACCCTGATTCGCACAAGAATCTTCCTGGCAGGTAGTACTTGGTCCTGGAGAAGGAAGACAAGAAAAGGGTGAAACAAAGCTGAGAATCATTTTAATCAGGCCCACAAGAGTTCCAATTTATCGTTACCATTACTATCAGGATCCTCATGCAAAAGAGAAAAAGCACTAATTAACACTTTTCCGTTCTTGGACATGCAAGAAACTCAGGTAAAAGGAGCACAAAGACAACTACACTCCACAACAAAACAGCAAACTAACACAGAGCAAGTAGGAAGAGCGAGCAGCAACATATTCCCTCTTAGGCAGGCCAAACTCATACGTTCAGTGCTTGCTCAAAGAAATTCATTGTAAAATATGGTGCGATGCAAGGATAACAGATACTGCCAGTTTGTTGTGCTTCCCCAGAAGTTTGAGCCCCTTGTAGAAACAAAGGCTCAGAAATGAGCCCATGAACTTCATGCTTCATCCCACCCAAAGAATGAATATGTGGATTCAAACTGAAGTTTTCAAGCCTCATGTGGCTACAACTCCACGTTAGAGATTAAGAAAAAAAAGCCTAACCAAAACAAACAAAACAACCAAAACTCAACCAAACAAAAAAGCCACGAAGACTCTAACTAGTGCCATGACATAGGTTCCTCTGGAAACATGTCAATAAAGTGCTCAGAACAACACTTCTCTGTTGTGGACTGATTTCCACAGCCTTTGGGGGAAACAGATAAGAAAGCAACCACTACTAACAGACCAGCCTTCCATTGTTCTGTGATTTGGAGCTAGCAGTTGCCACTCTGCTCAGATAAACCTTGCAAAGACACAACCCAAGCAAAAAGCAAAAGAAATGATCTTCAGATCAGAGGGACTCTGAATGACAGCTCATATGACACCCACAAAGCTACAGCTGGATTCTGAATCACCCGAGAGCAGACGTGAACCTGCAAGCCATAGATTATAAGAACATGAGTTTAGAAGTTACTTCCTGGGAAAGTATTTTATCTCCAGCATTCTAGAAAAGGTAAGCTGCTCCTATTGTGCTGTACTTCAAATAAAACGTACAACTGTAGTTGGCATACCTGCTATTCTATATCCCGCACTTGGTGGAAGAATAGAAAAAGCAGAAAAAAAAAAAAAATAATAGAGGTAATAGAGGACCAACTGGCTTGGCTGCCTGAAATCAGTTTGTTAACTGCTTCCCAGGCTCAGACAACAGCACAAGGATAAAACAACAACTGTTCTACCCAACCCACACAGTCTCCCGTCACAGTCTTTGTTCACAACAGCAATTCCACGAGGCTTATCCTACTCTTCATCCTTATCTCACCATCTCATCAGCACTTTATAGAAGGGACAGGACACACCAAAGCGGAGACAGCATTTTCAAATGTTTTACCCCAAAATGAAACCCCTCAACCTCCATCTGGCACTAGCCACAGCGATTTCACTGAATCCCATAGTCATACAGCATTGATACTCAGATTAGGCACTTCCACTTTATGAGCCTTTGTAGAACCCACATCTAAGCATTATGCCATGATCTTCCCAGCAATTCAAAGACCCAGCCGGGGTCGGTCCTTATAGCTTTGGTGCAGAGTTCCTGCTCTTCCCACCAAATCATCTTTCCCTACTTCAAGAACAGAAGGGGTGAATTTCAGTAGCTTTTTAGCTGTGTTTCCTTACATCTCTCCTGCAATGAGAAGGAACACGTGACTATCAGTAGGTAGTGTTTAACTGAACATCAACAAAAATCTGAGTTTCTGCCACAGTCTGTTATAGTGCTACAAAAAAGGCAAAATCCCAAAACCTCTAGGTAGAAGCTGAAGTGTGGATAACAAAAGCAGACAACAGAATCCCTGAAAGAAAATTCACCAATTGAGAAGAGGCGGCGGCAGCAGCCACAGCAAGAGAACTGTTTGTTATCATACTGAAAGAAAGTTGAGCAGTATTTTTCAATGCTTTTCTCCTCCCCTCCGCCTCTTCTTCCCACCCACCTGACTCTCATTTGCAGCTGTATGAATCCCAGCGGTGTCCCTGGCACAGTGAGAAGTTAACAGATCATTTCTAGAATCTCAACAGTGCTGACAGACTACAGAGTGGGCTGGTAGGCACATGTATGTACATGCTTTCCTCCTGCTTTTACACTTATAAAAGACAGGGATATAATTATATAGATACAGGGTCATCAAGCTGAGGTCTGACACTTGCTTTCAACTTACTGTGGCCCAGCAAAAGAAGGGATGACATTTAGCAATCTGAAACAGAGTATTGTCATTCTGCCCAAAATGTCCAAGTTATCCAGAGGAGATGATGCCTTTCCTGCACTTTACTATCCCATTATCTAACCTCTAACCCTAAATATGAACGGCAATACTCCTAGAGGCATAAACAAGCAAGCTATATATATTTTTATATATATATATAAACCAGAAAGCAATTGTGACTCTATACAAATTTGCTATAGCATCAACTGTAAACATCATTCCATGGAAGCAAAGCACAATAGCATTCCCAATGACAATGTTGTTCCTCTTTTCCTACACCTCTGAGAACACTTTAATCATTATCTGGACTTCACAATGGGCATCGCCTAATGGGAATATCCTATGTCCAGGTGCCACAAGAGCAAGGACCTGTACTCAAGGAACAAGACTGCATGAGGCCTAAGTGCCTGTGGCTCGAGGTGCTCATAATGAGAGAGCCCGGAGAGCTAAAGAGCTTGAATTCATGATCACTGTTGTGGTTTCCAAATCGTATTTTACAGAAACCACTTGGGAAGATGGAAACAGGACTTTCAAAGCAGCCAGAGAAAAAACCAAATCACAATGACAAGGAATTTTGAAAGCCTGATGATACCACAAGGAAGCTCTAAGTCTGATCTGCTGTCTTCAGAGTCAGTTGTGACGGCACAGTAGATGCTGGGCATTACACTCACTCCTTAGTACTATGGGCCATTTGCATGGTAAAAGGATCTTTGTCTCAGAGTTCATCTACTCCTGCTCTTACAGTCCTTGTCTGATGTCATAATCCTCCATCTGTGGCAACAGAATTTTGTTGAGAACAACTAACAGGGATGTCACAGGGGATTAGGATTTTGGATTAGGGAACAAAGTGACAGAAGCACAGGAAGGCTTACAGAACAGGAAGATTGTGTTACCATGCACATGTCCTTTAGTGTTAACGAACAAGGAAAGAAAAGACAACAAAATTTATATATCCAGCAGTACAATTGATTCTAAAATCCTAATGCCATCAGTGCTAGGGTCTACTTTTAATCTCATTCTCACCTACAGGAGTTAAAGTATTTAAAGGCAAAGTTTCAGAAATAGTTCACATAATCTGAGATACATTTGATAATCACCCTATAACTTTAATTAATAAAATATGCACTCTGACTTGAATTTTCTCCTTAAATTTCCAACACACTGACAACACTTGCTATTTCTGTTGAGTGCACTTTTGTTCAAAGGCCTTGTTTATGTTGTGTGCTTGTAGCTGGGCTTGGCACATTGTCTTCTTCATGACACATGCACAGTGAAAAGGGGAGTGAGCAGGTAGAGAATATAGAATAAAAGCGCAGCCCCCAGTGCAGAAAAGCATCTCTGCTAGCAGAAGGTCGCCTCGCTCTGTCTCCTCATCCAAACTATGCCTACCAACAGAGGGCCTCTCCTTCAGAATATGAGATAGCAAAGCAGAATTCTTCAACAATGTCCATTTGATCTTTTGTTCTGCATCTCTAATTTTTACTGGAACAGCTCAGCACCTGAGGACTTGCAGGATCTGAGATCTTACTGGGTCTCGCTCATGGGAAGAAGTCCAGTATTACACTTTTTTTCCGAGGTTCCAAGCTAGATGTATTGTTTGCTTACCAGTTTTCCCACTAAGCATTTAAAGAAAATAAACTGAGAAAAGTACAGTAACCAGATCCATTATCCTTATTCTGCTTGGAAAAATACCTTTGTCTCCCTCTTTCCTGCAATTTCAGGTGTACTGTAGGCTTCTCTTTGCCCTGAAGCTACAAAATCCAAGTTCTACTGCTGCGCGTTGCTAGAATTGCCGTGCTTCATCCCACAGGTGGGCGCGTTTCTCTGGCAAGAGCAGTCATTCCTGCTGTGTCATTTGAAAGCTCTTTGCAGAGGAACGAGCTTCAGGACAAAAAGACAAAAGTATTGTGTTTATCATCCTTCCATGTTACATAGGGAACCAGTTTCTTTATATAACAGCTGCGGGATTATAACACAGTTGTGTTATACATCGTGCTTTGATCATGACTAGCAATAAGCATTAAACTAAGCAAACTATTCTTGGTCTTGCACATAACACCTTCCTTCACACACCAAAAATTCACTCCTACTGAATCTACCGTTTGCCTTAACATTACTTTCTCGGTAAGATGGAGATTTGGAACAATCAAAGTTCAATGGCACCATGGGTCCATTTTCACTCTTCATCTCCCTAAATGCTCCCATCTTTTTGCCTTGTACCTTCAAAGAGGTTACAAGAGACAAAAAAGTAACATGGGCAGGACAGCAAGACATCTTTACCCTCTTTGCTGAATTAGGTGCTGCTTTAGCCCTATAGGTGCTAAATTGCAAATGTCATCCAGCACAGAAATATCTCTGCCACCACCAGCCAGATATTACGATGGACAAGTTATACCTATGATAAATCTATGATCTACTTCTGTCAGCCCTCTTCTTCCATAACCATTGATAGTCTGCTTCTTAAAATGCAGTATGTAGGCCCAGTAGCAATATCTAGCTCAGAGGCATGAGATCTTAGAAATCATATGCACTAGACAGAATATAAACCTGTTCCAGGACTCACTCCTAGTGCAGGTTAAGGAGGAAATAAAGTTAATTAGCTAAATTTTTACAATTTTTTAATAATCTGGGGGAATAAAAAAAAAAATCTGAGTAAAAAGTGAGCAAAATGGAGACTAAATCTCATGGAACCATAACTTCAGCAGATGGATCATCTCGCATAGGCTGTATAACTGTCAAATACCAATGGTGGCATGTTGAAAAATACTTTGCACAAATGTAAAAAATCTGAAGTTTAGTCAAGTTCAGTGCACTATTCAGAAAGCTAGATCCCGTATTTTGAGTCTCAGGTGGGAAAAAGCAGGAATATCAGAGTAACATTAATTCAGCATAGAACCAAAAAACAAAAACCAAAAGGGATTTTCAAGGAGAGAAAGGCCAGCTCTTTAAAAGCTCTCTCAGTTCCAGATTTCGTTAAGAAATCATCATGCCTTTCATCACCTAAATAAGGTTAGAAATCTGGCAGGCTCCATATTTAAAGTTACCCATTGTCAGAAATAACTGCAGTCCTCAAAAAGTACAGCCGTTTATTCTAGTGCCTCAACAGACCCCGAAATCTTCATTCACCTGACGTCAGTTATGAGTCCTCTGTTTCCAAATATGTGGTTGGAAACACATATTGGTCTAAAAATGTCAGGGACTGGAACTAGTTAAAAAAACAAATATGCAAGTTTCCCACAGAAAGCATATTTCCCTCAAAGTGACAAGAGAAGGGATTGGCAGCAACGGCAATCTGCAGTGGATGGATCTACAAGGTGGTGAAGTTTTTTTCCCCTCCGTGAGACCTGGCATATACCTATCTTCCTCCCTCTTGTCACCCTGCCACTCTCCAACTCTAAGCAACCTAAAATGTCTTCAGCAAAGTACTCATACACATGCTAGTGAGGGAACAACAAAAATAACAACAAAAAAAACCAACCCAAAAAACCCCAACAATACAACAAAAAGTCAACTGCATAAAAGGGAGTATGCGTGGACCCAACATGGGATAGGGAGATGCAGATGAAATAAAGAAAGTAAACAGTATTCAGACAGACACAGAAGCTAAAAGCAGAAAGGAAAAACTGAAAAAGCTATATATGTACAAGAAAAATACAGTCAACTGGAAAAAACACCCTTCCCCACTGCAAATCACAGCAGTACAAAAGTACCAGGCCTCGTGGCCTATTCTGAAATAGCCAAATTTAATTAGCAAAGGTCGGTTTCCTGAAAAGCCAATAATTCACTCAAGACAAAAGTTTCCCGTTGGGCTTCAATATGACCAGGTGTCTCCATCTGAAGGGCAAATACTCCTATAAGGTTAAAACTTCCATAGCAACATGAACTTGGGCTAGAATAATCTTCATAGCTGTAACAAGCCCTTAGGTTCTGAGAACTCTGGAAAAATCAAAACAACAAACAGATCTGTTTGTTCTGGGTCCTCTTCTTCATGCTCCACNTCATAAGATTTATTTTCCAGATCCTTCACGTGGGGGTTCGTTGCCCTCCTCTGCACTCGCTCCAGCACCTTGAGATCTCTCTTGTGCTGAGGTGCCCAGAACTAGACACAGTACTCAAGATGTGGCCTCACCAGTGCCGAGTACAGGGGGACAATCACCTCCCTACTTCTGCTGGTCAAACCATTTCTTATACAAGCCAGGAAGCCTTTGGCCTTCTTGGTCACCTGGGCACACTGCTGGCTCATATTCAGCCACCTGTCGACCAGCACCCCCAGGTCCTTTTCTGCCAGGCAGCTCTCCAGCCACACTGCCCCAAGCCTGTAGCAATGCATGGGGTTGTTGTGGCCCAGGTGCAGGACCTGGCACTTGGCCTTGTTGAAGCCCATGCCATTAACATTGGCCCATCGATTCAATCTATCCAAGTCCCTCTGCAGAGCTTCCCCGCCCTCATGCAGATCAACGCTCCCACCTAACTTAGTGTCTCTACTGAGCCATAAAATGCCAAACCCTACCTAAAACAGATGATATTCTGAAGGAAAAATAATTGCTACCTGCCTACACCTGGAATATGGAACAAGAATATTTTGGTTTGAAAATTGTATCTTTTGCATTATATCAGGTCAGCAATGTCACCAGGTCTTCACTGCAAACACCATGAAGAGAAAAGAAGTTTTTGATTAAAGCCAGATAAAATTAATTTCAATATAGGGAAAATGTTGAGAAGTTTTGTCTCTATCTCAGAATGCAAAATAAGAACACTCTACATGTGTTCTCCCACAAGAAAACCATAGGCTAATCCTATGGCTTAGACACAAAATTTCAAGGTGATTAATCTGATACCAGAACAGATACCATCTCTGGCTTCAGGACTGTTAACAGACACACTGTTCAATGCCTCTGACTTCCCCTTATACCTAAGAGCATTCCTTTTCCATTAAAAAGAAGCAGCATTTTCTTAAACTTCCACAATATTCAGGAACAAATTAACTTGTACTCTATATCATGGTCTCTCTAGATGAGGTGGGAAGTATACCTTTACTACCATGTTTAAACGGATCAATATTCAACACCACAGAAAACATCTCTCCAGTTATACTTGTATACAAGTCTTGCTAAATTCTCATCAGGTTTCTTCACTCATGTCCCAGGGAAATAGGGTATATAATTGTACCATTAATCCTTCCTTCATTATATAGAATCATAGAATTGCCTAGGTTGGAAGGGGCCTTTCAGATCCTCTAGACCAACCATCAACCTAATACTGAGAAAAGCCATCAATAAACCATATGGCAAACCAATATGTTTCCTTAGAATTAGCCTTCGTTAAAATGGTTTCCTGTCAGCACTCTTTACCCCATGATCTCCCCATTGTTCAAGTGGCACGTTCTCAATCTGGCCTCTCCTTTTTAAGCCATCTTCCTCTGTTTCGCCTAATTCCCCCCCACCCCATCTCCCCTTTTCTACTGATGCTACTTCTCAGTCTCTGTAACAGCTTTCTCTTGAGTAGCTTTCCTATTTTCCATATCATCCTCAATCTTTTGGCAACCTCAAATATCGTTGATTGATCCCTTCCTATCTAGCAGGCAAGATGCTAGTAAGACTATCATGTGAAGATCAACATAATGAAAGAGTCCTACCTGCTTTGAAACAAAATCAGAGACTATCCAATAAAAGGTTCTTAAAAAGACCTAGAAGAGGTACAAAAGCATCAGCCACGACTACGCGTATGTTTGATCAATTATGGTTTGTAAAACGTCATCTAAATACTAAGGGAATTTTAGTTAATAGTTTATGGCATTTTTTGGTTGTTTGGGTTTTGGTTTGTTTGGGTACTTTTTTAAAACTGAAATTCCAGAAAGTTATGTCTGTAGGGTTTTTTCCAAAGTCTAAGTTAAAAAAAATAGCTTTTAAGTTCTGGTCTCAGTCCTAAAGATCAGAGCTGAAGAATCCAAGTCAGTTTATTATTTTGTGAAGCTCTGAGGGCCTTCTGTGTCTTTATACACAGTATTTAGTTGCCTGAACAATCATTAGGCATTTCAGGAAATCAACCTGTGCTCTTATGGATATTCAGAGATTGATACAGTCAAACCCCCCAGGTCAACAAACACCTCCATGTTTGCCACATCCTTCTTCATCCCAGATATCCCCTCAGAGGGGCTGGGGTTTGTCATTCTGTTCCTGTCTTAGAGGTGTGACTGCATCCAGTAAAAGGCACCAAATGTTACATAAAAGCATCTTTCAGTTCAAACCAGTTATGGGGAAGAAGAACCTTCTCTACCTTGCAGGTCAGCTTTGGTCAACTCAACTTTGTTAGCAAAAAATAAAAAAACAAAACAAAACAAAAACAAAAGAAGCAAAAACAATAAACAACAGGTTAGTATAAAGGCAGATAAATCAGGGTCACATCACACTTTAGATAAAAAGCAATTGGCACAACCATCACAGCCAACACATGTAATCAATACATGCAGGAATGATAATGTAAGCAACAAGGACAGAGGTACACGGCCTAACCAAGCAACAGGTAACACAGCTTAACCTAACCAAGCAACAGGTAACAAAACCACACACGAGAGAGGAAATACATTTCTTTCACACACACGAGAGCACGGAATTTACAGACAGTAGAAAGAAAAGGAAAACAAAGAAATCACATTCTTAACACCCATCTCTCAGCATTTACCAATAATTTAAGAGAGATTTTGTCTCATTTGAGAAATACTTAGAATCAATTTAAGTAAAAAAATCTATTTGACTTTCAGTACATTAGTCAAGAGTATTTTTCTCTTGTTTCTACATTCAGGCTCTGGATCTGAACTTAAATCTCCTGTCTCTCATAAAAGTACAGATTGTCATGGCTGTTTGTCCAAAGTGGATTTACTGCCAGGACACCAGAGGGGACTGATAACTCTGGAAGATGACAACCTCTGTTTATCCCAAGAACTGAACTTGACACTGGATGTAAATTGACAGTAAAACCTTGCCCCCTCATAAGCTGTTGACTGCTCATGGTTTTCAACACATCCTTAAGAAAACTTGCATCAACATGCAAAGAGATAGCTCAGGCTTTAGACCCATATAATCGTCATTAATCTCAGAGCAATCAACAGAAATGACACTAGTACAAGCTCACTCTTCACCTAGCTGGGAATGATCTTCCTATCTGTGGTCAAATCATAGTCCACATGGCAAAGGAGAATCATAAATCTACCAAGTCTGACTGACTGAAGATCCAAGTACACATTCTGAAAAACGCAGAGCATAAAAAAAAGCTAAACAAAACAATATCACTGATACTTTTCCAGTTGGACCCAAGATTTTTATTTTTCTTTTTTGAAATGGAGTCCAGTTCATAAGGAAGCCACATAGATTTTTTTGATGTGTTATACTTTGATTCTAAGTTTTCTCTTTCAGCATGGAAAAAGCAGAGGACAGACAGGAGTCCAGGCAGCAGCTCCTGAATCCCTTGCCAGTGAAGGTTACATAATTCTATTATACAACACAATGGTAACAACAAAACACCAAATCACTGACTTTATTGCTCAAAAGATGGGTATTTAAGAAGTGCATACTCACCTTTATTATCTCCTGTTCTTAATAAGTTCTAATATCACAGCTGATATTGAAGAGAGATGGTAGCTCTCCCTTTCTCCCATTGTTTCCTTTTACATTCACAACCCAATAGATTAGAACTGGCATGTACACGTGCCATCTCCTCTGTTTCCTAGCAATTTTAACATTTTGAATCTTTGCTACTGTTTTACAGCCCACAAATTTCTCAAGATTGCAATTACCTTCCCTTTTGAGGTAGTTCAATTTTTCTTCCCGCTTCTGGAACTGCTCTACTACAGAGATGCATAAAATCCCCTAAGTTCTTCAAACAAAATACAAAAGAAAGGGAAAGGGGGTGGAAACAGGAGGAGGATGCCTTTCTCCAGGCTTCTTCCACATGTATTCTAACAAGCAATTTCTAGGTAAGAAACACTTTCCAT
>VZTM01004458.1:24812-40548 GCA_013400555.1 Jacana jacana | reverse complement strand
CTAAAAATATAACTTCTAGTCAAATAAAATCTAGATAAAAATGGAAATTGAAATAGGGAACAGGATATACCTATATACCTTTGCCACTTACTTTTATTCCTGCAAGGTGATGAATAAAAACTAAGAGCTTGACTTTTCTACATAAACAGAAATAACAGGAACTAAAGGATGTAGAAAAGATTGTTGGAGAGATGAAAAATTTAATGTTGTATGCAAATGTGTTTTACAAAGAATTTCTTGAAAAGCAAGACAGAGGACTCCCATTGACTGGCTGGAATATAAGCTGGCAAACACAATAATTGGAGAGAAGGGCAGTGCTGACTCTTGAAGACAAGCTCAGGAAGTGAAAAGGTATATGCAAGAATGATTTTTGGCTGCATAAAACTTGTTAGCTCATTCAGAAGGCAAGCTTTCCTTGTCAGAGGTATTGCAGCAGCCATCCAACAAAAACTGAATTTTCTAATTAAAACCTTTTGCTGTGGTGTACACATCACACAAACAGCAAGTGCAAGTTCTAGACAAGACTTGACTAATTGGCTGGTTCGGCACACTGCCTTAGAGGTGTAAGTCAGATTCTCTCCAGCATCATTCCCTGGATAAAGATAAGAAAGGCAAAAATGGCAATACGTTATGTTCACCCTCTCCATGCAAGTCAGCCCTTGATTGGTTTCAAGTTTTATCTTACACTTTCCCTAATGCCCTGCAAGCTTCTGTAAAGAGAATGCTATTGTGCAGCGCTATTTGGTGATAGCCCTGGGCTAGTGGTAGGGAGCAGAAGTATTGTAACCCATAGGTTAGCTTTTTGTTACACATGGAGTATTCTCTGAAGGTCAATTAAGCCTCTTCTTAGATTTCAGAATGGAAGAAAATAGTCTTAAAGTTACTGAAAAACAAGGCCAAAATATACAGAAAAAAAACCAACCAAACAACCAACAACAATGTATTGCCAGAAGACTGAATACAACATGATAACATTGCGTGTTTTAAAATTCAGCATCAACAGCTTTTAAAAGCAAACAGCTATTTCTCCATTCCCAGCAACGTCACTGTCAGTGTGTCTGCCTCTGTGGGGTTAACTGGAAACAAAACAAGTTGTTGCAGTATTAAAGCTTGTGCTTGGGAAAGGAGAACACGCATCTTTCACCCACCCCTATACAAAGTTTTTCACTTTAGAGGAAACTGCTGATTTGTTCTCATTCAAAGAATTATGGTGGAAATAAAGGACTTGCCTACAGCAGAAAAGAATTAATAAATGGATTTCAAAGGGAATAAATAAGATTCAGTATGAGAGAGGGAGCCCTCTGTGATCTCTTAGCACTTTGCTTACTAACAAGAAGGGAAGTTTCATAAAATGCTGAAGGGTAAAAAGAAAGTAGGATAATCCCCTAATTGAACTATATGATAAAAGAGAATGAAAGAAAGAATGAAAGAAATAATGAAAGAAAGAAAGAAAAACAAGAGTGTGAATCACAATCCTTCAGGAAATTCAGAATCAAAGTACGCTTGGTACAGCACAGTACATTTTTGGGTCTCCAGACAGGAGCTGAGCAGATCCACACAGTTTGCAAACTTCTGTGCAAGAAGATAACTTTGGGCTTTGGATTTAATCTAGCCAACAGAATCAGGAGCTACAGAGCAAAGCAAGGCAGGTATTATCCACAGATACTGGTATAAATTTAGCTCCAAAAGCTTATTATCACTCAAGTAATTTTGGGGTCCTTTTCAGGAATGTGGTTTAATCATATGCATGAGGGCAAAGGAAGTTTTGTGGAAATATTATGAGCCTAAATATTGCAAGATTTCTTGTCACCAAAGAATTTTTTAAGAATATATGAAAACAACAATGAAAAGAATGTTAGGCAGGAGAAAGCCTGTTTCTATAACATCAAGATAAACAGGAATAATTTTACCATCAAGAATCCTTTAGTGAGCCAGGAGATTCAGGAGGAAGAAAATTTTCAAATTTGTGTTTGTGCAAAATGGAAAAATTAAATGCTGGTTTAGATCTTTGATGGTAGTACAGCCTTTCTCTAGGGCATGTCTGTCTGGCAAACATGATTCATGGCTAACTAGAAGGTTCCAGGGCTGTTGATCATACCCAGATGTTTATTTAGCAAGTCAAGAAGACTTGTAGTCTCAACTGTCTCCCATTTCTTTAACCCCACCTGTCCTAAAAAAACTGCGGTGAGGGAATCTGAGAAAAAAGTGGCTTTCCGCAGTTGTGAAGGCACAGGTATGATCATAGAGACTCTCAGAAACCCTGTAAAAGATTTTATACTCCTGTGTCTAATGTCTGCAGCTACTGCCTCAAGTGGGTAACAAAAGAATGACAGGTTAATCTATTAGAGCCCTTTCCTCTGCCCTTATAATTCTCTTGGCCTGACAAACCCAGTATAAAAATAATTCAGAAATAGTTTAATTTGGATAGTTTACTTGAGGCTTTGGCTAGGTCTGTGTGCTGTAATTTATGTAATGTATTCATCTCCTACTATCTAGCTTTTCCCAAAGTTTATTCACATCAACCTTTACACCAGTCTTATTATTGCAGGATTTTGTTTGTTGAGAGAATTTAAAGTACTCCTCTGTGAGCCTTAACTCTGAAGACATACAGTTCTAAGAGATTCATACATATTAGAAAATCAAATATTCCTATTTTTTCCTCTCCTTAGATGGTCATGATATACAAGTAAGAATAATAGCACTAATTTGTTTTCTGTTCATCCAAGTAAAATTTAAGCATTCAGTTACTGGGGATATGTAGTCATAAACCACATCCGCATCTATTATAGAGTTCCATGTTATTCTTAAAAATGCTCTAGAACTCCAGGATTTTTAAGCCAAGGAATCTGGGGGCAAGGGAAAGTCTCCCAAGGATTTGGAAGTTTTTTGTAGACCGTTTGATGACTGTGCATATCTGTATCATGTGTTGTCTACACATGTAGGTAATAGAATTATGACATTGTTCACCTGTAAGTCATTATTATCCACGCTTCTCCTACCTCTTTAGCTTTTGTTCCTTACATTCACTACATTTTGTTCATATCACCTTCAGTGTCTCATGCATCCTTTTTCCCTAAGTAAAAAGAGAGAAAAATGACAGATGATCTCAGTGCACATTAACCCTTTCTCGTGGTTTAACCCTGGTCAGTACCACCCAGCTGCTCACTCATTCCTCCCACAGCAGGATAAGAATTGGAAGGGCAAATATGAGGAAACTCATGGGTTGAGATAAAGACAGTTTAACAGGTAAGGCAAAAGCTATCCATGCTAGCAAAGTAAAATAGAGAATTCATTCATTGTTTCCCATAGGCAAGCAGGTGTTCAGCCATCTCCAAAAAGCAGGGCTCCACCAGGAGTAATGGTTACTAGGATAGACAAACGCCATATCTCCAAATGCCTTCCCCTCCTTCCCCCAGCTTTTATTGCTGAGCACAATGTCATACGGAATGGGATACCTCCTTGAGTGTTGGGGTCAGCTGTCCTGGCTGTGTCTTCTCCAGCACCCCCAGCCTCCTTGCTGGCAGGCCATGTGAGAATTAGAGAAGACCTTGACTTTGTGTAAGTATTTCTCAGCAATAGCTAAAACGTCTCTGGATTATTAACACTGTTCAGCACAAATCCAAAACAGAGCACTGTGAAACATTTTAACTCTATCCTGGCCAAAACCAGTACACCTTGCTTCAACAGAGTTCAGTTGTTGTAACAGTAGCACAATGAAAGTGAAAATATTATACTTTTAAACAAATGGGGCTCCAGTGGGGTTCACAGAAGCTGCAAAAGCAAATCCTGGAGATGCAATTTCTACCATCAGAATTAGATGAAAGTAGCAAAATAATGCTAAAAAATATTGTCTCACCAGCCTTTGAATTACTGCTGTGACTTACTTCAAAGTAGAGCTGAAAATAAGTCTCTTAAGATTTTTAGTCGGCAAAAGTAACACTGGTGAGACTAAATACAGAACTATTCAGCAACAATTTGTTATGGTCTGCCCTCTGATGGCTACAAGCCTGAAATGGGCAGTAGGCAGTAAAAACACGACTGCAAGCTTCTAAAGTAGTACGACTAAAATTGTGGATGCATCCTTTGGTTCAAGTACCCAATTGCAGTAGTTGTGGAATAACCAGACTCCAAACAAAAAGTGCTGAAATAAAACCAGATGATTTGCAACCTAAAGTAATGGGTTAATGAATGGCAGTTTAAAGTACTGTGTCTTTGTTGAGAAATGTAATTTACTCGCATAAGCTCAGTTCCATAATATCATTGCTTCCTGGACAGATTTTTCTGCCTTGTTGCTAACTGCATGTTCTCTGATCCAACCCTAGATTTAAATGGTCTAGTTGAGTAGTGAAACCCTTTTAAGGTCTCTGAGTGCATCAGACTGCAGTCTAAGGACCTCCTGTCAGATATAAGGCTCTTCTCAGTTGTGAAAGGAACTGAAACAGCCTCAGGCTGCCCCAAAACTGCAATGTGTGTATAAAAAGCTGTCGTATCATCACCTTTTGCCCTTTTGACTCATCCCCCGAAGAAAGAAATGTTTAACCACAGAAAGAATCTAGCTTAATGCATGGTCCTTTTTTGATATATTTTATGAACCTAAAGGGAATGCTAGAAGGAAAGTTACACTATCCTAGTCAGAGAAAAGCCTATGAAAAAATACCTATTGCCATGAGCTAACTGCTTTAAATTATTCTAAGTTTAGGGACCAAAAATGTTAATCCATAAGAATATCTGTAAACTGATACATTTCCTATAAGTGACCTTATGAAAAAAAAACAAAACCAAACCAAAAAATCCGGAATGGCTGTAGAAGCTCAAAAACCCCTCTAAAAAAAAAAAAAAAAGAAGAAACACATGGGTATAAGACCATGTGTTTGGGTCACATTTTGGTGTGACCAAAAAATAAGTAAGGAGAACAAATGTTAGCAGCCTAAGAAACTAAAGACCAGATTTCCTCACTTACTATCAAGGCAAGCATATTGTGTACAAATGGTGAGGCAGTTTTCAGTTCAGACTGAAAGAATTCAGAGGATATGAGTTGCATTGTAGACAATGCAGGCTAGACACATTTTATGTGAAGATCTAAAAGAAAAGAAGGTAATGTCTGTTCTCAATTTGCTGAAAGAAGATGCATTTCCAGGATTCTTAATTACAATGAAAATATTATACATAGGTTCGTTATTTTTATTTATATTCAATACTATTGAAATTATATTATAGGAAACTGACCTCAAGAAGTGAAGGTGCAGAACATTTGATATGTTATCATATAATACATACACATAACTATATGCATATATACATGTAGCATTCTACTCTGAAATTACCTTTAATAAGAATGCAATAACAGTGACAAATACTATGATTGTGTAATCAAAAGAAAACCCTATCACAAAAATATGATGTGGGTTGTGACACTATAGAGAACCCAATCTTGGTGGTGGTCATGAAATTTTACACTGGCATCCTATCCCTGTCTTGGCTTGCATCAGACTAGAAAGGTATTATCTTTGTGGAAGGAAATTAAACATGAGTCACTTTGCACCACACACATTGGTACAGGATACTGCAAAAAATTAGTTTAGAAGAAGTGAACTTAAGGTGACTCATTAATTTTCATCTTGCCTTTTTTTGTAGCAGGTACTGTGGCAAATTACAAGCAATGGAGATTTTTAAGATCAGGAAAACTTTAAGATAAGCAGAGGGGAGTGAGTGACAGGAGTAAAGTGATAAACTGAAAAATATAATAAATTCAGGGTATGCTTTTTACATTTGCTTATTTTGGCTGAAATTGTGCATTTTTGGCTATGAAAATTATTTGCCTTTTTATATTTAATGCATATGTGTTTCTCAGAAAATGACAAACACACAGTGAAAATTCATCTCCACGCACATGTTTGTAAAGGGGATCTAGACATTTGCTGCTAACTCTGAAGCCTTTTATTCTCAGTCAACCATTTAGCTGAAAATTATCTAGAAATCTTAGTGTTCATGGAGGAATCAAATAGCCATGTAACATAGAAAGACTCTCAAAGCTACAGTCAGTTGTTCTCTTATGTATTGGCAGAGTGAGGGGACACACTTTTACAGGAGTCGCTCCTTTAGAAAAAAACTTCTGATGCTGAAGACCCTGGAACACTTATGGCATTGCACGTGCCTGAAGAATATTCATCTCATTTTACTGTCTATTAAAAGAGAGATGAGATAAAATAAAGTATATATTTGGCAAGCACATCACGTGAATAAATGGGTATTGGCTGTGACATTAATATGCAAGCGAGCATCGCAGAAATATTAAAGCCAAAATGCACTACTGTGATTGCAGTCTGAGCTTCTGCATGACACAGGTCATTGGACTTTTATGATTTAATTTCTCCTTTCAGCCTAGTAATTCTGTTTGAATCAGAGTAAACACTTTAGAAAAATGTTCAGATTTTATTTTAAAGTCGTCAGTGAGGCTCTCCCACCAGCCACAATGAGTCGCTGCCACCAATAGCTAATTAACCTTTTGGCAGAAGTTCACAGTTCATTTCTTGCTCCAGTTCAAAGTACTTAGAAATTGTGTCTTTGTTATCCTTGAAATTCTCTGTCATTTACTGAACAAAATGGACTGCTTGAGGACAATACTGTAAGGCATGTTTTCTGTTCCTCTGACCATTCTCAAGGCTCTTCTGTGCAGCAGCGTTGACATCAGAAGAAAACAAAGACAGTTCTCTACTCCTTCTCTGGGTTTTTTCTTCTAAGGACCACACACCACTCTTTCAAAGTGGTGATTTATGTTCAACTGGCTAGCTCCCACAGCCCCTAAGGCCTTTTTATAGAGTAACACCTCTCCAGGAAGGAGTCCTATAGAATCACAGAATGTTATGGGGTTGGAAGGGACCTCTCGAGAGGTCCTCATCTACCCAAACCCTCCTGCCAAATCAGGTCTTCCTACAGCAGGTTGCACAGGAACTTGTCCAGGCAGATTTTGAATGTTTCCAGAGACNTAGTTAGCATGCCAGAGTCTCGTTCGTTATCGGAATTAACCAGACAAATCGCTCCACCAACTAAGAACGGCCATGCACCACCACCCACGGAATCGAGAAAGAGCTCTCCATCTGTCAATCCTGTCCGTGTCCGGGCCGGGTGAGGTTTCCCGTGTTGAGTCAAATTAAGCCGCAGGCTCCACTCCTGGTGGTGCCCTTCCGTCAATTCCTTTAAGTTTCAGCTTTGCAACCATACTCCCCCTGGAACCCAAAGTCTTAGTTTTCCCAGGAGCTGCCTGGCGGGTCATGGGAATAACGCCGCCGGATCGCCAGTCGGCATCGTTTATGGTCGGAACTACGACGGTATCTGATCGTCTTCGAACCTCCAACTTTCGTTCTTGATGTCCTTGTGCAGAGGGTTATTCCTCCTCAGGTGCAGGACCCTACACTTGCCCTTGTTGAACTTCATCAGGTTCTTCTCTTCCCAACTTTCCGTCCTGTCCAGGTCTTGCTGGATGGTGGCACAGACTTCTGCTGTGTCAGCCACCCCTCAAAGTTTTGTATCACCAGCAAACTTGCTGAGGGTACATTCCATCCCCTCACCCAGGTCATTGATGAAAATATTGAAGAGGACTGAACTCAATACTGACCCTTGAGGGACCCTACTTGTTATGGATCTCCATTTAGGGTCTGTGCCACTGATCACGACCCTCTGAGTTCTGTCTTTCAGTCAGTTTTCAGTCCAACTCACTGTCCCTTTTTAATCCACACTTCCCAAACTTACCTATGAAGATGCTGTGTGACACTAAGTCAAAAGCCTTGCTAAAGTCTGGGTAGACAATGTCCACTGCCCTCCTGTCATCTATCCATCCAGTCATGCCATTGTAGAAGACTATCAGATGTCAGACGTAACTTCTCCTTGGTGAATCCGTGTTGACTACTTCTGATAGTTTTCTTTACCTCCAGACACTTTGAGATGACATACAGAATGAATGATTTATCATCTTTCCAGGGATGAAGACAATACATTCAGTGGATAAGAACTCCATTTACTGTTTTAAGAGAATGCTATGTTTCCATATACTGAAATACATATGATTTGTTTATGGTGTCTAAGAAGCAAGTATTGATGACACCTCTGTTATTTGCCACTTAACCTATTTTTGTGTCAGTTGCTGCTGATGAGGACTTTATTGGGTTTTACATGTCACAGGTTAAAAAAAAAATGCTTTAGATCAAAAAGGAGTAGTGTCAAAAGCCAATTAGTTGGCAAATTGCAAAAACACACCAGTGTGATAACTCCCTATTGTGTGGCTGGTTAGCAATTAATCCATATGGTTGATTCAGTACTGTTCTGGCTCCTTTGTGCACTGCAATATCCAAAGCCTTACAGAACCTGGACAGTATCCTACCAACCAACTTAAGTCTTTCCAATAACTTGTTTGAAGTCCATTTGGTGAGATCTGCTTTCCGGTGATATATCTTCTTTGGCACTGATTGCCCTGAAGTGCTGCAAACGTGACTGCAAAGGGCTATTAGAAAATTCTCTATTCAAGGCTGATGGTTGATGATGAGAGATCACATCACCTGGTGGTGTTGGTGCTCCCCTATTGACATATATAAGCACTAACAATATCTATATTTCCAATTGTAAAAATGCGGTTTCTTTTCATGATTCTACATGAATCTGTGAAACTCACAGCTGGAAAGTGACAATGAATAAGAGATAAACACAGCCAAAATAAAGTCATTATAAAGTAAACAAAGCTTCTGAAACACTTGCATCTGCAATGCAAGTCCTGACGAGGCTAGACAAGCTCTCTGTAAAACTGCTGTCAACTTCACATTCCCAATTGACAACTGAAATACTGACCCAGATTTTCAGATGATGAAATTTGGTGCAACTCTACTAAAGCCATCCAATTTATGAGGGAAGAAGTATCAACTCCAAGACACCACAGATTTTCTTCCGCTTGCTACACAGACTTTATTATAGTATACGTATAGCATCTGGCATTTAGGTATTTAAAACATTTGAACGAATATTCATTAAGTAAACCCACTGGTTTTATATAGATTCTTTTAAAAACTATCTATGAATAAATTTGCTTTGTAATTTGTTGTCTTCTAAAATATTTTTTCCATGATGGAGTTCAAAGTTGTTAGAACAGCAAAATGAGCAAGATTTTCCTATTGCATGGGCTGCGGTTCACTGGCCCGGCAGCTTGCAGGCCTGATGAAATCAGCTTCTGCTACGTGCTGTTGCTTAGAGCGTTTATCAATATAGGATAAAGGAAATAAATTCTAAAGACCCTCACATGCTCTTAAACTATTTATTTTTCAGTCAATGTCAAAATAATTACGTTCTTTAAAGTCTTTGGTGACATCATGCATGTAAGGAAAAAGGGATTACAGTTGAGAGACAGTCCTTTGGAAAAATATCAAGGAGCACTTCTTCCAGTATAATGTACTGCCTAATATGCCAGCTACTCAAATTTCATTAAAGCTGATTCTATCTCCTGCAAAGGTTTATACAGAACTATGGCATGGCCAATGGTTACAAGAAAACCAGCTGACAAAACTATTTAACTACAATACACTGTGCAGCCACTGAAACTGCCATTAAATGTACACAGTATTTCTTTGTCAACATCACTGCTCTTTTTTCCTTGTGAGTTTTTTTCTGCCTAATGATCTTACTGAACTAGGGAACTTCCATATTTTCTCATCTATTTAAAAAGGCCAGCCTGGATTTTCTGACTATAAGCATTCTATTGTAAAAGGGAGTTTTCTGGAGGGTTGAATTTTTGTGTTTGTTTGCATTTTTTTGCATTGCTCCAAAAGCAACAGTCACCAAATGCGTGTGTGTGTAGTATGTAGGGGCAAAGAATAAAAAGCTATTTTATTTTTTTTTTTAACTTTCTTTTTTTCTAGTACAATCATTTAGTACATTCACTAGAAGATTCACTAGAATCACCATCTGGAAGAATCCAGTCGAATCTGGTAGAATCATGGAAAAATTTCAGTAGGGCTAACATATTTCAAACACATTCTTAATAGCTATAAAAAATTTACATTTGGAAAAAATAAGCAAACATACAAAAAAAAATAAATTCCTCTCCTTCCATTATTAATGACAAGCAAAAAGTGGCTACTCTAGCCTTTCATTCATCAGTGTAACCTACCTGCACTTTATCTAATGACTCTTAAGAGATCCTTATAAGCCTACATAAGGAGTTCTGTATGGGAGCAGTTTTGCCAGGGAAACTTAATGAGGAGATGAAACAATAGTGTGCTAAAAACGAAACTTTCTAAGAGATGTACATTATTCAACAATACCTTCTGCTGATGTAAGGGATTCTTTCCTGAAAGTAGGTGTAAAGGACAAGAATCAAGCTGAATGGAAACTTGTGAATCTTTCTAGCAATACCTTAACCCCAAAGCTTAGTAAGCCATTGCTCTTCCTGGGAAAATTTGACAGATATTTCAAGGATGGATACCCAAATTGTACAAATTGTACAACCACACTGTGTGAAACTTGTTGCTTTTATCTCAAAGAGTAGAAAGGACACACCATGGGACATTCCTTCTAGTAAAATGGGAAGGGAATTAAATGGATAATTGTGAAACTATCTAAGTAAAGTGTGTGTTATTGGTTATCTCCATAATCTTTTTTACATTTTTTAAAGATTATTAATATTTTTTCATTAGGAAGGATTTGTAAATAATTAGAGAACACTTGAGAGTTTGGATACTTCTGTAGAAGAATGGGTATCTAATGGGTTGTTGCCTGGAACTTGAGCTACCCAGTGATCTCTCAAGAAGCACTAGTTAAATGGCAGAGAGTTTATCTGCCAATCATATTAATATCCAAGGCCATGGACATCCAATTGATATTGACTTTAACACTTGCATAGTGCATATCTGCAAAAAGCATTTTTTTTAACTCCCTTGGGATTTTTATAAGAAGTCTTATAGGAGTTTTACAGAACAGGAAAGTGTAAAGATTTTAAAATTAAAACATAATTTCTATGAATTCTCTGCTCAGGTGGTGGTACATACACATCCAAGACCACCTCCTTTCACACTAGAAAACACAATTTCTACTCTTGCTTGTTCACAAGTTTTTAGAACTTTAGTCTGGAATAGACCAAAGACCTTCCTTGACCTTAGCTAAAGCAACCTTTCCTTTCCTAATTTAATGCCATTACTTCTTCAAATGTTTGTGTTCATAATTTAGGACATTTTAATAATATAATATGTGGCAATAATGAAAACAAGGCTCCAGTTCAAATCTAATTAATTAGTATAGAGCATGGAGATATTGCGACACTAAACCTGTAGAAGCCAGAGGAAAAGTAAGAAGTAGAACATTCTCTATTTCATTCCCAAGAAGAAGACAATAAAATAACTTAATTATGAGGAAAGTAAACTATAAGAATGTAAGTGAGAAATATTGTAGGAAAAAATAAATTCTGTTGATATTTTCCAAAACCAAGATGTTTTAATGCTGTCTGCATTTCTCTTTAATTGTAGTGGGTTTTTTTCTCTCGTTGGTCATTGCTTTTATTGAGGTTTGCAACTGGCCTTTCAGCATTTTTTCGCTATGCTTCATTAGCTACGCTATAGTAATTAACTACCTTGAACTCCACATTTTTTTGCCACAAGGTAGCTGTGTAAGAACCCATGAAGAAGCTGCTGAAGAAGATGAACTTGTAGTCAACAACTGGGTGGCTTGACTGTTTCAAGAGTGTCACATGAAAAAAGATTTTATCATTCAGTTGACTCCTCTTTTACTGTGGAATATTCCCAAGTTCTATTATAAGGCTGTTCCTTCTCACATTTCCATCAATAAGGTAGACTGAATATAGCAGACAACTAATCTTAAAAGTAAGTCTCAGAGGATATCACTACTCACTACCAGAATCAGGAATACCACTTTTTGACTGTCAGTCACAATGACAAATCGTATCTCCCTGTCTCTCTTCTCTACTGCATTTTTATATCACTTCTTTTTCCATGTAATTCATAAATCCTTACTTTCTGGTAAGTCTTTTATGTGACACTTTATCAAGTGCCATTTTATGAGTCTGATAATAAAACCCATATCTTTGACTCCCTTCTATTAGGTCTTTCTGTGACAGTAGAAGATTGGTTTATTTATTTATTTATTTTCAAAAATAAGCTAAACAGAATGGAAAACAGTTGGAAAAGGGGAAGGACAAGAAAGTGACAAATTTCAATAGCGGAAAACCCAAAGGTATGAACAACACACTGAAGTATATTTCTTGTACATTCAAAGTGTATTCCTTGCACCCAGATACTATGAGTTGTAGATCAATTCATAAAAGAAATCCTTTGATGAATTATCCTGCTCATTTTGTGACTTTCAGAAATAAGTTGAAGAAGGAGATACTCAGGTCCAGGACAGTCGGATCAGTAAAATTTTGGATTTAAGATGAGAAATTCAATAAAGACTCTAATTTTGGTTAAAGGTTTGATATAGCTGGCATTGTGCAAATGTATAGGGATTTCTACAGCAGTCAGAGCTGAATTATAACCATTTGGAGATTTTCATCCAAGTGCTAACTCAAAATATTAAACAAGAGATGGCTTCAGACACGTAGATTAATATATAGATGCAGCCACAATGTTGGGAGTTAAAAGGAGTGTTGTCCCACAGTGAAACTTCTTTGTTGTCATTTGTCCTGGAGAGCATCAGCTGCACTGAACATGCTTTAAGAGACATTACTGCCACCTTAGCATGCATACATGTACCCATCTAACTCAAATTTGCCTTCAAGGGTATGTGAACTCAAGCTTCTCTTTTGCTATCTGCTTTGTTCTAGCATTATTATTATTATTATTGTATTAATATATTATAATGACACATTATAATTTATTTATACTGTTCATATTGATTAAAACTAATTAATGATTAATGTTATGTATTATATATTATAGTATATTATTATTATAACAATTTTCATTGTCTTTTTGAGGTACCATTTAAGCTGCACAGCTCAGAACTCTTTGGGGCTCTGTAGAGACGACCAAAAAGAATTTCCTTTTTCTTGTAAGATACAAATTTATTGCAGCCAGTATTGAAAAGAGGTGCTAGTTTGAGAGAAAGAAGTCTGAGAAAAGTGTGGAGGAGGAGAGAAAAACAACTTTAAGAAACAAAAACGAACAATAAAACCTGTAGAGGACTTGGAAGGGAAAAAACCTGAAACACTAAGAAAGAGAGACAGGCCAAGAAGAACAGGTTTTCTTGCTAATACTGAGCCAATTTAAGATATTTTTACTACTTCATCTGACACCTTTCCTCTGTGGGAGTGCTAAGGTAGCAATAACATAACAATGTTTCAGGATCATTCTATTTGGTCATAACAAACAGGGTTGTTTGAAAGAGGAAGACAATTAAACAAAGACATGTTTGTTTATATTATTACAACTGTTCTCCTTGTCAAATAATCTTAGTTAAGTCAGCTAAATGATTTCACAAGGGTGTATTGGCTTTTTGTAAAACAAACAAACAAACAAAAAAAGGAGGAGAGTGTCTCTTCCTAAAATTAATGCATCTAACAATCAATATCTTTGGCTGAAGTGAGGCAAATTGCCAGCAGGTACTGCATAAATTTCTCTGACTTCTCCCAGGAAGGTCTCCAATTTGTAACATGCCTGGTTTTCAGGTGATGGTCTCCAGAGGCTGCTATTCATAGAATCATAGAATCATAGAATCATTCAGGTTGGAAGAGACCCCTGGGATCATCAAGTCCAACCATCAGCCCTACTCTACAAGTTCTCCCCTACACTAGATCCCTCAACACCACATCTAATCTGCTCTTAAACACAGTCAGGGAGGGTGACTCCACCCCCTCCCTGGGCAGCTGATTCCACTGACTGACCACTCTCTCCGTGAAAAATTTTTTCCTAATGTCTAGCCTAAACCTCCCCTGCTGCAGCTTGCAGCCATTCCCTCTTGTCCTGTCGCTCATTGCCCGTGAGAAGAGACCAGCACCAATATCTCTACAGTGCCCTTTCAAGCAGTTGTAGAGAGTGATGAGGTCTCATGTTGCACCATGGACACGCACACATCCCCAGGCTGACTGCAAGACATGTTCATGCAACTTAACAGAAGTAGCATAGACCCAGGGTGGTTATAAAGGCTGACCGAGAACACAGGTAGTTGGAAGCAGTTTACTGCTGCTCTGTAGAGATGCACTAAGAGGAGGGGAGGAAAAGGTGAGAAAGATGAGCAGTGGGTAAAAAATGTAATAGTAAAAGTGAAGTGACTGCAAGAGGAGACTGAAGGGTATTACATTAACTTTGCCTACACCATTGCATGCACACTGCAAGAGAGACAAGGCACTCCACCACCTTCCTGAGAGGGCAGGTTGTGCTGGGGATAAGCACCCCACACCATCAGCATCCACGCAGTGAAGTAGGTCCTAGTGTCCAAACCTACCCAACATTTAAGTCCTTCTGTTGTCCAGACCCGAGACAGAGGTGTATTTCGGTCTCTTGAGACAAGGACCTGCCCTGATGTTGTTAAGACAAATAGGCTTTGAATATAACTGGCAAGGGTTTCCTGACCCTGTGTCTCTGTAGCCTTCCTGTTGGCAGTGCTGACAAAAATTACAAATATTGTCATTTGCAAACAAAATAAGATTGATTTATTATTTCTTAGCATAATTTTGCCACAGTTAAAATGAAACAAAACAAAACAAAAGAAAACAAACAAACAAACAAAGCCAACACTTGATGAATACATTGCAAGGTAATAGGTTAATAACTGATTCATTTTTATACGACAGGTCAGCAAGAATCACAAGGCTATTTTTAGAAACAACATAAATATTCCTTTTACCAAGCTGCTGAATTGTTGGTTTCCAATAATATTTTCATTAAAACATCTTTAAATTACTTTTAAATAGAACCTTAATTTATAATCGAATCACAAAATCAATGTGAAAGGACATAAATTGTTCTGTAATAGTGAGTTTAAATAATATTCCCAAATCAGATAGTGGATCATAGTACAAGTATCAAGATAGATCAGGTAGATAAAGAAAGGAAGAGAGCAAAAATAGCGTTAAATTTGTAAGGGGAGAAAGGAGAAAGAGTGATGGGGGTTTTGAGGTTTTTTTTTAAGATCTGCCTATCTTTGCTCGTAAGCAGCATTCACTTTATAAGAATCTCTCTTCTTCCCCTCTGCAAACAAAAGGCCCAATATTAAATGCAATTAGATAATGTGAGAGACAAGCAATATGTAAAATCCTCAGTCCTTAGTAAAGGAAAAGCTTCAAATATGCAAGAAAAACTACAGCACAACAAATTTATCTTTGCTAAATGTCAGTTATTTCTAGAAGAATGTGTTACAGTGTCCTTTCTCATTTATTACTATACCAACAATGCCAAATGATTTTAATAGAATGTCTGGTGCAAGACGGCACTATCCGGAATGAGTCAGTACAGAACAAGTGGGTCCTAACTACTTTGCAACCAACATGAAGGAAGTGACACAGGAATACCAACTGCAAACTCATTTTGAAAGTTCTGTCAGAATGTGGCCCAAAACATGAGAGATGCCCCAAAGTGTTCTCAAGACATTTCTGTAGGAGGAAAGACACCCTTTGGTGAGGGTCAACCTAGCAGCAGCAGAAAAGGAAAAATTAACCTCCTTGAAAAAAACCCACTTTATCTCAACTTTGAATATCAGTTTTTGCAGGGAAAGTATTTGATTTTTCTTCTTGTTAAAAAAAAAAAAA
>VZTM01004458.1:13471-24721 GCA_013400555.1 Jacana jacana | reverse complement strand
AAGTGGCAAAAGAAAATAAGTTATTTGAAAAATATGCAAAAATAGCAAAGTGGATGTACTTACAGGCTTGTATATGTACTCTCAGTTATGAACGATTTTACAGCCAGATTACAAAGACCCTGACAATAGGGCTTAACAACGACAATGCATGCATAGCCCTACCCATGGCAGTTTGACTGGTATTTCAGCATTACTCTATGAAACTGAGAGCCTTCCAATCAGCCAGAACAGTGGGATCCACCAAGGAATCATGATCAAGCAGCTATTAGGCCAAACGGTATTGTCAGAATTTCTCAATTTATGCAGCTTCTTTCAGAGAACGGAGTCCTGAAGCTTCCAAATATCAAAAGGGTTCAATATCGAATAGAACATGTATTTAAGGAAAATTGGCCCCCAAATTACTATGCTATTGTCATTTGTTCCTTTCCAGTTCACTTAAAGGGTAAAGTGGAGGCTATTTTTAAAATTCAATATGAAAAAAATTACAACTGAAGTTTCTTTAGAAAAAAAGTTCATTTAACCAGCTGCATCTCTCTTTTGTGCTCTGCTCAGATGTTAACTTGAATTATAGCTTCCATGTTTCTCGTGCTTTTTTGTTGTCTGTCATTTACGTTTTGGAAAACTTAGCACAATTTTAGGTTTGAACTGATTTGTACTCCTTTGGCCAAGCCTGAGGCCCTCCAAGCTCTTCTGGAAAAGTACCACATTCGCAATCACTCTGGCAAAGATCTGCCTGGATTTTTTTCAAGTAACACAAAAGCTGTGCAGCGTGTTATTTAATGCCTTATCCTTTTCTCATTGAAGTCTGCTGCAGAGCTCCAATTGACTTTGCTGGGAGCAAAAAAGAACCCCAAATGCCAAACTGATTTGGCTACTGCTTTAATAAGGGGATTTTGCAGTATGCGGTGTAATCCATCTTTGTACAAGCTCAGCACTGGGACGACCACGCACTCTGATGGTCTACTTGTCTCCTTCTCAGCTGGCCCATTCTCACTGGCCAGTGTATCCAGGAGGAAGTCAAAACTCAGTTTCTCTGTCTGCAGCACTGCAAATCCTTTGGACTGCAGTGAGGAAAAGGCTCTTGGAATCCAGAAAGACAACAATGTCTAACATGAGAGTAAATCCCACACACAAGGTTTGCATTTCTCATCTGGGCACTCATAAAAGCTTGTCACGATCTGCTGCTCAAAAATTAAGGTAAAAGAACTGAGCAGTTTTTACAACCCAAATTACAAACTGCATTGGGCAGACTGGGGCCTTATTTGGCAGAGGAGAATTATAAGCTGTTTGTGATACAATCATTCAATAGGAACAACTGTAGCAATAGAGGATTCTCATTCCTGCTTGGATTCTCATTCCTGCTAATGGAACAACTGTAGTTTCTCTGAAACTGAAATAACAGAATTGCTTTCCAGACAGTTTTAACACTTCATTCAAAGAACTGTTCCCCTCCTAAATACCTTATCCCCTTTGCAAAGTAATACAGTTGCTGCAAATTATACGGCTTTACTGAGTGCTGACAAGCTCTACAAATGCTGTACAAATGTTACATTAACTCAGCATGATAATTAATAATTGTATTTGTAAAGTACTACTCCTCCAAAATGAATGATTTTTGGGGTGCTGTAAGGCACATTTCTGAAACAGACTTTAAAATTAGCCAGATGATTGCTTCTGCAAGAAAATCAGTGGAACATTCCCCTCTTTCCATCTCAGGGAATGTTCCAATCTCTCTGGAACTGCCAGGTATTTTGCCTTTGAAATAAACAAAACAAAAAAAAAAATATTCTCAATGAATACAAAAATCTGAAAAGCTTAATGCACATTTTCACAAAATAGAAGAGTCCAGAGAGAAATTCTGATTAAAAAGCAATACCAAGTGGAATCATCGCTTATTTTATTACCATACTATAGAGACGTGTACAAAGCAGCTTAAAATTAAGTCTCACAAAACTATCACAAAAGAGCTAAGTATCACTTGCAATGGTAAGTTAATATATTGCAGTGTTGTGGTCACGAAGGTTATGCCATTGGTTACTGAAATGTTGTCTGCAGAGGGTATTATATTAATTGTCTTGTTTTCTTTATTAGCCTCATGCAAATATGAAATCAGAGACTGCTGATCCAGAGCTACCAAGGCCCATCACTTTCCCAAATGTGCAATAAAACCTACTTTAATTAATTTTATTATCTGTCTCCTAGAGACAGGATGAAAGGGTTAGAAAAATGTGGGCACCTCTAGTTAAAGAGGCATTTGCATGTATACAGGGAGTAACACAACCTGATAACTGCTGCCTCAGTGAGCTTGAATCAGCCATAAACAATGCTGTGCTCACTCGTATTGCTGCAAGCAGTAGTATGTACTGGCAGCGGAGAAGAGTGACAGCCACAGGCAGTGCTGAACGGCATGGAGCAAAAGTAGACTGTAGATTTGGGAACCACTTAGTACACTTTAAAGTAATCATTTTGCAGTGAAGACATCATCTTCAAAATAGATTCCCTTCAGTGGGATTCACTTTGCCTCCCCTCCAGAGGTGACCACAGCAAGTGGTTACACTTTTGGGAACTGTCTTGGTCTATTAAGAAACAGAATGAAAAGGAAATATCACAAATGGGAAAGTTAATTTCCACAGGCTGTACCACTGGTCACAAATTCATTGCCAGAGGCACGATGCTGTTGATATTCATGTAGCGACACTCAAAGGAAAGCCAGCCAGTCAGTGTGATTAAAGTGGATGAAGCAGGTAAGTAGCCATTCCGTTACCAGAAACCATTGGTGTCAACAGCAGCAGGAAAGGACAACGCTTAGAATGGGAAAATAAAGCAAAAGAGGATTCATGGAAAGAAATTAAATAATTCTCAATTTTTAAATATTTATTAGTAAGGGGTTTTTTTTGCTGGTCAAAACTCTTATTTGCAGATTTATGTGACTACTAATTGATACATATGTATATAAGAAGTACACCTTTCATTAACGTATGTGAATGTTTCCTAAACACAGTGGTGGAAGTTCTATCATATGTGTGATTATAAAATGAGAAAAATATTATCGAATTAATTATTCACTTCATCTTTCAAAGGAGATTACAGTAAGTTTTCTTTTATTCTTGTAGGTTTAATATTCCAGTCTCCTCATGCAACATCCTCTAAGTCTTGATCTCTGAACAGAAGAGCATGATGTGAAACTACGGTGTCAATACCGGTTTGCATAAAACTGAAGCTAAGTTATTATCTGCCATAGCGCATAGGAGAACTTTATGAACAGAGAAAAAGAAGAACTAGAGACTGGAAGTAACAGAACTGTTTGGTTTAGTCACATGGTTTGAATGTCAGTGTTTTCTAATCAGCAGTTTAAAAATGTAAGCAGATGAAGAAACAAAAAGCAATTGGGCCCATTGATTTTCATACTGAACTAAGGCGAAAAAAAGAGAGCAGCTAAATTTCCTGACTCAAAAAGAATCAATGTTTCTTTTATGGAAAAGATTTATTTATTGAAATAATGAGAGAAATTGTGGAGATAAAAATAGCAGATCCTCAGATAGTGTTAAATGGTAACTTCAAGAGAATTTAGAGCTAATGGTCTGAGTGAGAAAGTTCTTTTCTGTCTCCATTTTAATTACTACAATGTTATTCAATATTTCTTTTTTTCCTTTGAATGGTCTCATCTAAAATTGGGGCCTATCTATAAACAAAAGTTATCACACAGCTGAAACATTAGAGAATGCAAAGATTAAAGTAGGATACCCAAACAAGGGTCACAACAAGGTCATTGTGTGCTGTGCCATACAGTCATTTCTGCTGTTGTATTTATTGGTCCACCCTTATTCTTGTGACTTGTTCCAGTAATTTCACTGGAAATACATGTGAAGAAAGAAATATGTCTGAGTATCTATAAGAATTGCAAAGTGTGTCGTGGAGTGATTAGAAACAATCTTTTCTATCTCCAATTAGCCAGACTTACTATTTTAGCATATTCTGAACAGGACTGTGTTTGGCAATGTGCATCGCCTGTTTGAAATGCGTCAACAAGTCTCCAGTACAGATAAAAATCTTCCACAAAATTATTTATCTGTACTGCCCAGACTGAAGAAAGCTTTGTCCCTTTTATTTGGGACAGTTTAATCAGATGTCTTTGAATATGCTGGATAAAATAAAGTAAGCTTAATAAACATGCACTGGCTGAAAACTTCTTTGTAATACCTCAATATTTGTTTCCCTTTCTTTTCTTAATGCCTTTGAAAGAAACCATTTGAAGCTCTGTGGTTTGTGAACTTCTCCTGCACAGAAGTGCATATAGAGATGAGAAGAAAAGCCAAGCTGACTATTGTGATCATGCTTTTCTTTTTGGCTTGAGAGATAAGGCTCCAAAGAAATCTGCCATGTGGTACTGAATTTAAGAAGATGAGCAAAGCAATGGCACGAAGCTTCAGGCTTTCAATAATGCTGCTATATTTATATGAAGATACAGTAATAGTAAGGGAAAAACCTCTGCCCCAGTAAAAAATAGACAGACTAATCCTGTACCACTGAGTACAATAGGAGTTTTGTTATTTACTTCAACAGAATCAAAATATAGCACAGACCATTTTATACTGTACTAAGTTCAATAAACTCAGATATGAAGGTTAAAAAGACATTCAGTGCCAGTGGGTCTTGCTCTCATGGACTGAGATTCAGTAGAGTTTTATACCACTTTTTTCTTTATCTCTACAGTTTAAAAATCTAAATTAAGTGAACAATTGGGCCTTGGGTTTGTTTTTTTTTCAGATGAAACATTTTTTTATTTTGCCTACATTTTTTAGTAAGTCATTTCCAAGAATGACTTCACTAAAGTAAATATTTTTACCTACGTTCAAAAAAACTGCCTAGTATATATGTTCATATATATGTGTATATATCCATATATATATACACATATAGGTTTATTTTTATATAGTCATATATATATATATATAGTCATATACATATATACACACACATAAGCCACATATTGAAAGTGGATTGTTTTATTCAAGTTGCCTGCCTTCTAAATTTTTATACTGTGATACAGTCATAGGTATTATTTTATAAATAGACATGTTCTAGCTATAGGAAGATCTTAGTTTACAGACCTAAATGAATATTTTAACAGTTTATTATATTGTAAAATATGTAAGCAGTCAATGAGTCAGTAGCAATTCCTTTTCCACATTGAATGATTTTGGTCAAACACAGGGTGGGAAAGCATATTAGAAAAGGCTAAAGGACAATACAGAACTTTAACATAAAGGGAGGTTGGACCAGATGATCTCCAGAGGTCCCTTCCAACCCCATATCATTCTGTGATTCTGTGAAAGCACTTAAAGTACTTTGAATATCTGGAAACATTCAAAACCCACCCGAAAAGTTCCTGTGCCACCTGCTCTAGGTGGACCTGCTTGGGCAAGCGGCATTGAGTAGATGAGGGCCTCTTGAAAGATCCCTTCCAACCCCATAGCATTCTGTGATTCTTTGCAAGAGGATAAAGGCTGGAGATAAAAGGTATAAGCTGTGTCTTCAGTGACCATCTCAAATATACTTCCTCAAGCCATCACACTATTTCAGCTTAGCGCTGTCTGTATCAGAAACTATGAATTTATTTGCTGTAGATTGTCAGGCCTGAGGGCACTAGCTGGCCTTGCTGTCTCTGCACAGCCCCCTGGGGCCTCTCCCCCACCTCCCAGACCGTGGTCCAGGACCCATTTCACCCCCTCCAGGGCTGTCAATCCCTGCTGCAAGTCTCCAGTTCCTCACAGCCCTGTCCTTCCTGGCTACAGGCCCTACTGAACCAGGCCCAGCTGTGGGCCAATATCCCCAAGAGATGGCTGGTGCCCAGGACTGAGGCTGCCCTCGTTGCCCACTGGCTAACCTGCTCCTGGCCAGGGCTGAGAGAGACCTGGTGTGCCAGACCCCATGAACACATTGCTCCCTATGTATTGTTCATTAACTCCTCACTTACTATTATTATTATTACTTCTTAACTTGTGGTCATCAGAGATGCATGGCATCACTTCTCCTTTTTGCCTGGATGAAAAACTGTAAGTAGAATAAAGTCATTAAAAGTAGAGAAAAAATGAATATTAAATATCTCCTTCTTGCACATGAATAATGCTTCTGATGTGCAAACAGCCACTCTCCACATGGACAATCACCTGACCTCAAGTAGTCACGTGAATAAAATGTCATTGAGAAAATAACGTGAAAATAAGGACACAAAAGAGCAATCCAGATGGCTGAACCTGAGTAACTCTTTGACGCACCCCAGAGCAGCTGCTCCATGGGGGAGCATGGTGCTGGGGCAGGAGCAGCACCATAGGCCAGCGGCTCATGTACCAAAGAGCATCCATCCCAAGGGTAGCCAGGGAATGGCAGGAGAGTGCTGCTTTTTTATACAACACATTTGTACAAGTTATATTGAGTATACTAATTCACGTTCTCTGCTCACAGAATTTCTTTTTGTATCTGCAAAGAAAGAAAGTGTATTTTGACTCCCAGGATGTGTAAGATGATCAGTACATAAGGAATATTTTTTACCTCCATCCACCCTGGCATTTTACACACAGAAGTTTTGGAACAAGGCTCCTTGTTAAAAGGGAATATCCAGTGAATATTTACAAGGAAAAGAGAACGCTTGCTAAACTTGTTTTCAAATGTTTTTGTGAGGCTACATAAACCACTCATGTTTTCAGCAAAGCAAATATATCTGATGGTACGTAGAATTTATAAACACTGAAAATGATCAGGAAATTCTGAACTGCAAAGAACATCCTTTTCTTTGCAGGTGAATCCAAAAAAGTAGGTTTTAGGCATGTTTATAGTACCCTCTGATGGAAATTGGAAGCATTACAACTCCTCCACAACATTTATTTCCTTAACCATAAGGACAGCAAAGATAGATTTCAGTACCTTTCGTAACTTTACACACAACTGAAATAAAAATTGTTTTAAAAGAGCTTATAAGCCTTCCTCTCTCTTTCACACACACACACAATCTTAAGCAATAGAATAATCTATTATTTAGGTCTATCTTTCTCAGAAACAGAACAAACAAATCACAATATGAGTTCTTTGCAGGTAATCAGGGAGGAACTAACATTCCCAAAAATACACAGTTATTGGTTGTTTGGTTTTTTTGGTTGGTTGGGGTTTTTTTATACCATCTCTATCTTTATTTCTGTTTCATGAGAATTAGAAAAAGCATGCCATTTTTAATATTCTGTTTATTAGATGATGTATCAGTATTCATCCCATTTGTTTGGTAAGATGAATCACTAGTATCCCTTAAAAACGCAGGTCAAAATTGCAGAATGTCAAGAGATTTTATGAAAATATAAATGAAAATTATTGAGATTTAGCTTTGACAATCAGTACTACTTTTAAGGTTTAAAATATCACAGCAAACTTACCATCATTTCTTTTTTTCTTCTCACTGACTCATAAAACACTTCAAAATTAACTTTCATCACTAATTGGCAGCTCATTGAGAAAGTATTTTACATACTGACATTAGAAGGGTGAATATTTTTGAACTCTGACAAAAACTCCATTTCAGTGTTTAGCAAAGCTTTCTCTAAAAGAAACAGTTAGTGCATTGCTTCTACTTCGTTGTGGTAGATAAGCTGTAGGTAAATAAGCCATATTCTGCAAAGAATTCAAGCTGTTGCCTAAACCTTTTTTCTCCAGGAAAATATCATGAACAGATGACTAAATAATACTAAACTACTGACGTTTACAAGCAAACAGGAACTTTAAAGGTATTGCTAGTTGTTGTTGAATTAGAAACATGTTGTATTTACGATAAACAATAGATATCTAATATTTTTTTTTAAAATCCCATTCAAGACTAGTTAGAGTGAAGAAAATAATTTACTTTTTATTTAAGCTCATATTGCTTCCAAGTATTTCAGCTTCATAGTGGGTAATCATTTGCACTGAAAGAATGAATTTTATACTATCAGTTGTCAGCTTTTAGGGTGAGACTTCAGATGATAAACTAAAGATAACAGTATTGTGGCCACAACTGCATACTGTTGGCAAGGATGTCCCTCCTACTCTTGCCTGAGAAATAATGAAGATAATCTATGTCAAGATTTTCTAAAGGTATTAATTGCATGACTGAGATGATCTAGTAGCACACTACTGCTCAGTACAATGATTTGGCTGATCTCTCAGTAAACACATACACAAAAATTACTTTTTTTTAAGCTGCCATGTGTTGGTTTTCTGGCAGCTTACTGAGCAGACTCAGCTCCTCCAGGAACCTGAAAAGCACCAGGAATGGGAAGAAGTGGAAGTCTGTGCCTAAGACTAGGGGAGGGAGCAGTAGACAGGCACTAGAACAGGAGTGAACTGTTAGATCAGCCAAAACATGGTGTTAAATTCACCCTAACAGAGAATTGCCCATCAGCATATATTCACCTCCATGTTTATATTGCAAAGATTGCACTGCAAGATCTATGAGAGGAAAGATCAATCAAAATATACGTCGTACATGCTCACCTAATCCATTTGTAGGTCAGCAGAAAAAAGGAAAGGCACTGAAGATTTACTTTATGTTATTAATCACAGTTCCGTGAAAAATACCATGACAAAAATAAAGAAGTAGGTGAGTGATCAAGTCCTTTAGGAAGTGGTCAGCAAAACTGCATTAAAAGGAGCAGGTATATTAGAAATAATGAAAACTGAGTATGCAGAAGCACTGGGAGCTTTGGCTCTTCCTAGAAAAGGTAGAACTGTGACTTTATTCAGTCAAGCTCCACTCATTTAATCTTGGTTATGAGTTCATCACCATAGAATCATGTACATGTCTGGAAAATTAAATGAAGGAGATACATCGTCTGTGGAAGGGCTTGTAAAGATCTTAGCAGAGCTAACCCCCTGAAATCTAGGAGTATAAATATTTGGAAAGGCTCATCATTTTCAGTTATATGATAGGCATGTAAGAAAAGGAGTTCCTATATTGAAATGCCATCTAGGCTAGAGAATAGGCCTGTTTCTTCTCTTACATATTTCAGTTACAAATGTGTGTGGAATCCACAATTATCATTGAAGCTCCATTACTCTAGGTCCTGTATAAACGTGTCACAGACTTGAAGAATGCAAAACATTAATAAACAACCTATTACAAACATGGGATAAATGGAGCATTTTTTCCCATTTTAATAGATAGGAGAATAAAGTAGTTTGACTTACCTGTTAAAGGTTGCAAAAGGTAACCATGGTAAACCTAGAATTTATCAGAAATTCATACGAATTATTAAAAAGAATCCTATCTTACAGTTTATTACTAACAAGTTATACACTCTATTCCTTTTGCAATAGTAATTTTTTTTCGTGTTGCAGTTCTACCCTCTGTAAGAATAAAGAAAGTATTCTTAATGAACTCAATAGGATTTAGATGTCTGCTGAAAAATCCACCAGTGAAAACACACTCTTTTAATTTCACAGATTCCTCAGAATAGTTTGATTGCCATATATTTAAATCAGAGTCTAAGGACATAAACTATATAGTA
Organism: Jacana jacana; assembly: GCA_013400555.1. Classification (NCBI taxonomy): domain Eukaryota; kingdom Metazoa; phylum Chordata; class Aves; order Charadriiformes; family Jacanidae; genus Jacana; species Jacana jacana. The sequence continues at coordinate 15,191 of VZTM01004458.1, read as the reverse complement.
ATGTATGTGTTTAAAAAAAATGATTGTGCAAACCAAAAGATTTTATCTTGTAAAATAAACTAAGCCAGTGTCACAGCCAGTGAAAAGGGAAGACAGAGGAAATGATTACTTATGGCTAATAGCAAAAACATCATTGAAATGCAAGGTACAAAACTGGATCATAAACAGTTCTCAATATGTTGGTGGTGTTCAATAGACACAGTAAAATATGAGTTGGGCTTTCACATGTTTATAAACTATTACAAAGTTGTATAAATAATACACTGAGAACTAGAACCAAAGGAAATCTGGAAGACTGGTTGTGTGTGTTCTTACAGTGAAGGCAAGACTACCCAGCAAATAAAAATACCAGATTTCACAATCTGATTGAAATACAAAGGGAGTGTCCTACTCTCTCACTTGAAATACAGTTTATGAACAAGCTGAAGGAAATAACTTAAAACAAAGAAAAGACGGAAGGTTTGAAACAGAATCAAGTCATCAAAGTATAAAAAAAGAAAGAAAGTATACTTTATTCCACTGGGGGGAGAATAAGTCGAGTTTTTTTCTAAGCTTGTTTCTAGAGAGCAAATTTAGACTGGCCTGAACATTTTGAGAATAAAAATAGGTACGCACCAAAGCACAGAGTTCTATGTAGCTACTTGCATTATTTGTGTTCAAGATTTTGCTTTGGCACTTACAGCAAGATCTCCTGACGTGGAGTGCCAATCAGATCTTAGACTCTCTTTTCTTTCCAACACTAGAAATGAGATTAAGTGTCTTACTGACCTTCTGAAATGTATGTGAAATGTATCTCTGACAAACTGATTATGTCACACAAAATAGAACACTGAGCTTGCAGCTAGGCTGCTAGAAGGGAAGCTGAATGAAGTTTCCCATGCCACAGCAAATGTAGCAGAACCCACTGGATCATAGGAGAACCTTCACAGATTAACAAAAGAACAGCAAAGAAAGGAGCTCAGAAAGTGGAATAACAAGTATTCCAGTAAAAATCAGCTAAGAATACTTCTGTTTCACGTAGTTAGCACCTTTGATGTTCTTTAATATGTTGGGAGAACACATTAGATTAGCCTCCTGGGTACATTTGTCTTGTGTGACCGGCACATAGGAAGCAACTAATNTTCTTTCCTGTAGTTTTTAAAGATGAGATTAAAGCAAGGATTTTATTTATTTTTAGTAAATCCTGTTTACAGGAAATCTATTTAAATTAATGCCACTCTTTTCTCAAATGTCTTTCAAAGAGTAAAAGAAGAAAGTGAGTCACATGGTAAAATTATCCTGCGTGCTATTATCAGTGGAGATGAGCCAGCCCTCCTTGGGGAACCGATCAGATCACAATAGTTTGTAAAACCCAAGAACTTGATAAAAAACAATTTTGGGGAAGTGTGTGACCCCACTGCTGCAGTCCCACTGTATGTTTTCCCCTATGGCAAAGAAAGTCTGAGCAAATCTTCTCTATTTGTTTGTTGTGCTTCCTGATTAATCAGCTATTGGGTACAAAACCCCACCCATTATTCTTGGTGTAAGATGGTGCACCACCCATGAAGTATAATAAGGCCAGTAAACTGCTAAACTGGTGTAACTTTTAAGAAAACTGTCACTTTCTGCTACCGGGGAAAGCTACAACACATTTTATTTCACAGACTTCAGGGCTAAATTGCCACTTGAAAGCTGGTAGAATTATGATCAAAGGTGTCAGCAGGGTTTCACCAGGGGTATC
>VZTM01004458.1:701-10719 GCA_013400555.1 Jacana jacana | reverse complement strand
GCCTATTAGCCTGCTAATGGTCTATTAGCAGGTTTTACTTGGGTGCAACAAGTAGTTCATGCTAAGGGAATGACAGGGAGAGCACACTGGAGAAGGAAGTTCCTCTTTGTATGACACTTGTCAGGAAGGCATCTAGTTGCGTCCTAGGTGAGCTCTTCTAGAGAAAAGAGCTATCTGTAACAACACAATACTGTATAGGGCAGCCTCAGAGTTCAGAAATACTATCAATCCTGTATTGTTGACACAACATAATACAGCACAAAAACTGTGAAAATAGAATTGGCACTGTAGTGGTTAAATGCACAAAAATACTCTACCTGTAGATGGATTTATCACAGGAGATTCCTCCATGTATGAATCACAAACACGTCAGTTTAAAGGAGGTCCAGGACTGGCAGAGCCAGAGGGATTACATGGTGGGAAGGAACTGGAACAGCGTTGTCAAGACCCAGTAATGAGTCTTGCCTTCCTTCTGCTTGTCAGTTAGTGGTCTTCTCAGACCCTCATTTCCTTGAACACTTAAAAAAATTAAAACATTCAAATAAAAATATGAAATGAAGGAAAGAAATTACATTACTCATTTATGAAAAGTGAGTGTTCAATCAAAAAGTGGTTTTGATGCAGCATAGTATCATGTCATGATGAAAATATCAATGCTAAGGGGTGTTTTTGCGAAAAGAAGAATGCAAATTGTTTTATCAGCTCTTCAAATACACAAAAGCAGTGAGAAAGCAGTGCAGTAATATCTGTGCTATGCAGCAGACAACAAAAATAGCAAATATACTACTAAATTATTTTTAAATTATTTGGTATTTTTTATTAAATAAACTTAATTTAGTTCTTAATTTAAAAAAAAAAAAAATTTCCTCTCTCTTTTCTTTATAAAACATTTAGTATTTTTTCACAACATCTTACTCATAATATTCCCATTCAAAATTATCCAGTATGGATAGTAACATGAAAATACTTTACAAACATAACTAAATGCACTCAGTTGTTCTGAAAAGAATTGTTTTGAAGAAAAAAATTAAAATGCTAAAAGCGCCAGAGGGTCATAGCAGTACTCTGTCTTGCTGCTACCTATAACTTCAAAATTCAAATATATTTTTTTCCTTAAAAGCAACTGTGCCAATGGCATAGTTATAAACAATACTTGCTTAGCCATAGGTTAGGTGGACACATTTTTTGAGCTAGCTGCTTGCTAGTTTTTTATATACATATATAATTGGTATGACATAAAATCTAAATTCTTTCATGTAAATAGACAGCTACCTGAGTGAAATAAAAAAGTGTGACCATAAAGAATGTTTGATTCTAATATAATACTCAAAACAGCTGTCTCTAAGGACAAAAAAAGGTTGATTTTCTAGAAGCAGAAAACCAACGCTGCTTCTTTGTCTTTTAAACATACAGCATTACACAAGGGGTGAATTAACTGTGTGTGCATATCTCTGTGTACATATGTACATAATTAATATTTAATAATGTGGAAGATAAGCTCTAGTGACTCTTGTTGCAGCAGTTTAAGAAATTACCACCCGTGTCTGTTCCAAAGCTGTCCTGGAGGACACCATCCTAATTGCAGAGTTGTCAGAAGAAACTGTGTGCCTGAGCTGCAGGAGCTCTAGCACAAAGTCAGACACCTTCAATCCTGATTTTATCAACAGTCTGTGTTATGATGTGGGAGTGGGAAGGTCCTGAGGCTCACACACATACTGCTGTCCGCTAGCTCTCTTACAGAGACATAACCCGTGGCAGATGTATGAGTATAGACAGCTGAGTTGGAAGACAGAAACAAAACTCTTTAAAGGTCTTTTACATAGCCCTTAGAGGAAGTCTGAAAACACCTCTCTCCCTTAAAGGTTAAATCTAGATATACACATATGTAGACAAATAATAGCATTTTGAGAGAAAATGCTATTCAATTTTAAGAAAAATAAATCTTATTCCTTTCATAGACTGGATCCAAAGAATTGTGTTTACACTGTACTGTGCTTTCTCCACAGTTAATTAGTTATTTATGCATAGCTCAGATTGGCAGGTTTCTGTACCTATGGCAGAAACAGATGAAGTTGCCATTGGTTAAACACACACAATTATATCTAAATATAAGTCTAGAAAGTGAGTGGCTAAATATTGACATCAATCCAACACTGGTGTAGATTTAGTTTAAAAGTAAAGGGTGTGATCTAATTTAAGACCAACGTTAGAAATCCATAAAATTAAATATAAAATCTGTAAGATGGCTAAAATTACAGAAAAAGCAAATTAAATATGGATCAGTGAAGGAGAATAAGAAGGAAAGTGCACAATTAATGTTTGAGATTTTGAGTTGTTCATGCTCAGCAAAAATATTTGGATTTTGTTTGTTTGCTTGGGTTTTCTAACCTCCAGCAGCCTGCAGAACATCCGGTTCACAGCTCCAGCAAGCAGATTGTTACACGCTCTTTTCAAGTGCTCATAAAGTGCATTTCAGTGTTCAGTCTGTCTGTTCAAAGTGTAAGGAACAGACAGATAGATGTGTGTTGTCGTACCAGCAAATCAAAGTGAACCCTCCTTTCCAAATACCTCCCTTCATCTTTCATTCACTCTTTACACTCAGGAATACCACTAGCACACGGGAAGTATATTTATGATCTATTTTATTTTATACAAGGATGTATGGGTAACTTATAGCATTAACTCCTTGACAAAACAAAGCTTATATTCTCTCTGTCTTTATTTCACATTATTAAAAACTTAATAAGCTGGTAGAACAATTGCTCTCATCCCAGATGGAGGCAAGCATTAAAAATATATTATTTTCCCATATAAGTTTAGCTTTTTGTCTTTCTTGAGGGCTTTTGTTTGTTTCTTTGCTTTTTTACAAATAGCATCAACATAGTCTTAAAAAACAAAAACAAACAAACAAAAAAAAAAACCAAACCAAAAACCTGGTATTTCCTATTTTCAATATTTCATCTGATTGCTGGAAGGAATAGGCTAATTTGGAAGAAATACGCTCACGCTGGCAACAAAAAATTCTGAAAATTTAAATATTCTAACCTTAAGATGTAGAATGCAGAAATTTCACATGAAATGCAGTCCTTTTATAGAGTGCTGCATCTCAGCTGGGTGCAGCTGTCAGGGAGTGCATTTCTATGGAGCTATTTTATACTAACAAGGCTCTGCCACGAATTTGGATTATTACTAAAGTTTCCTCAAGGAAGCACTAATTAGAATTTCCTTAATTTTTCATTAATTTTCCTTAATTTCCTTCATTTTTCCTTCTTGTGTTTTTTTTTTTTCCTTTGTGCTTTACCTGCTGTCATCTTGTAGCTCTTTCTTCAGCTCTGTTTCCATCAATAACTCTTAAGTGAATTCAATAGCAAATACCATTTTAAAAGCTTATAGTGAAGAGAATCAGCAAAAGTGACTGTTATTCACAAGCATATTTTGATGAATCAGCATCTTCTAACCAGTATTAACCTAATTAAATATGTGCAACTACTATTTTGCCCAGCTCTAAAACAGAACAAAAAAGGGAGTTGCAAGCTACAAGGTGTTTCTTCTGTGCCATTGTGGTAAGTTCACGTGTGTGCCAAGGTGGAAAGGCCTGCCAGCAACAAGTTAAAAAAGAGAAATGAGACTGCAGCTTGTGAGAACACAAGGAATTTCCAAACCACCAATATATTAATTTTTTACATATTTAAAAATGTCCTCTTAAACTTCCAAGCCATTTAAATGGGTCAAGACAAAACAAGGAAAGAACTCTGCACACAAAAGAATAAAACACCTAATTAGTCCAAAATTGTAAAATATATATTGGAGAATTCACTGTAGGAAGGGCTAATTTAGGTTCATTAAACTACATTTTGTTAAACTTATGTTGTCACTTAGCAGGAAATGTGGACTGCCTCAAAGGGAAGGTGAGACAGAAGCCTAAGGTGATGTCAAATCAGTCAGGTGTAGTATCCTACAAGACCCAAACATAAGAGCAGGTCTTATGGTAGTCAGCATCATCAACCAGTCTGAGGATGTCCATACAAGTCCTTAGGGATGAGTCAGGCCTGCAGTCAAGACGAGTCAACAAGGCAAGGTCAGGATCAACAAGGTGCAAGGCCTGGCACAGGGATACCTACAGCACAGCTGAGGCACTGACCAAGCCTAAGCTTAAATGCAGCTCCTGAGTCAAGGGCAGCTCTTGCATTGGTCAACATCTTCATGAGACTTTTTATAGAACTTTCTCATTTTATGGAAGTCTGATCCAAGTTTACACAGTGGCATCATATCTGGGAAGGTCTTGAAGACTGTCAGCTAAGCTGCTAGGAGTGGAGAAAAAGTTGTAGGGTCTGCTAGTGCTCTTGGGAACATGGTAAAAGTCATGAAACTCCTGCTGCTCTATAATATGCTACTTCATACTCAAAGTTCAGCAAGTCTCACAATACCGACTTGGTGCCTGAGGTGCTATCTGGAAGCAAGTGCGAGTGACTCCTTGGGGGCTCCCATATCACCAGCTGATACTTTTTGAAGTGTTCTACTGATTTCACCTGCATTAGACCTGCTAGGGTTAGAGAAGAAGGTTGGTGGAAGAATCTTACTGTGTTATGCCAATACTCTGAAGACATTACTCTGCTACACATACTCATAGTGAATTACAGCATTTCTAAATTTAAATTTAGATTTCTAAATGTAAACCTCTAAATGTTTCCTGTAGAAATGTTAAGAAAAGCGTATTTCTTGGAAATGCTATATATCTGGAGTTAGACCCTTGCAAAGTGATGGTCCAAAACTGTTAATCAACAGAAAGAGAAGAAAGGGCAAATCAGAAGTAATGGGAAGGTAACGATTAATGTCATATGTTCACAGCTGAAAAAATTATTCTCTGATCTCAGTTTCTACCTGAAGATTTGTTTTGGTTAAGAAAAAAATTACAGGTGGATAAAGACTCTAGTTAGTGATAGGTATAATTGGACATGACTATTGCTCTGTGAGTAGAAAAGCACAATCAGCATCTGCAGCCCTAGATGGAAACAACCTGAACATATCCAGGATTCCAGTGTTCAGTCAGGAGCAACAAAGGAAGGCTGGTACATGGCTCTCAACACTGTTATCATCAACATATGTTTCTATTATAATACACGTCAAACTCATTTAGCAAAAAAATTATATCTATCAAAATCAAATGGCCAGCTGATGTTTTCTTGTAAATGGCCTTTGGGATAGATTTTGGCCATTTAGATGTTACCAGTGAAATATCTATGTATGTTAGATAGATTGAGTAGTCTCTCCTAAATCTATGTCAGCTGTTATCCTATTTCCTCCCTTACTGAAGACCGGAATTATAAAATTAAATATATAAACTTATGTAGCATTGCACATAGTTAAGGAGGCCAAACCACAGATTCTGCAACAGGCAAATGCTGAGGCTTTTTTGAGGCTCATTCTCTAGATACTAATGAAGCTCTCAAAATTAATCCTTTTATCTTTCTACTCATGTTCTCTGTGCTCCTTATCTAAATAAATAAAACACTTAAGTGCTTGTCACCAAATTAATTTCGTGGACTTCAGTAGTCATATCTAATGCTTAAGTTGAGCATGAGCCCAAGCGTTTTTCTGAATTGAATCATAGGACTCTTTCTAGAAGAGGTGAGCTGATTTTCTGTAAGCTCAAACCCCCATATCACTGGGGGTCAAAATTCAGTCAACACCAAATTTATAGTGTGTAAGTACAAAATCACAGAATTATAGAATGATAGAGTCATAGAATAATAGAATCCCAGGTTGGAAGGTGATCAGGTTTATCAAGTGTGATTCTCCCTTGGTGAATCCATCCTGGCTTTTCCCAGTGGTGCTTCATTTGACTTATTACAGCCCTGGAAAGATTTGTTCCATAACTTTTCCAGGAACCAAAGTAAGACTGATGGGCCTACAATTCCCTTACTTTTAAAGGAAATGAACTGGTTTTGTGCTTCCAGGAGAGCATTCTTGAAAAATTCCCAGCATTTGCTATATCCTTTATCCTCCATGGAAGCTTCCCAGAGAATCCCTCTCAGCTGAGCTCTGAGCGAGCTGAAGTTTGCTCTTCTAAAATCAAAAACATTTGTCTTTGTACTAACATTCAGCATGCTCATCAAGATCCCAAACTCCACAATATTGTGATCACTGCAGCCAAGGCTATCGCCAACTGAGATATTACAAAGCAGGTTTTCTTGATCTGTGAGTAGCAGGTCCAGCAGCGCCTTGTTCCTGGTTTGGACAACTAAGATTTGTATGAGGAAGTAGTCCTCTCTGCATTCCAGGAACTTAATGGATGACATACGAGTTGCTGTATTGTTCTTCTAAAAAATGTCAGAGTAATTGAAGTCACCCACATGGAATGTAGACCAGAAGCAATCTGCCAAGTCACAGATTTCTGACAATCATCTGTTTGCCCCTTAAGACATCTCTTCCTATTTCTGTTTTCCAGGAGTCTCCTGGATTGCCTACAGCTTGGAGTGCTCCTTTTTCAGCTGAAGTCACCCATTAGGATGAGAGCCTGCAAGTGCGATGCCTCCTGCAGCTGAAGTAAGGAGGTTTTCTCAACAGGCTCCCCTTGATCAGACATCCTGTTGTAGATGCCAACCACATGGTTCCCTTTGTTGCCTTGGTCTCTAATTCTTACCCGCAAAATTTCAGCCTGCTTGTTGTTATTCCTCAGGGACAACTCTTCATAGTCTATCCATTTCTTGATGTACAGGTCAACGCCTCTGTCCCTCCTTTCTTGCCTGCCCCTTCTGAACAGCCTGCAGCCATTGATAGCAATGCTCCAGCCATGGCAGAAATGGCAACTAGGTTGTAGCTTTCCAGCTGCACACTAGCTTTCACTGCCTCCTGTTTGTTTCCCGTACTGCATGCATTGGTGTAGAGGCCCTTTAGCTGGGCTGTCAGCCATGCCACCTTCTCAGAGGAACACATCTTAATTTCTTTGAGGTGTTTCACTAGTGTTTCCCTGTTGGCTCCTTCTACCTCAGGAGCCCCTGTCTCATCTCCAGAAAACTTCAAGTGTGTTATGGTGTAGCCAGCATATTTCAGACCGACAGACTGAGGGCTCTCACTAGCACCCTGTACCTCTAACCTCAGCTCGTCATCCCACAGCTTGCCACAGACAAGCCTGATACCATCCTCCTTCCCCTTCAAGTCTAGTTTAAAGTTCTGTCAATGAGCCCTGCTAGCATGTGAGCATAGACCCTGCCCCCTGCTTTGAGAAAGGTAGCACATGCAAGGCTTTTATGGATGAAGGATTTCAGAGTGGCTACATATAAAGACATCTTTGGTATGCCATGATTTGGCAGGCTTTACTGGTGATATACAAATTGAAATCAAATCACAAGAATATGAAAAGGAATCCAAATCTTTATCAGACTGAGGTCTCAGTCTAGTGCAGCATATTTGATCCACACAAACACACAATTTGCCTCTGAAAAAAAAAAAAATTCTCCACAAATTTGTGTCATAAAAAAGTTATCTATGTTGTAGTTTTATAATGCCCTCTGCATTTCTAGAAACCGAACACAGTTTTTATCAGTGTTAAAAACAGTAGCAACAATAACGTCCCCATTGGACTTCAGGAAGTCTACAGAACGCCTTTTATGGGGTCATAACTCTGTTGGGAAACAGCTTTTGTGCTACAGCATGTGTGTGAATAGCAAAATGGGATTTCCAACTACAGAATATCATTTTTTGTTTAAGCTTTATCTGATCCCCCGCTTTCAGTGGGTTTTGGCTCCAGTTCTCTTTGATCCTGTAGAAAAAGTAGTTAATTAAAAGAACTCGGAGCACAAATAAGTTCAAAGTATTCTATCAAAAGTCAATGACTACAGCTTATGGCTGATCCTTAATCATCTGCATTTTCTGCTTAATGAAATAGGACACAGTATGAATTCCAAAATAGCCAAAGATTAATTTTTTACAGTTCTGGAAATGAATGTTTTCAATTATTGACCAAAGACATAACAATTTGCATATTTCTGATTTTTTATTTTGATATATATGTCTCAAAGGATTTTTCATCTATTTAAGTTATTCACAAATGAAAAATGAGTGCCACTCAGTCATACTCAGTTCTTTGAAAGTGAGTTTAGTCATGCACATTAGCATCTATGTATTCCTTGTCATTCACAGGCATTAAAGACAAATCCACTTCTACTTAGAATTCAAGGGTGGAAAACCACTGCCTGTCCAATCACTGCACAGCTTCCAGTCAGTAACCATTATGTGGAGTTAGGCATTTTTCTTCACGTCTTACTCTTGATATACACACATACACTGGTCACTCCCTGATTGGGTCAGAGATCCAGAGTAATACTTGCAGTCTTTCCAAGATGCCCATATAAAGAGTCTAATTTTCAATATCTACAATAAATTACATGAAGACATAGGCTAAGGTTAGAAATCACTTTTCCTAAAAATTGTTATTTAGAGGAGTCATCTCATTTTAGATGCTTGTTCATCTTAGAAAAATGTCTGCATTTTTGAATTGTCCTCCTAAAAGAAACCAATATACATTTGGTTTTCTTTAGAAAGTGTCCAAGTGATCAACCAATGGGCCAAGAAGAGAAAGAGGAATGTTAGTATAAAGACTAAAATGTTGCCATCTGCTAAGGTCATTCAGTAAGACACCTAACCCCTGAATGGTAAAAAACCACTAGTCTCATACCTTTTCTACCAAAAGGGCAACTACATGCAGTATGCTGTCTAATCAGCACACCCTGGCATTTAAAAGAGGTAGCAGAAAAAGGCTTCATTGTTCTACTCTTCATAATGAAATCATGGAAAGGCATTAGTCCAAAAATGATTACAACTAAGCTTTGCTGAACCACTACAGGTACAGGGTTCAGAGTGTGGAAAGATTAAAGCCTTGTGCAATCACTGCCTAGAGACCGCATGTCATTTCACATCAATTGGCATGATGAATCTTTTACATAATGTGAATCACAGTCTAATTGTGAGTTTGATTGCATCTACTGTTGTTCTGATCACACAACCTCAGCACACAGAGGTGAACGGGGAACTAAGCTATTGTACAGAGTTAAAAGAAGAAAGAAAAGCTGTGTAGCATGAAATGAAAGTGACATCTCACAGGATATGTATTACTAAAGTTGCTGAGCAATTTAACAGCTACATGTAATATATATATTGACATCATCAAAAAAGGCAATTAGAGTAACATCTCCTCCACCAATAGAAATACATCATCTCTGAAATCAGCAGGCTGCTGCCAGAAAACTCATACTGGAAGCCTTGTTGCCAGTGAAGATGCATTTAAGACAATAAACTCTCCATTAGTTGCTATACAGGCAGAATGCAACTAACCCAGGTTTCTCACAAGAGCTGGCAGAAAAAAAGTGGTATAATATGCTTCAAAAATATTTCTAAAGATCAGGCTCATTCATGGATTTGTCGTAAATCATATTGCAAAACAAAGCAAAAATCGATCTTCTATGGAAAATATATTGCTTTTGTTACTGTAGCAGCTGAGACGTGCAAAATCTGTAATGCGTTTATTCCCCAATATCATTACAACTACTGTCTTCACTTTGTAAATGTAAAATAGAATATCAGTTAATTAAGGAACTTGTCCTAGACACTACAGGAATTCTACAGAATAGCAAGTGATGTTACCCAGGCAGTCAGGTAGCATGCAGTACTCATGTTACTGGATAGGTGCTGGACTCCAGCTCCTACTTGCTTGTCAGTGAACCATCTGGGTATGGGGTACATGGCATTATTACACTCATTACAGAACTATTTCTCAGTCTCGGAGGAAGATCTACAATCCAGGATTACCCAAACTTATACTAAGGTCAAAAAGACATATTATCATCACAACTGAAATGGAGCCACTGATTTCAGGTTTTAGGTAGGATGCTTCATATTCAAAAGCATTTTAATGTTATTCTATGTAGACTGGATGCAAATTCATTATGGTTAGTATTGATTAGCTCGACTTCGTAGACCTTAAAGCATGGAAAAATTGTGAAGAAGTTACTGGGTTTGC
>VZTM01004453.1:0-13235 GCA_013400555.1 Jacana jacana | reverse complement strand
ACAGGGCTAGTATTCATATGGAAATCTCCTTATGTACTTCAGATGCTTTTTTGACATAGTACTCCAGCTAAATTTTGTTTCCAGTCTCCTAGGAAAATCAAACGTACTTCAGATATCACGTGATTGTAGAGATAAGGCATCTGTTGACCTATAAGCTTTTTGCTTTAATTTTGATTACGTTTCGTTCCTTAGATTTGTTGCTTGTCATAATCTCAGTATATTGATTATATAACCCAGGCTGACAAATAATATAGACATCACTTATAAAGGGACTGGCAGCTTTGTACATGTATGAAGTTTTTTTTATCTCTTCCAAGTGAAGAACTCAGAAAATTAACCTAGAATTGCTGGGACAGAAATTTATTATTTTATTTGTAGCAATTAGGAAAATTGCCTCTGAAGTTTGTATCCTATATGAAACCTGAAATATATTGCCAAATATTGAGGCCTAAGGTCTGATTTTATGACTAAATTTTGCCTGGGACAAAAAAATCTGTGTTTAGGAGTTGGCTGGTGTGTTGCAATAAAATCTGCACAGAAAAGTGAATACTTAACTTTTAGAAAGGCTTAACATGTAGCACTTAAGCCACAAGTTGAGAGAATAGTCTCATGGATTCTGAAGTTGCCTTTCTGGTTTTTGGAGTTTTAAATGGGATCAAAAACTGTAGAGGAACCAGTTAGTCAAAGGCATGGTCCCTGTTTTGAGTACTTGCTCAAGGGATGGTGGGAAGGGGTACTTCTCTAGGTAAGTTGTGAAGACCGTTACACAGCAGTCCAGTTTTTCTTTCTTTAAAACACTTTTAACACTTCTTCTTTAATGGAAGGGGTGTAGTATATTATTTAGAGTTCTCAGCTTTAAGTCAGTATTTTTGCCCCGATCCTTAAAGACTTTGATATACCTACTGATAGTGCCATTTGAAACTGGTGAAGCCACACCATGGGGAGAGTTTCTCTTATGGTGTGGCTGTACTGCTGCTTTATGGTCTTTGGACAGTAATAGCTGCTTGCTGGATCCAGCTATTAACCACCATATAGGGATCCTACGGATTATAAAAGCAATTTTCTGCATCTATTTCCTGGTAAAGATGCTTTATGAGGAAAAGACAGGATTTCTCAAAAATGTACTCTGATAATTGTAGTTTACTACTTTGATCACTGAAGTTCTTCTAACATTTTCTTAGAGTAGCGAACAAGTGTTCATAGGAGGAAATCTGCTAATACAGCTACCTATAAAACCGCTGTTTTCAGCAGTGTGCCATGATGGTCTTGCATTACTGTGTGCTGATAAATATGGCTTTCTTGCAATAGCTTCAGTTTACTCAAGGTTAGGCAGAAACTGCCAGCTCACATGGAGGAAAAACTGTGCAGTGATTTAATATGCTAATCCTATCAATTGTGTTTTTATAGTTAAAGTCATGTAGATATAATAAAGAAAGCTTAATCCAATATTAAGCTGATTTCTGTGTTGTTAATGCAGATTAATGCATGCTGTACATAACTGCCACTTGAGTGTGTGGGAAAGCAGAGTGTAAGACTGTTTTGCAAGAGCTGTTCTAATTCTTTTGCTTGACTGCAAACTTAATGGTGGAATATTTTCATATAAATGCTTTCTCATGTGTTCTTCGTGTCCTAACTGAGTTTTTGACGGGACCACCAACTATCAACCATACATGAAATGGCTTCTTTCATTGAAGCAATGCCAGCTAGTTTTGAATGGCTTTCAACTTCATTTGAAATGATTGAGACACACTGTCACCTACTAAATCTTCATTGACGTTTCCTTTGTAATCAGCCCCAGTCTTCAGAAGTGCCCACCTCTGGAACCCAGAATGTATTAATGCCTATTGATTTTTATCTTTGCATATTGTACTAAGGCACCAGTCAGAAACAGCTTAGCTGTTTCTCCACATCTGCTCTCCTTGTCTGCTTCAGTGTAGTGTTGTCTGTGTTAGTTTGAACTGCTGGAAGCTAAGTGACACTTGGGACTCTGCAGCTAAGAATTGCACTTACATGGTCTTTCATCCATCCATCCAAATGTGGTTGGTTGCAATCTCTAGTAGAAGTAGTTACTTCTATGATTGCTGGCTGTTATTTCTGCAGTAATAGTCCAATAATACTTAATGTAAGATTCTTATTCTGTATCTTGCAACACTTAATGCTGGAATCTCTAGTCACTGAAGTAAAAAACTGTTTGACACAGTTTTCCTATTAACAAGAGTAACAAGTCTAGAGATTGCAGGAAAAATGCAAAAATGGGATACTTGTATACCATGAACATTCAGAACTCAGCAAGAAAATAGTTATATTTAACTTTGTTGTTGTTGTCAATCATGATGCTGCTGTTATGGAGCTGAAATACTACACTGATTGCACTGAATGTGAGCAAAATCCATTGCCTCAACAATGGGGATAGTTTTCCCACAACAAATACAATTTTTAGGATCATGTGGCTATAATGGGCTAAAAAGAACAGCTTTGGTTTAAGATCTGGCCTAGTCTTTTCTGGAGACCAAGTCCAGACCAAAGGGTTACTTAGATGCCTAATGCCAGGTGAGACATTGATAGAGATCAGTGGTGATAAGACTAATATTGGTCATATAACAAGTTTAATTTTTTTTTTTTTTAAATGTCTTTTGTACCACTTTTACTTCTCCTGTATTTGTTATAAGCACTTGTGCACCAACAGAGTGCATAGGGATTCATATGCACATGTGGAGATAAAGCAAGGTTTATCACTTCCATAGGATCATAGAACGGTCTNGGTCCATGTCCTTTCTCTATTGAGGGCTCCAGACTTGCACTCAGTACTCCAGGTGAGGTCTCACCAGAGCAGAGTAAAATGGCAGAATCACCTCTCCCCTTTTGTGTACCACAGGCTTGCTGAACGAGCCTCATGGAGGACTGGAACCATTTGGTCATTTGTATGCACACTGGTAGTGTGCTTAGTTCTACACAATTTGCAGTCTGTCCTGTTGCCTTAAAGAAGCTACGGTATTTAATATACTTGTAATATATTAAATATGTGATGTATCTGTAATGTATTTCACAGAAAATAGCAACATGACTTTAACTTTTATACAACAATCTTTGTCCTGAGCTTTAACTGAAAGTATAGTGAATGTTTTTAGAGTTCCAGAAGTTGGGTTTCAGCAGTATGTAAAATGTGACTTTCTATTTCTTTCCTACAGCTGGACCGTATAGTGGTTTAGGTGAAGTTGTCCATCGAGAGAGTGTTCCAATGCACACATTTGCCAAGTATCTCTTCACCTCTCTCCTACCTCATGATGCTGAATTGGCATACAAAACTGCACTGAGAGCCATGCGGTAGGTATTCATGAGTCATCTAGAACAAGCACAAGTAACAGTTGAGAAAAGGGGAAAAATCTTGGTAATCAAGAACTAGTTTGTTGGTTTTTTACTAAAACAAGTATTTCTCCCTTCAAGGAGAAATTACTGTTGTCCTATCATCTGTGTAAAAGCAATTGGAGTCTGTAGTAACTGCAGTATAAGAATTTATAAATGTACAATTAGTGTTTATCTACAGCTGTGTAACAGCATTCTCTGCTACAAATCCTAGAATCATGTCCTAGGGCACATGGTTTTGTTAAACGACAGGTTTAGCATGTGTGTTCTCTCACCCATGTGGTGGTGTGTGTGTGTGATGGTATGGGCAAGGAAATGAGGAAAGAGGCATCTCACCATCAGTCTCAAAATCATCTGCTGTTAAGCCTGTTCAGTATGACTCTTTGTTCCTCTGGTCTTCCTTACAAATTAACACTTCAGTGATGGCTTTCAAACCATGTGGTGTGATGTGAGCCACTGCTTTTTTCTTGTGCTTCATAACAAACCAGACTTGCCCACTTCTGGGTGAATGCTGGGATTTAAATAGAGTATGTCATATGACAACAAAATGCGTGCCTTGCATCCGGTATGTCTTCAGTAGTCAGGAAAAAGATGTTTCTCAGTGTGTGTTGGCTTTATCTCAAGGCAGGCCAGACTCGTAACGTTGGCTAGGAAAAGCTTCTGAAGAAATTTTCAAGGGCCTAAATGATCAGCAATAAATCTGTTGTCCACATACAGTGCTGAAAAAACTGGTCCCATCTGGATTGTCTGTTTGCTGTCAAGAACCTTGTAGTTGATGGTTGACAAAGAAGAGCTACAACTGAATAGTAAAAGCAATCAAGTCCCAGATATAAAGTAAAATTTAATAAAATGTTTTCCTGATCATTATTTACAAGAATGATTGCACAATGATTGAAGGGCACGCTATCCACATAAGTAGTGGATAAGTAGTAGTCAGCTTCCTCTGATAGGTTGTATACTAATTCTGGAGGTGTGTATTCTGTAGGATCATTTGGGGTTCAAAGGACTAAACAAGAGGGCATGCATAAGAGCAAAACAGCTACTTTCAGGCTGAAGGTCTGCTTAGCCTGGGGCTTTCTTTGCATCTGAGAATGTCTTGTAATGGATGTTAAGGAAAGTCTAAGAAATATGAAGAGGAACCTTGCATACTTGCTGCTTATGATTAGCATTTTAGGAAACATTAAGAAAATAGAAGTGCATTGCTCATGAACTATTGAGAACATTCAAACATAAGATCAGAAAGCAGTCTGGGCCATCTAAGTACACCCCTCTTATTGCAAGTTAAGTGCATCATTAAGTCTGGTCATACCAGATCAGCAAGATAATGTGGTGGGGGAGGTTTTTCTTTGGTAGGATTTCTGGTTTTGGGGTTTGTTGTTGTTTGTGGGGGGTTTTAGAAAAAAGGTCAATTGAATAAAGTAGACTTGTGTCCTTGTATTTATTTTCAGTTACTATCTTAAAGTGTTTCTCAGAGGTTGTTTTCCACCTTAAACTAAGCTACTGAAACCATGCTGAAAGGCTGTAATAGACATCCATCGGCAGCTTTACACAGTGCACTGTGAATGCTTCAGTGAATGTGATGGCAGCATGACATTCCTTTGGAACAGGGATTTGAGCTTTTCCCAGAAACCAATCATAACTGAAAACTTCTTTTCTGGAAGTTTCATTTCCCAACTGGAAAAATGAGCCAGATGTTGAAAGATCCAAATGATGAAATCTCCAGTCATGAGTAGCTCAAGCTATCTTTTGGTATGAAGCTATCATCTTAGCCAAAGAAGCTGCTTTTCAAACAGACCAGCATAAGGAGTAGTTGTCTGTTCACTTCTAGTGGTAAAATCACAAGAGACATCAGTGTAATGAGGGCTTTCCTCAGTAGCCCTTTTGTCATGGCTTCATAGGGCAGGTGAGAGTTCAGCCATAGACAATAATCAGTCTTTCTGTTTTTTGGTATTTGGCACTCTTCAGAAATGTGGCCTGTTATCTTGAACTGCAATAATGGCATATTTACGTACTTTCTATTCCATGTTTGTCTACATTCCCTGGCACTTGTCAAATTCTCCAGAAGAAGGGTGGTTACTCTTTCCATTTGCAGCAAAACAATAGTTCAGTGTGTGAAGGACTCCCAATACAAACCAAATAAAGTGACTTAATACTGCACTGAAGGGGGAAGAAGAAAGCGAATACGAAGATTGAATGTCTGTCTCACGGTTGTGAGGTTGAATGGATCAGAAGTGGAAACCTTGAGCATTCTTCCATGGCAGGGAGGAAAAGGCTTTGCCAAAGATGAAAATCTCACATGGAAATTAAATCTGCTGCTTAGAAATCTGTGTGCTTGCTCATGCTTTTAAAAGTGGAGCATATTTCTCTCTTCACCTCAGCATTTATTAAAGAAGTTAACTCAGCAAGACCCCAGCTAGTTGCTCTCAAGTTGAACGTATTTAGTGCCAGTCTACACACAAGTCTGTGCAGGTCAATGACCCATGATGGCTGCTCTGGAGTGTTTTACATTGCTGTATTCAAAATATCTGTTGCTGTTTCATTTTTTGATTCCTATTTTAGTGTGTGGAACACTCAGTGTGAAATCAATGGAAGCTGAGACCATAAAACTTTTCATGCATACATATGAGGTCTGAAAGGACAGGGTTGTGCTATCCTTGATGGTCACTTCTGTCTACAGTTCTCCGCTTGCAGCACTGAAACATATGGAGCAGAGCCTTGGAGAATGTGGATCTGCAGTGACCTAGTTGACTGCTCACTTGGAATCTGAACTTGAATGTTTGGCTTAGTTTGGCTGATCCCTTGTTAAGCCTGAATTTCACCCAGGCTTTGGGAGCCAGGCTTTAATGGTGATGTTTAATCACAAGGTAGCTTTGCTAAAACCTAGCTAAATAATTGATGTCTGAAAGGGAGCGGGGGGGAACTGAAGAATGCTAAATCTGCTTGTGCTTGTTCTGATGTTCCTAATCTTGCCAAAATTGCATGAAAGCCACCAATTCACAACAGCATTTCTTTTCACAGCAAATAGAACATAGAAGCTGGCAATGAAATTCAAAGTGACAAAAGATTTCCCCAAAACAGCCTCTTTCTTTCATGCTCTTTGTGTACTTACTGTTACTCATAACTTAATAATTCCTTTTTGCATTAGGTTGTTGGTTTTTTTACTGCTTATTGAAACCATTTAATAAAGCATATCTCCTCTTACCCTCTCTCTGTGCTTGGAACAAAAATCATCTGAAGAGTTTATATGTAATTTTTATGTATGTAGAGCTATATAAAGAAATGTCTCAGTGGTACTAGGGAAGAGATTTAACTCTTGGTACATATCAAAGGGAAGTTCTTTTTTTATATTAGCATGCGTCTACATGTGTTCTGAAATTGTTAATATAACTTGCTGATGGGTATAGGTAGCCTCCTGTATATTCAAAATTACCTTGCTCAGGGAATTCTTAAAGGTACTGTGATATGCTTCATGAACCTACAGAAATCCAGTGGAACTTAGAACTGTCTTACTGCAGAAAAAGGCATGAACTCCAGTTCCTTAAAGAACTTAGGTATTTGTTGAAAGTACAAGAAATTGTAACTATTTAAATGAGCTTATTCCATAAGAAATATTTTGTCACAGAAAACCAAAGTGTGTTGTATTTTCAATATTCAGTAGATGCAATTCTATTGAGAAAAGAAATCCAATTTCCTTTGTCTTCCCAGATGATTTCCTGTTAGAAAATCACTTGCATATGAGAGCTGGTAGAAATAGAAATCACGTGTTAACCCTGATCAAGAAGCTAAGCACTGGAAAGGCTTCTCTTCTGGACATAGTCTTATTACTACATATCTCATTAACTGTTTGTGTCCTGAAACTGTGATTAATTGTATTGAATAAACATGCCTAATTTTGTTCAGTCCTACTTTTTTCATTGGTGTTTATACAGTAACTAGTGTAGTGATTGTTTCTAGTGTATTGTGAGGGCCATCAATTGATTTTTTTTGTTTGTTTTGTTTTTGTTGTGGGCTTTCACTTGTGTTGTAGAAGTCAACAACAAAAACGTTGATTTGTATTTTTTTAAGTATGAATTCTCCTTGGTGGATAAGACTGTTGTAGATTGATGCATACTCAAAGAAATTTTTACTTCAGTATTAGAAAATGGAGTCTGAAAAGCGGCTTTAAAGGAAATTGCCTCTGTCACTGCTGTTCAGGACCCTTACATCAGATTATGATATATTATAAAATATTGGTAGGCTAAAGTTTAAGGACTTTAAAAAGTAGTCATAGTTGAATATAGAACATAACTGTTGGACACAAATTTATGTCTGAATTATGTCAGGTCAAAATCTGAATGACTGGTTGACTCTCCTTTTCCCTCACTTCAAGCATATGCAAATGAAGGTAATATGTTCCAAATACTGAATAATATTTAAATAGTCTTAGTACAGTGGAAAACTACTCTCTTCTGGAGGACTGTGGTTCAAAGACTGAAAGAAGGCAGGGACAAAAGCTTCAGCTCTGTGCATGATGCGAAGTCTCTGCTGCCTTGGCTAATGGATAGCTTAATTGTCCTGTGAATTCCTGCAGATACCCACTGATGTAGGCAAGCTTGGCAAATGGTCTTCCAAGATTCCCCAAAAAGTGCTTTTCCAATCTTTTTTTTTTTTTTAATAACCAAAAAGTTATATTTCATAAACAGGGTCAATTGTTCTTGTAGCTTTGGTTTAACTCATGAGTAACCTAATGTAATAATGATTTAATGAAAGAGGATTTCTTCCTTATTTCAGGTTGCTAGTGTTGGAATCTACAGCTCAGTCGGGAGACATCTCCCGCCCGCACCACATCGCATCAGTTGTTCCAAACCGGTATCCCCGCTGGTTCACCCTAAGTCACATTGAATCCCAGCAGTGTGAGCTGGCATCAACCATGCTAACGGCAGCCAAAGGTACATTGCTGTCAGTTATGTACTTAACTAAATGTATACTTTTAATATTGCATGGAGCAAACAGATTATAAACCTTGTGTTTAGGAATCCAATTTGCAGTCTGACAGGAGCCTGAAATAGGTAAACAAACAGAACTGGCTTAAGCCTGTCACTTAATTTTCTAGCAGAGTAGCTAAGCTAGCTAGATGGTACCCAGATAAGCTTGGTTTGAGGCTAATGAGACAGCTTTTTATTCTTCTGATGTTTGACGTAGACTGAGACCCAGGAGTGGACAAATCACTCCTAACTTTCACTAGTCAGGATGACTTTTGGCTGTATACTGCACTAGCCATCAGGCACTAGAGCAGTTTGTGCTGTATTCTAGCTTTTGTTCATGTTAGATTTAGTTACGGAAGGTTTCTAAACACAAAATGTGTATGACTGGAACAACATACTTTTGCATTGCAGCATCAGGCTCTATAATTCCTCTCGGGGATGTTTTGGGAGCTTGTTCTGTTTTGGTGATTCTGTTTACACCTTGCAGGTGATGTTCGGAGGCTGGAAACAGTGTTAGAATCCATCCAGAAAAATATCCACTCCTCATCACACATCTTCAAACTTGCCCAGGATGCATTTAAAATAGCAACACTCATGGACAGCTTGCCAGACATCACTCTTCTGAAAGTTTCTCTGGAGCTGGGCCTTCAGGTAATTATTTCCTTTGTTCATTATTATTACAGTAGAAGAAAGGAGTTTGACCTGCTGTTCCTGAGTATAGCTTTTAAGCATTGGGAGCCATACTCTATGTGGGCTCTGTCTAGAGCTTTTGGATTCTATTTTCTGATACAAAGCTCAACAGACTGGTGAACACAGAACAAGAATCTGCACTGTGTTACTGTCATTTGGGTGTAAGAGAGCTGGGAGCGGCTGGCCGAAGGGCATTCTTCTGTTCAGGGGTGAGAGGGGAGCAGTGCAATGTGTTCAGGAGTAAATGTGGGACTAGCTAGAAAGCAAGATTATTCCGCTTAGCGGAAATGCAGTGTATTTTCTGCAGAGCCTTGAGAGGTTTCTTACCATTCCTACCCTTCCTTTTCCTGAAATGAGATTTATTAGGTGCTTGTTGAATTACTAGAGAAAGCCACGGTCAACTATGATGACCTGTTGCTAAGACAGACTGTGCTAACAGCAGCCCTCTCACTTCCTTCATCAAAATCCTGTATGGCACAAAATGTGAGAAGGTCAGATGCTTCAGACTTAGCTTGAGGTATGCAAACACCTCTGGTCAGTTTTCAGGCTTTTAAGAGAGACTTGAAAGCTAAAAGGAGGCAGCTAAGTTTTAGGTTATCTGGAGTGATATTGCTTTTCACTGACGAATTTTAGACTTTACATAGTTCATCTCAGCAAACATTAATCTCTTCATCACTCTTCAGGGACTTCTTCAAAAAAACCCCATGCAAAGATCAGAAAACCACTTGTTACTTTGCTTCAATAAACAAAGCTCCAAAGACTTCTGGGGAAAGGATATTATCCTAATTTGTTATGCCAAAGAAAGTACTATTTGCCTATTCTAGGTGTTTAAAAACTAAAGTTTTTAATTGGAAAGCTGAGATTGTATGCTTTGTTAGCCTTTCATATTCCTGAGGTTGCTGTGGAAATCTGCTTCTTTTTTCGCATCTTGGTATGTTTCTGCCTTACACATTTGTTGAGAGAGAGAGATCCTCATGAATGACGAGTGTCACCTCAAGCATTCTCCAAGTATCATTCGGGGGTAGCAGCACACCTTGGATATCACTGTATTCATGGTTGATGGTGCCATCAGAATGTTTTCAGTGAGATCTAGTGAAAGAAATATCACAAACCCATACTTTCTTTTCAGTCCCAGGGTTTCCAAGAGGCGGGTGTAGAACTTGTGCACTGTTCTGTCCCTAGCTTATTGAGTGTGTTTTAAGAATCTTAAAGGTAGTTTGCTTTCTGGAATGAAGGAGCATGGCAGTTTTTGGTAGTAACTCAGAGCTGTGTATATTTCTACAGTAATGCTTCTTCTGAAAAAAACAGTTGTCAGCACTGTCTGTAGTGGCTTACGAGTGTTCCCCTTCCTTGCTCCCCCACCTTCATGGCAATGAGATTGTCTGTATTCACTATCTAGTATCTGACTACTTATGATATTTATGTGCCCTGGAAAACTCTTTCTTTCCTCATGTGGTAAACTTAAACAGCCATGTCCTCAGAGGTACAGTGTTCTGCCTCAGCTACAGCAGTGACAAGTTGCCTGGTTGGGCTGAGAAGGTATCAACAATTCTACAACTCTCATTGGGATCGCTGTAATAAAGAGCGTCTTATATTTTCTAGTTTTGGGAGTAATCCATGGACTTTTGGGTCCATCCCAATTTCCAGTGTCAGTGAATTTTATGTGACTCAGCAGAGAGAGTGTTTAAACTGTGTGTGGAAAGAGGTCACTGGCCTGGCCAAATGGGTATGGAGCGTCTTAGGTGTATTATGTCCTTCAGAACCTTACTGGCACAGATGGCCTAAGATCTACAGGTACAGGAGGGTTTTCTATTCCTCTCTTACCTGTTGTATGCTACATCAGTGCAAGTTAATGTCACCACACACCTGCAAACAGGTACTGCTGGCAAAACTGCTGAGCAAGTTAGTGCACGTGATCAATCAATGAAAATTTGCCAAGTGGTGTACTTTCCCCCTAAACCTGTGAATGAATGAATAAGTAAGCCTCCTGCCAGTGTGCATGATGAAGAGGTTTTGCATTGGTGCAGGATCTAATGGTTGGTTGGTTGCCATTTCTTGTATCACTTATGGCTGGGGAGATCGCCTCTTCCTCTAGAACGAGAAATCCTCATAAAGATCTATCAAGATCGAGTCACGGTTATTCTTTGTGAAGAGAGCTTGACTTCCAGATAAACTAGCTAATTCTCAGAGGCCTCTTGTGACTTTCAGACTGCCTGACTTTTTGAGAAGCTGTCTTCAACTGATAGCACAAATCTTGGATAGATCTTGGACAGATGTGAAACTCTCTTTTAGGAAGAGGTAGATCAAGAATATATGGAGCAGAAGTGGAATAATTCTTTGGATACGTTTGCTATAGTATAAATTAACTTCAGCTGCTCCAGCTCAGAACTTCAATACCTGCTTTATTTTAATAAAGGAATAGTTAGAGTTGGATAGGACCTTAAAGGTTGAGCTTGAACCTCCCAGCATGCGCAGGGGCACCTTCCACTAGACTAGGTTGCTCAAAGATTTGGGTTTTTTTACCATCACTAAAGGCCCCCTCTCATGCTGTTCTTATTTTGTCAGTTTAATCAAATGAAACAAACTTAATTCCAGAATACTTTAAGAAACTTTTCCATGTCAAGAAACTAGATACAGTATTGCTTTTTACTCTCAAGTTAGGACTGTTTGTGCTTGGAACTATTACTATTCCCACTGCATGTGCTGAAGGCACTTGTGACTGCTGATCTTCTTACAGACTGCCACCGCGGTGGGGGAAGTAATCAGAGAGGATTTTCAGAGAAGTTATATCATACCATTACTACTTTTTTTTTTTCATCTCCTTCCCTCCCTTACCAGTAGCTGAACTCAGTCCATAACCTTGTGCTTTCTCTTGGATTCACTCTACTTCAGGGAAGCTGAAAGTTTATCAGGATATTGGAAGAGTGTTAGCTTTCACCTTGTGTGTGCATCAATATGGAAAGTCACCTAGATGTCTTCCGTTTGATGGGCAGAATGGGAAAGATAATTGCATTCCAGAGCATTTTGACTTGGTGCTGCCTGCTTTTCTTCCAGAAAGATTTCAGGCAAAGGCTGATTCCATGATTTACCTTAGCCATATTTTGATATTTTACAATGTGTTGGGTTACTCCTTACAGATCAGTTTGCTTTCTTTCAATGTGCTGTTTTCCAATTAGATTCCATTTAGATTACTGTTTAGTTAAAATGATACTAGTGTCTGAGACCAATAAAGCTGGCCTTATCGTATAACTTTGGGTGGTGTACAAGCAGTCTCTGGGGTCTCAAGGCAGGAATGTTTGGAGGCCGACTTGGAACCACTCAGGGTTGCTTGTAACCAGATTTCTTAATTGTTTCTGTATATGTGGTCCTTGGCAATCTATCCATCTTCTTAATTCATGTTGTCTACAAGTGTTAGGACTAGAGGAGGTGTCAGGAGTGACAAATTTGACAGAGGGCTACATGCCTCTGAAGTCACCTTAGGATTGGGAGGGGATATGGGTTGAGAACCCTCTTAAAAATGGTGATTACTCCAAACTGTTCTGTGAGTGCATTTGTTGAGTTTCTGTAAAGATCTTTGCTAAGAGCTCTGAGTGACCTGTTATCATCTTTGTTTAATTGCCACAAATAGTAATACCATAGTATGATCACTAATATTGTAAGAGGAAAATACTTGCTTCTTCATCTAGGTATCTGTGGGGTCTCTCTGGGTAGCTGAAGCAAGCTTTACATGAAATTTCTATGCAGTGCTTGTTTTACTCAATAAACATTTGCCCCATGTTTTGTGAAACAGTGTAGGCAATAACCAGAAGTGGTAAACAATATGGGAAGTACATTCAAAGCTTAAAGTCCTTTTTCTAGGATTTTGATAGGTTCATGATGGAAGTTCTTTGCAAAGTCTCCTTGTTCAGAGAGAAATCATGCTATAGACTTCTTAATAATACCTGGATGGATATATCTGGAATTGTATAGTTGTATTAGGGCCTGGGTCATAAATCTTATGAAAACCAATTGAAGGAACTGGGACTGTTTAGTTTAAGGAAGAAGAGGCTGAGGGGAGACCTCATCACTCTCTACAACTGCTTGAAAGAACATTGTAGAGAGTTTGGTGCTGGTCTCTTGTCACAGGTAATTAGTGTTAGAACAAGAGGGAATGGCTGCAAGCTGCAGCAGCGTAGGTTTAGGCTGAACAGTAAGTAAGAATTCTTCACAGAAAGAGTG
>VZTM01004452.1:63334-75411 GCA_013400555.1 Jacana jacana | reverse complement strand
ACACACACAAAAAAAACCAAACAAACAAACATGCAAGACACTATCTTGAAGCTGACTTCACCTTTTTGCTTTGGTTTAAAATACTAGGGCCACAGCAACCAAGATACCCATCTGCCATACTAAAGCACACAACAAAACTCGCCCGTTCACTTTTAGCTCAATACAGACACGTCCTCTCTTCCTCCATTTACCAATTAGTAGAAAGTAACAAATGATAGTCAAAACAAAATCTACAGTTATGCACTAGTCTCCTTACCTTTAGAAATTTCTTTTCTGTTGTTCAATCATTTAAGTGCAGGTGAAGTCCTTGTTTCAAACCACCTGTGGTTGCAGTGACCAGAGCCTGACATTCAGTGGCAAAGTAGTGGCCCATATTGAATGGCTTGAGATGGATTCTCATTAAAGATAAGTCTACATTTCAAAAGCCTTATTAGTAGTAGTAGTAACAGACTATTTGTTAGTAATACTTATTTCAAAGAAGGCAAAGAACTAACAGTGAAAGAAATGAAACTACCCTCTGACATTCTCCATTTTGGCTGGAAGACAATTTACTAATTGAGCACCTGGAACCAATATCTTACAGGAGCAGCTGAGCTAACACCTGGCTTCTGGTTACAGCAAACAAATAGGGAGAGCCCTTGCAAGAAAGCAACAACCTCATGTTGCAACTGCACCCAAGTCTCTCAGCAGCCTTCTGCTGATTAAAGGAGCTGGGAGCCAGTGGGGAGTTAAAAATGAAGGCACAGAGGAAGGGAAATAAACTGGACAAATACACAGCTAGTTTCATTTTCTTAGAAAACACAGTATTTGACAATTTTTTTCTCAAAGCCATTCAAATATATTCACCTTCACACATGACTGTTTCCATGTTATTCCAAAGTACTTCACTGTCCAAGACAGAGAGTGTATTAAATGCAAGGTAAGAGGTAGAAAAAGTGTTCAGATCCTTGAACAGCTGTAATTTTAACATCCACACACAGGACTGCCAAATTATCTTAATGTAACTGTACTGGAAGCAGAATTTTCTGAATGTTCAATATACTGTTAATCCTTGGCATGTCTAGAACACCTTTCCCTCAGCCTTTAAGTGCTTTAAAATAATCAGTGCACTTTGTCATTTACATAACTAGGTCAAGTTTTCAGCATTTCTCTCCAACTCGAAGATCCTGAAAGTCCCAGGAACCTAAACCACAGCATCCTCGCCCACTGCTTTTGAGGACACATGGCCCTGCAGAGTGGTGACACTGCAGCAAGTCTGGGACCCTTCACATCTGAAATGGTTTGAGGACAATTCTGATGTTTCCTTGAGCTTTAAGATTCTATACTCAAGAGATGAAACGCATTTTGAGCATTTGGTAAAAGAATGAGGCTAAAAATAGATGAATAAAAACCTCAAACCACCATCACCAAAATAAAACTTCACCAGCCACATCTTGGTCATAAAAAGCTGCTCTCCTGCTCTAAACAGGTAACTGGATGCTCCCAAACACCTAAGGATTTAGAATTAAAATATACTGGTCTTGAAATAATGAAAAGAAAAAAAAAAAAAGGCGGGGGGGAATAACAAATACTCTTGATGACTAAACATCTAAACTAGTTACTAAAGAGGTAATTTAAGTCACTGCAAGTACGTGCCTCCCTTACGAAGAACACATGCTAACTTTGATCTGCAAACTCATGGTTGGAAATGATGATTTTAAAAAGCTATTAAATGTGGGTAATAGGTAACATTTCTGTTAAATTCATAAACTGAGATCCCTGTTGGCATGTTTGATCATAGATTAACATTCTAAGGGAATGGCAGCTCACATTTCTGAGTGTAATTTAAAAACACTGAGCACTACAGTGTCTTTCCATTGGGCATACTCACAAGGAACAAACAGCAGCAGTCAGCCCACCTGCCAAATGGGAAGTGAAGAGTTGGCACATAAAATATGAGCCACATTTTCAGTATCATTAAGCTCATTTTAACTATAGATACTCCCCATCTTTTAGCATTCAGCAAAGCAAGCATTGAAACATAGTGCTCAACGCAAACTCAAAGATTAAGGACTGAGTATTCAAAATGGTTGCGTCAGTTCAATACGTTATATAAGAATGAAGCAGCTGAGAGAACTGAGCACATAAGTTTCATATTTAATAAAAAAATAAGTCCTCCCAAAAAGTCCCCCATGACTTATTTTACAAAAAAGAAAAATTAAGTTTGGAGCTGATAGAAAATAAGCTAAACACTGTCAGTAGTCTTTGGTGCAACAATACCAACAGAGCAAGAGCCTGACTTTTACCAAGCGCAGACACAGGGTGTTGGTATCTACACCAAACAGCTCGTCATCTGACATAGCATAAGCCACCACTGGACTAACATCACACTGATGGAACATTCCTTCTATAGAGGAGGAATACCTTTCCTCAATAAGAGCTGATACCAAGACCAATTCTGAGTACTTGGGAGAGCTTACGGAGGAGGGAGTGAAAAATGGAGTAGGGAGTTTAAAAATAACAAAAAAGTGCAGTAATGTAGGTAGGTTTGGACAAAACAATCAGAAAGGAGATAGACATTGTAGACATTTGTAATTTCCTGTTAGTACTTTTTGACCCCCAGGACAGCCCCCATTTTGGTCCAACTCCCTCAAGGTCAGTTATTGATCCCCAATCAGCCATCTCTGATGTGTTGTACCTCTTTTTTTTAGTAACCTGCAAGTAATATGTTTCTTTCTAGGCTGAGTATGAGAAGGTTATCCTTGACGAAGCCCTATTGTAAGTGCTGAATCAAAGTAGACCAAAGACTAGCATATCATCCCCAAACCTTTATATATTTAAAATCTATTATACGTATATATTATTGTATATTATATAATAAATTAAAATATTATACAT
Organism: Jacana jacana; assembly: GCA_013400555.1. Lineage (NCBI taxonomy): Eukaryota > Metazoa > Chordata > Aves > Charadriiformes > Jacanidae > Jacana > Jacana jacana. The sequence continues at coordinate 72,534 of VZTM01004452.1, read as the reverse complement.
ATAATATCTATAATGGCATTACACACATATTATAAAGATCTTTATATAAAAGATGTTTTGTGTGTGCCCCCCTCTGTGTGTGCATATATGTATTAGATGTCAGTAAACTACTGACAATAGCATCCCACACGCACTATTCTTTCTATGAAAAAAAATGATATGGAGATGTGCACACATTCAAGTATTACTACCTGCCAGTACAGCTCATATGCCGACTGCACAGGAAGAACACTAGAGACTTAAGCGCTTGGAGAGAAGCTATTTGAGTGGGGTCCAATTTGCAAGAGCTTATCAACTTCCCTGAGTTTTGGATGGATTACAAACTATCCCCCTAACATTAGATATTTTGAAGCTCTTATTTGTGGTTTGTTTTGGGGGGGGGGTTAAGCAATTTCTATAGCCTTTCACCAGAGCAAGGGTTTCTACTAACAAGAGCAATGAGATTATTTTTAAAATAATTAAGTTAAAAATGGAGAACTTATAAAGAAAGGAAATATCTTCCAACTTCACTAATGTGCAACTCAGGCAAGAACAATCAGGAAAGAGAGACTAGGAGAAACAAAAGAAAAACAAAGAAATAAAAATTGTTAAAACTTCAACATGATTGCCAGCATCAGTTCATGGGTACAGCCTGCAACTGAGCTATAATACTGCATTAGCTATGACCTTAAAGACAGTATAATTATTGTATAGCATGTCTGGTTTGACACGCTGGCTCCTGAGCCTGAGAAAAATGCATGGCCCTTTTGCACTTCTCTGATACTCATTCTTCACACTTGCATGAGCTAAGGGTTCGGGGATTGGTTTTTTAAACTGAAAAATCACCTCCAATGTAATTTATGTAAAGACGATTTATGTAAAAATATTATCTCAAAAACGGCACAAACAACACAAGACAACATCTAATGAACAAGCACTGCACACATAGAAGCTTGTAGGGATTTTATGTGGCAAATGCCAGCTCTTTGTACCATGACCACTCAGCAGGTTTGTTGAATACTGGAGAACAGAGACCTTTCTTACTCAGGTGACTGGTAAGCAAAACTAGTCAAGCTCTCTATATCTGCAACTGGATGCTGGGAATCCTCTGTATTGCATTAAGAAGAGAAGAAGATACCTTTCAACAGGACAGAGAGGAAAAGACAGAGACAATAGCTCCAGGGTTAATGCAGGCTCTTCCCTTCAGTCAAGCTCCTTGTCCTCAGAAAGCAGTTATTTCTGCAGTCCTTCGCTCTTGTTTCACAACAGCGGTGATGAAGAAATACTGTTTTAGAGTAAGAGAGATTAAGCAAGTCAGAAATTAAGAAGAGTCCATCTGATTACTGTATTTATAACATGCTCTTTATCGTGTCCTTTTCTTTAACCCCTAATACTCTTTACAAAAGGTAGTCCTCAGTCTTAAAATCCAGATAACCACAGATTACACAGAAGTCACCAAGACATTATTTGCAATCTATTGACATTCTTTGAAAGCTGAAACAACTGCATCAAACTATTTCTCCTCCAAATGCCAATATTTTCAATAGATTGCAGAGGAATCGTACTCTCCCATCAGTCTTCCATTTATTAACTGACTTTCTCTCAATCTGACACAGATTCCTGTCATTCAGAACAGAATTCAAAACAAAAAATTATTTTTAGTTAAGATCAATTACCATTCTCAGAAAATGAGCTGGATTGACTATGCCAGTGAATTAAGCCCTCCAGGTACCCAGAGAACAAGTGCAGATTGTATGGATTTAGCCTCCAACATCACTCCAAACACACAAAAACTCTCACATAGGAAACCAGATCAAGAGAAAGCAGTTCACTCCCTGCTCATTCAAGCAAAAAGAAAACAGTGCGACACAAACATCATTCACAGAGAAAAGTTCCACCTCAATCAAAAGGTCTTATTAACAGCCTTAAGTCAGCGGATGCTTAATATGACATCCAGTCTCTGCTCAAGTCCAAGGAATTTGTTACTCACCTTTGTTCAGGGGTACAGATCTCAACTTTACTCATGATTCCAACAGGCCCTTAGAGATGGATGTCACAAAAAAGCCCCAAACTAATGCTCATCATCCATCACAGTAATATTCACTAGCTATATTTAAGGATGCAACAGCTCAAGCTCACAACCTTGTTTTACTTAATGTCAAGTTATGCAGCAGGTTTAACATTTTTACTAGCTTTACCAGCCCTAGTAATCCTCCCAAGAATTCTCCACTACTCAATATAAACACCAAAGGTCCAGGTAACAAGCTTTGGCCCAATTCTGCCATGTGATAAACTCTCAAGAGAGCTCCTTCCACAATGTTAAACTTGCTTTAGAAAAGCAGAACAGAAAACAATCTTATGTTCTGATCTGTCAGATACAGTAAATCAATGGATAACGGCCAGCACTGGGGGTCAGAGGTATATATACTACAGTGTTTTCACAGTCCGTTTAGTGACTATGTGGCCATAAAAAGTCAAGCAAGGATCAATGGACAAAAAGAAAGGGTGTTGACTAAAGAAGACAACAGCCACAAGTACAAGATTGAAATACAACAATTTATACTCTAAGTTGGGCCTTACATATGACTCAGTTTGAAAAAATGATTTATCCATAAAAAAACAAACAAACAAAAAACTTACATGCTTGGCACAGTATGCTGAAATCAGTAAAACAGTTAAATACAGACCATAAGCTATTAATTTGATATTTTTAAAATTAGTCATTCACTGGTCCCCTTCATATCAACAGTAAACCAATGACTGCATCTAAGACACAGCAGAAAAATACACAAGTCAAAAAAACACACACAGATACTTTGTAAAGGCAAACATTGTAATCACATCTAAAAGCTGGCAAAATAACAGAACATGTATGTGAGACAAGGAATATCTTAATAGTATTTTTTAGTATTATTCAAAGAGAAAAAAAATGTTTTCCTTATACGTTACCCAGATCACATCTGGTTCCTGCTGAAATGCACTTTTCAAAAGGGGGAGGCATGGTGGGAGGAAGAAGAAGGGGAAAAAGAGAGCAAGGAGTAGGTTTAGTTTCAATTGTCTATTATTAAAAGTCGAGTTAATATCTGAAGTCTAAAATCCTTTTGTTACTGGTAGTACCCTCCTTCCATTTTTACAACAGGCATACACCTATAAAACCTTATCTTATACAACTCCCTACGTGCTACTCACATAGAAAGTGAACTCATCATCACCTGTCTCAAGTCCATCTAGTAGGAGAGGGGTATTTCATAGTTACTTTAATAGAAAGATAGTTATGTGTTATTTAGTCCATAGTGATTAATAAACATTTAAGACTTCATCTGAAAGACCATTACATCTGTAAATTTTAAATACTTTAAATGATTCCTTGTATATAAATATTTCATTTAGCAAATTTCTTTCCAACTGAATTGCTGCTGAAGAATTATCACCCTTAGCAGCGTTAGTGTTCATTTATTTTCAGACATCTATAACATTTCAACATTACTTATAAACAGCCCCTCGTGCTTACTTTAGGACATCCCTTACAGGTAAACTTTAAATACTCACCTCATACTACAAACCTACTCCTTTGAACTGGATACATTACTGCAATACTTGGTGTACTGGGTTTGTGTAGCAAGGTTTTGGTAGCGGCAGGACTTCTGTAGGAAACTGCTAGAAGTTTCCCCTGGGCTCAGCAGAGCCAGTGCCAGCCGGCTCCAAGACAGACCCACCACTGGCCAAAGCCAAGACCATCAGCAAAATGACAGCAGCTCTGGGATAACATACTTCAGAAGCGGGGAAAAAGGGGTTGTGCAACTGCAGCCAGAGAGGAGTGAGAGTATGTGAGAGAAACAACTCTGCAGATGCCAAGGTCAGTGAAGAAAAACAGGGAGGAGGTGCTCCATGGAGGTTAATGGTGAAGCAGATATTCACCTGCAGTCCATGGAGGACTCACGCTAGAGCAGGTTGATATGCGAAGGAGGCTGTGACCCTGTGAAAAGCCCATGCTGGAACAGCTCCTGACAGGACCTCTGGCCCTGTGGAGAGACTGGAGCAGGTTTGCTGGCAGGATTTGAGGTCCTACAGGTGACCCACACTGGAGCAGTCTGTTCCTGAGGGGTGGCACACAGTGGAAGGGACCCACACTGGAGTAGTTCATGAAGAACTGCAGCCCACTGAAAGGACTCATATTGGAGAAGTTTATGGAGAACTCCTGTAGGAGGAACCCCACACTGGAGCAGGAGATGAGTATGAGGAGTCTTCCCCCTGGGGAGGAAGGAGTAGCAGAGACACCATGTGATGAATTGACCTCAACCCCCATTCCCCGTTCCACTGTGTGGGAGGAGGTAGAGATATTAGGAGTAACTTTGAGCCTGGGAAGAAGGTAGGGGAGAAGAGATGCTGTTTCAAGATTTAGTTTTTATTTCTCATACTCTGATTTGATTGGCAATAAATTAATTTACCCTGAGTCAAGTCTGTTTTGCCCATGGTAATTGGTGAATGATCTCTCCCTGCTCTTCTCTCAACCCACAAGGCTTTTGTTATATTTCCTCTCCCCTGTTCAGTTGAGGAAGGGAGCGATAGAGCGGCTTGCGGGCACCAGCTGCCCAGCCAGGGTCAACCCACTAAAGTTGGTGAAAATCATCATGAATTTATACATTTCGGATTGCCTGGCTGTGGAAAACACTATCTCTTTGTTGAGGTCTCCAAATACAATTCCACTTACCTTGAAACAGTGAACTATTTCAAGTATAACATTTTCAAATATCTGTAAATTGTTGTTTTCTTAGGGTAAGAAAGAAATCGCAGCTACTACTAAACACCTTTCTTTAAAAAAAAAAGAAAAGGCAATAAAAGATCTTCAATACTTAAACATATTAATTCTCTTTCCACATAGTAAACTGTGGTCATGCTTGAAAGAAAACAAAAAAACAAGGAGAGTGAAATAGATTAACTGCAGAGCTCCCATACACTTATTTCAGACAACATACTATAAATCATCTTGAAACAAAACAGGCAATTATAATGTGCACAAATGTTATGATACTATGCACATCTCTACTGGTCCAATGGTTCTAAATTATTGAAACTGATGGCTGAACAAGGGCATATTGTTTCAACACACTTGGATTACTTGAACGATTTGAATTCTTTCTTTAGCTACCCAGTACTGTGCAGATCTCTAATGTCGATAAACAAACAGATAGATGGATGTCTCTTAGATAATGTAGGCTATATCTGGGGGGATTAAAATATATGACCAAAATTTCTGTAGTAATGTGGTTTGTTTGTAGAGANAGAGAATCATGACTTTCCCCCCCCCCCCGCCTTCAATACTGTAAAAAGTATCTAAAATGAAAGCAAGTACATACATTTTTCTTTTCAGTGAGGAAAGAGCAGCAGCTCCTTTCTCCTTCTAACCACTACCCCATATTTCAATCCTCTTTACCTCAGTGTAAAAGAAACAGGAGTGAGAACCATAAGACAGAATCATTTCAAAACACAATCAGATATTTGTAAACATTTTTTCTCCTGCAGAAAATCAGCAACTGCTAGTTGCAAGAAAAAGCAGCAAGTAAGGTAAATCAATTAGCTTGCTAATTTCTCACCCTCATTTATTTAGCTCTGCACTGTATTTGTCGTAATTGACTATAATTATGTTAATTACTAACTCCAGCATAATTACTATATTTATTGTCATTGAGCACACTATGTACCCAAAGCAAAGCTGGCATTTGTCGGGCATCAAAAAAAAAAATAAATAAAACCACACAACTGTCGGGAGGGGCTGCTCTGAAAACTGGCTGATATACCTTCAGCAAATGAAAGGGCAAAAGAGATTTCATGCAATGCTAGTTTGAAAGCATCGGTTCATTAAGGATATTAATTTTCTGATAACTACACATTTAAGCATGACACACTGGAGCAGTATCTACAGGATTTAGCAATTATTAATGCGTGACAGTTTCAAATGCTAAGTGAATCAATTAAACAGCAGCATTCACAATTTGAGAAGAGATAACTGCTTCATAACTGCCTAAGACTACAATTTTCACATGACAAAAAAGGGCCATTCAGGCTCCTTCAAAACCTGACAGGTCAAGAAAGAAGTTTGAAACAAAAGCACCTTATAACCATCATCTCTCCTCTTTACTTGTCAGATCAACTTTGCTAGTGTCTCCGCTGAAATGGCATCACCATGCCAGCTGCCACAAGGTGATTTTTCATGTCTTGTCAAAGAAATCTTTTATTCTATTTGCTCTGCATTAACATGTTACATTTATTGATCAAGCCCTTTCTGCAGCCACAGCAGGGCACTGTGCTCTTATGCCTAAGGGGGCTTTGATGTCCTGGTGACATTCTAGACCGAATAATGCACATACTAAATGGATTTAATGCAGAAATGTGTTTGTGCATGACAGCTACATTAATAACAACCCCTCACACTGATAAATATGCAATTGCTACGATTAAGAGTTACCCAATTATGGTGAAAATATTTTTCTACCTTATAAATAAAACCATCAAAAAGTTTTAACAATAGTGCATTCTCTTCAACATTTTAAAATGCTATAAAGATCAGTCTAAAGACTTTTAAAAAAGTATGTCATGCTTTGTTTTGCATTCTGGCTTTTATTTCCGTCTTGCTTTTGTTGTTCATCTTCCTCTTCTGTGTGTCTTATTGCTGCATGGGCTGGGAAGGTGGCAAGAAATAAAAAAAAAAAAAGGAAAGAAAAAGAGATAACACAGCCTCCCTTTCTCTTTCACATACTCAACTCACAAAGAGGAACATGCCCCATAAAACTGAAGCCCAGTTTCAAGCTGCTACTTGTATATTCCCCCTGGCAAGCAAAGAGTAGGCAGAAGAATCTCTAGTCCGCAGAGCGGATATTACAAAGCCTCAGCCCCCCAAAAGTCATGGAGCAACATTCCAGACTAGGATTAAAGTTCAAGGGGATGTTTTCATACATACACCCTCCTAATCGGACAGTGGAAAATATGCACAAGCACACACTGTGCAAATTATTCATGCTTCTAGCAGAAATAATCTGCACCCCAGAGAGAGGGAAGAGATATCTGTATCTCCATGAGCACAATTATTGGATTAATCCTCCCTCATTGGCCAAGATTAAAGATTCACTCTCCCTTTCGCCTCATAGCTTAGACCCAGAAGGAATCCCTGTAAGAAAAAGGAAAACAACTTGCACGTTTAAAATTACTGAGGACAAAATTAGAAGATGGACTTCTCTGTGAATCAAACTGTAGATGTTATTTATAAAAACATGGCACCTATTTGTACAAACACACTGACATCTGTTATTCAAGCACTGGACTGCATTCAGCCTTTAATAGGCAAGGAGAAATCTGGTACAAAGAAAGTTATCAAGGACAAATAAAGAACCTTTGAATAGTTTGGTCGGGTTTTTTCTCTCCACAAGACAGCAAGATGCATTTAAAAAACAAAAACAAAAAACAACCAACCAAAAGCTTTGTATTTCATCCAAATCTCTACTCCCTGCCTACATTACATCCTTCCTACGTATTTATTCTTTTCTTTCCTTCACTAGTGATTATTGTTTAGTTTGGGGTTTTTTAAACAAAATCTTTACCTTCCAATGACCAGCAATAGTTTTTCATTCCCCCTTGAAATCCTGTTCAGCAAAGCCTCCCAGTAACACTAACACTGGCACACCAGTGACTTTCCTTCCCATACAATGTGTTTTCATTAATTGGGAATTGGGGAATGCTTTCTGCATATTATGAAACAAAATAGAGGTCTTTCCAGTGCTCCATTATCAGGGAAGGCTATCAAATACAGTTGCCATGAGAGACTCAGGAGCAGATTTCCAAAATAAAACCCTTCTGCTCCTGAAACATGCCTCATTGAAAATACACAGCCATTTACAGTTCATTTTGAAAATAGCTGAAAATCACTACTGATATCAAATCAAAAGAGCTGCTCCAACTCAGGCCTTTTTATGATGACCACACCAAAAAAGCTGAAGAATTAGAGTATAATTTAGGTCAGAAGGGGTATCTAGATGTCTCCTAGGCCAATCCCCTGCTTAGACCTGGGCAACTTCAAAGTTAAATTAGGTTATTTGGGGCTTTTTCCAGTTGTGCTCTGAATATCCCCCAGGACAGAGATTCCCAGCCTCTCGCAGCACCTCTTCCACTCATCCTTTCTCATCATTAAACACTTCCTTAAAAACAGCTGGAAATTCCCACGTTGCAGCTGGTGACAACTACCTCTCATCCTTCTGCTGTACGTCTGACAAGATTTTGGTTCCATCTTTTTTACAAACTCCCATTAGTTTGAAAAAAGGAAACAAAAGACATTAGAGCCTATTCAAACAAAATCTGCAAGGAAAATAGCATGAGAAGAAATATTTTTGAAGTGGGCTAGAGTTATCTGGGGCTGAAGGATTTGTCTGCCATGGGTGGCAACAGGAGGGAATACAGTGGCACTGTATTTTTCTGATTACATCTACCATGTTTTAAGCATACGCCAGTTTTTCCCTTTGCCTCACATGCAACAAATAGCTTTTACTCCTTTTTCCCTCCCATCAATGTCCCCATAAAAAGCTCCCTTTTGCCATTTGCCTCTGAAAAGGGGAACGCGTAACCACTGCGACTGGTAACAGTCACTTTGCTTTGGCTGCCAGGAGTTGGATCCATGTATCGCTCACGGTAATCAAGGAGAGATGCTAGTTCTTGGAAAAAGGCAAACAATAAAGACAACTCTTTTAAAGAGCAACTTTCTGTGGTTATTGAACCCAGTGCTATTACTTGATTTACCACATCTGATGCAAAAACAGTTAAAACCTACACGGGCCCTTATTTTTATTTAAGGAAGAGGAACGGGCTCTAGTCTGGGAAAAACTCTGTAGTCAGACAAAGAAATGGAGAAAAAATATACATTTTTCCCTGTATTAAATTGTCAATAGAAAAGAACCCTCCCCTCCTTTAATGTAGTTCTCCAGTCCGGTGTACATTTATGTTTTATGTGTTTACATCACACCCAAAAAGAAAAAAAATGAAGAAATCCGAGTAACCAAACCATCCCACATAAGAACACTGAATGCACACAATTACTTTTCTTTGCAGAAAACAAAAAAGAGACAGACAGAAGTGCCATAACATTCAATAATTAATTAGAAGATACCCCTAATTTTTTAAAACTTATTATCTAAGTGTGTATCAAATCAACAAGATTACAAAAAAAAAAAAAAAAA
>VZTM01004452.1:34247-45517 GCA_013400555.1 Jacana jacana | reverse complement strand
CCCTCCAGCAGGATAAATAATGAAGTTAGCTGACCTTGGGTGTTATAGCAATAAGTATAAGCAAGAGCCTTTCTGCATACCATGCCTTGGCATAAATTATAAACATAGGTCTTATCACTCCGAGAGCAAACAGTTTCCACACAATATGCTGTTAATTTTCAGAGAGTTTAGTTAGTTAAAAAAGGCTTAGCTAAAAAGTAAAATTACTGAACAGAGAAGTGGTTCTGTTTTACCTCAAACCAGGACAATAACATATATGACTAATTAGGAACAAACTATTTCAGTCCCAGTAGAGACATGTCCATGTTACAAAATCAGCGTGGAAACAGATACCAGATTTGGCATATTTGCTAAAAAAAGCACAAAACAGTTAATGATTGAATGGACATGGAGAATAAAACCACTTCAAACTCTCCCAGGCTTTGTTTCCAAATCTGAACTGAGAGAGCATGAGTCACTCTGCCATGGTGTAAGGTCTTTAGTTTCAAAGACGACAGTATACCATTCACTTGCCAAAACCAAAAAAGCACCACAGGGTTCTGGTTTAGGGTTTCTTTCCAGTAATGGCTATACCGGTGTATCTGAGCGACATAACAGTTGACGTGATTGTGTAGTGAGTTAGATTACCGTGCTACATTTGGGTCACTTACTGAAGGTTCTGTACCTTGTTAAGACAGGGTCGGGTGAATTCTGTAATAAAAAGTGAAGGCTAAAAGAGATTTAGTCACAGATGCTGCTGTGGTTTTAAAATTCAGTCACAGCAATATTACAATAGGCTTCATACCAAGCCAAAGAAAAAAGGTTCAGGAAGTTTAAAATATTGTCATTCATAAAACTTTGACAAATTAATTGTTTTTCTCCCACTCTGAAAAAAAAAAAAAAAAAAGCAACAACTTTGTTTATTTTTGGTGGAATAACTCAATTTATATGACAGAACCCTGCTAAAAGGAAACTGTATATATAAGGTCCCTTCCAACCCAAACCATTCTATGATTCTATTATTCTAAAATGCAGTTTCACATGTGCTTCAGATACAGCTGCCTCAATACAGTAAGAGGAGGCTCTTGTGGAAAGTCCTGACTACCTTGGACTTAATGGCTAACTTGGATAGTTTTCTCCTCTTTCTTTCATCTTATATTTAGTACAAGTCTGACTAAAAAAAAAAAAAAAGGGTTGAAAAAGCTTTTAAGTCTTCGTGAGGTGAAGAAAAAAATAACCTGGTGAAATAACCTCAAAGATGCAGCAACATGAACAGTATTTCTGCTTATTCCATATATAAATCATATGAAAGGATACAAAGATATTAAATTCAGTTCTTCCCTACTGTTATTTTTTTTTAATCAAAAAATGCAGGTTAATGAAGCTGCAGAACCATCCACACTGTCACAAACAGAAAGAAATTCAAGTTACAACATAACCACAGGTCTGAAAATCTTCCATTACCTGAAAAGTTGGAGGGTGCCTTTTTTATAATACTAATTAAAATTTTTTCTGTTTAGGCAGAAAAGCAAAGACCAAAATGGTCATCAACAGCTAAACTAGTAAGTGAGCAAAAGGAAGACTTGATAAGTCCACTGAAAGATTTTAGAAGTTCTGTTTTAAGCTTAATGACTGCTAACGTGAATACATATTTTTTCATCATACAGGCCCATAAACAGACATACTGAAAATAATATTTTCAAAGTTTCATCTACAGGGAAATTTTATTAGCATTCATCTTCTAGTGAATGGAAATGCATGTTAATCCCCTTCTACTTTTACTGTTTTAAATTGAACTCACTCTATAGTATTATAATTTGTCTTTCAGTGGAAAGATTATAAGTAAATGTGTTTGTCTAAACTGTTCATAATGGTAAGTTCTTAGTGCTATTTATATTGGTTATTTTAAAATATAAAGAAAGACATACCTAACATTTCTAACGTGTCATTCACCTGCAAATTTCATTACATTTTACATATATTAATCAATTAAGCCCTACTATACCCATCTCAATTAGACATTAATGTCCCAATTTTACAGTTAGTTACACTGAGGATAGCTTGAAAGGTTAGCTGTCTTGCTAATACAGCTCAGGAACGGGGATAAAACCCAAGAACTGACTGTGTGTAATGGAAAATAAAAAACCTTTCCCCTCTTATAAAGTGGAAAATATAAATAGCCAAAATTATTGGACAGAAGTTGGGGCTCTTAAAGAACTTTTATCTTTTATTGACAAACTAACTATTGCTTCACAAACTTCTCAGAGAGGAATATGATCAAGAGAGTTCTACAAGAAGTTCCACAAGCTGTGGTCCTGTAGACCAAAGGAAAAAGAGTGACACATCACATTAATTCTATCAAACTTGCCAGTCTAATGAAACTAGGAAATAATTTTATTTCCGTTTTCTATTCTGATCTTATTATGCAGAATAGAGAAAGGTCACCCTGTTTATCCTATTTCTGAGGTACTAAACTCTGCCACATTATAAAATGATAAACCAATGTGTTTCCAGGTGCACATCCTAAATGTAACCCATAGTGGTAACCATAACTGCGTAATTTTTCTGTATGCTTTCAGTACTAATATCTAGAATTTAAAAATTACTGGTTTAGAAGTGCATTCTTATTACTACCTCAAATTATAATCCTTTATTGCTTTTAGACCTCTAACTTGATAGAGAAACTACTACGGGGATGGCTCTCATTTTGTATCAGACTTCTGCATGTTCTGTGTGGGTGAAGATGAAATAAGCTACTTTGCATGACACACTATCTTGGTTTTTTACTACCACTCTTCTCAGAGGGCTGAGTGACAAACTATGGTCTCTTGGCATTCACTCTGTTGCAGATCTTGCATCAATTGAGGCAGGGATCACACAGAGGTGATCTTCGTGTTCCATCATCATCAAGACTGCTATCATGCCCATGAACTAAGCAACAGAACCAAGACTGTAGAGGCAACCTACCTTCTGGCACTTCATTTTTTTCCCATGCCTGACCTAGCATGCTTAATGCTCTTTTAGCTTAGAGTCACTATGATTGTCATTGAGGTCCTGAGCCAGGTACTTAGAGTACATCTATAATGTCCCTGTGTCAAGGAAACAAACCTGGTTCCAAGTCATATTTATGTAGATGGGCTGATCTCCAAACTGGCTCCACAACTGTCCCTTACCAGCTCCAGGCACAGGCCATTCTAGTACTCTGCATACACTGTAATCACTTAATCAATACTTTGTGTCTAATATGACCTCTCAGGTATGCTCTGTAAAAGCAAACTGACCCAATGTATCAGCTAATTAATTAGTGACAGCCCCCAATATTCCAGAAACCCATTAGAGGATGACCATAACGCTGTGGTGTCTGGCAGCTCCAGCTTGTTCAGGAGGGAAAATCACTGTGGCAGAGAAGTCCACAACATCAGTTTTCTACCCCTGTGCAATCTGTATCAGCTAGAGAGTCCTAAGATAATGTCATCCACCCATTACAATGGTCCCACACGGCTCTTTTAATTGCATGAAGAAGAAAAGACACCAACCTATGGTTTTGCTGACCTACACTGATTACTATAGAAATGGTGCAAACATATCCAGTTATATTGAGCAGCTTTATTTTGGGACAGATGAGCACCCTCTTTTCCCAAGTTAATTCCAACCAAGGAATTCCAATACTACCATATCCAAAAAGCTAGAAATGAGGCTGCATTATGTCCAGAAACTACACACAAGGAAAAAGCAATAGGTGACAGTTCCACCTGAGTGAATATTACTGAATGGGCTGCAGGAATGTACTGAGGTCTATGGTTTTCCCGGTTAGGGCAGCAGCATCAGAAGATAAACAGGATCTTAGGCCTGTGGTGGATACACAAAGCTGGGGGGAAAGCATGAGAGGGAGGCTAGAGAGCTGAGTGACTTGAATTATTGCCACCTGCGGTTGTTATGTTCAGGACTACACAAGAGAAATAGACAGGATTTAACTTCCCAGCCTGCGTGGCACCACTTTGAAAATGGCACTACGCGATTTGATACAGGCAGGGAAGGTGCTAGTGAGAACACAGATGTGAACAGCTGCATGCAGCTGGTTGTCAGAGTGAGTTCAAGTTGTGAGCATTTTGTGCACTAGTGATGACAAGCGTACAACACGGCTTGCTGAGATTGCCCTGCTTGTGGCTGCTAGTGAGGCTATGACGTGCCACTGTTGGTATTCAGTCATCTATGGTAGTCAATACTATGTGAGCAATGAGCAAAGCCTGCAGAACTGTTGGCTAAAGAGGCCATTGTTTTCTCCTGACTGTGGGTGATGAGGGAATTAAGAGATTCTGGAAGCCATTTCTGGCCCTTGAGCACAAAGTTTCTGCAATGGGCACCTCCTGGTTGGTTGCCCACTGCCATATGACATACATTCCCTACAAACTGCCCATATTCTTCTTCCTTCACCAATTTCAAAAAGGAATAATAAAATCAGGGCACTCACCCAAGCAGGTCTCTTGTCTTGTCCTGGAATTTCTGTGCCGCTGATACCCTGCAGATGTGAGACAAGCAGAGAAAATGGTACCTTCTCCTTTTCTCCCTAGAGGGCTGTGGAGGCCCAGCTTCTACATTCACCCAGCCTAGCACAGAGATCAGGCCCTAAACTGAACAGTCAAGGAATCCAGATGGCTCTGCAATGGTCTCCTATCAGAAATCCAGTGCAGCTCAACATAATATAGGCACTTACGCAGAGCTACACAAGTAGCTAGTGTCTGCTAGGTCTAGTGACGTTCTTCTCTTTTAAGTACATAGCTTTCAAAGTTTCTCCTTCAAGTTCCTTGCTTGTGTTCAGAACCACCCATGTCAAGGTGCCACCAAGTCACCTCTTCTTGGATGCTACTGAGAAACTTTTCCTCAGCATAGTAGGCCTGGGCTGCCTCCAGCAGACCCACTCTCCTCAGGTCTCATTTCTTAACTGTGTGCCCTTATAACATCATAGTTTTGTTTATTCATTGGTTAAAAGCAAATCAGAAGGCCAAAAAATTAAAGGCTGCATTGCAATCAGACAGATTTATATAATCTGGTATGAGACATAAAATGTGTGGCGCATGTTTGATGGCACTAAGGGGACATATGAATCTCCAAGGCCTTCTGGATATAATTGGTGTACCTCACGTGAGTAGAGGAAATGAAACCCAGCATGGGTCTATATTGTCCAAATGCAGCAGCTGATGAAGTGAACTGCCTGCTAAATCAGCCCCCAACTTTCTCTTAGCAGGAAGGAAATTGTTACAGGTGGAAGCCTAAAAGTGAACAGTGTACACAACAGCGGAACCAAAGCCTGAAAGCATCTTAAACTGACAGGGTAGGTACACCTCAAAATCATGCTAGAAACTGGAAAAGCTTTTTTCCAGCCCCCAGCACGACAGTTCACCCTCCAACGGAACAGTCACACCAGGTTCAGCCCCACTGCAGCCCACAACATGCCTGAGCTATGTTCCCTCCTTCACATGACATATTTGTTCTCTCTGTAAACCTATGCCACTTAAGGATTCCCCATTGCTGGGGGAAACACGGCTATGATTAAGGTTCCTCTCTAACTCCTTGGCACCTCCCAGGTCACACACAGGATTGATGGGAGGGCTCCTTTAATTTGAAACCAAGAAATAATCTGGTCTGTTTTACTGTTTCACTTGAAGCCAGCAAAAGAGCTAAACTGTTTTCCTACACATTTCTATTATGCAAGACACTTTCAGCGATTCAGGTGGAATAAAAGCACTCAAGTTGGTTCACTAATTTGCATAAGTAAAGTCGTTTAAGCTACGCTAAAAAGGTATTATGACCAAAATGTTATTATTAGAAACCAGCACCCTGAAAACACTAACTACTGAAAAATGTTTTTTGTCTACTTTTATAAATTATCCAAACGTTGTTCCTCCTCCATTACTGACAATAATACCAGTGACATGCATTATGCATTAAATATTTTTATAATAATTCAGAGCTATTTGTATTAAACAGTGATAGCAGATATTCACTTAAGATTTTAAAATGTTAAAGTTGATAGTATACAGTACATATCAGAATATCATAGATTAGATTACGGTGGGTATCTTCAGGCAATTTCATTTTATATGGAATGGAAGGGTGGGAGACTAAGATTTTTTAATCCAAAAAATGCTGCTCACCATTTGACCTGAACTGATAAAAGTCAAGAAGTTCATATCTGAACTTGTCACTTAAAGGTGAACTAACAATTTTTAGCAGTAAAGGGCAAAGAATCAAAATCAGCCATATAGCATATGAACGGAGGTAAAAACCTCAACTTTACAGTTAGAAAATGAAACCTGGAGCCAGTAGCCACTGGCTACTATATCAAAGTCTCTCCCGAAGATATTATGACACCCCAGCTGTTAGGTAATCCTTGAGGTGAATTAGTGGGCATCTCTGCTGCAGAAGTCCAGTCACGCAACTGGTATTTTTGCAGAATCAACAGAGAGGATATGAATGAACTGTTCTCTAATTATTCTGGCAAGGTAGAGGAGGACATTCTGCACTTCATTCTCTGGTGTCATCAATCTGACGTCTTTATAACTGTTAAATTAATTTTTCTATATTTCAGGAGTCTGTCTCAGTTCTTAATCTTATAAGGATGAAATTCGCTCTGCCTTACAAGGTCTTAGAAAGTTCCTAGTGCAGCAGATCCCTTGATATTCTAGTGTCCACACTAAGGACAGGTAACTGGAGAAATCTGTGGGTGTTGCAGATTGTGGGGTTTTTTGCTCAGACACTTCATAGTATTCCACAAGGAAGCATACCAAGGCCTTCTGGATAGACACAAGGGCGTTATTGATAAACACTGGATCTCTTCAGAGGCATGCAGCCAAGACTGTGCAAAAGATACCAAGCCTTCTTTAGCCCAATGCTTCTCGAAAAGGTAATTCTTTTTGTGTGTGTATATACTCCAAACATAAATATACGCTACCCTGGGTTGGGTGTTTTGGCATCCCATGATTATTTACTGTCCACTGTAAAAATGTTAGTGCTTGTATTACTCCAGAATAAATATATAAATAGAACTACAATCCTGCCACAGGAAAGAACTGTATTTCCTTTCAACACAGTTACACCGGGTTGCTCACCCAGAACTTGACTGAACTAATTGTGTCCTTTGCTGCTGCACATAACAGGAATTTTCATGCCATCCAAGTCACAGAAATTTCAAATGTTGACCCAAAAAATCAAGGTCAGCTTAACTCCACATCCTCAGCTGAGCCCCATGAAAATTTTTTCTCACTGTCTTTATTACATAAATGATTTTAAGAGGTATATTGAAAGAAGCAGGCAGTTCTGGCCAAGAATAGCTCTTACCTCCACTGTAAAGAATCCATTACAGATCCACAGTTGTTTATATGAGTGCTGCAATTAGAAATAATACCTTTGTGAAAAATCCTATCTACGCTACATATTTTTTATTATGAATAACAAGAAAATGGTTCTTATTTTTTCTCCTTTGATTATTTAGTATTATTGTTAACAGTAACAGATACAAATGGATACCGACAGTCCAGGGATGGTGAAGCGTCTTTTTAAAATCAGTTATAGTGTTTACTGGTTCTTAGATGTTATCATTTGGGTCCAACCATTCATTTTTCTTATTGACATACTTTGATATTAAATACCTGTAATACATATGAAGGCATCCTACTTAAATTTGTTTTTTCCCATTGAGATCATGACAAAAATGCAGGAATGAGACAACGGGTGATTACTGAACCAAAACAGCTGCTTACCACAGTCCAATTCTGTTCCTAGAGAAGTAAATGAGAAAATTTTGCCTTTCGGTCCACGGAGGGAAGATGCAAGCCCTAACTGAAGTAGCCACAATGCTATTATATCATCTCTGTCTTAGAGCTATTCAACCGAAGAATACTCTTACACAGTGTTAATAAATTAAATTTCAAAAATGGTGTTTTGCTAATTGATTTTACCCTTGTATATTAATAACATTCAAACAAGACTACCACAGCTATATAATAATACCATTTGTTCCTCTGTCATACTTAGCGTGGAGATTATTCATGATTTCAAGGTCACAGGTAAAAACGCCATATTGTACAAATCTAAAGAAACCAGAACACTAACTTCAAATATTATAGAAACATGTGGCAACTACTAGTTCAAAGGACCAAATGTATGTTATCATTGCATGTATATACCGTGTTACATCATTTCATGAATTTGAAAATCAGTAGAGGAATGAGAAACCTTGAAGCCTGTTTCTGGTCACTGAGTAACGCAAAAGATAGAACTTGCAGCAGCACCAGTGTATTTAACTCTGACAAGGGAGCACAACGCCCTAAATGGGAATGAGAGGATCCTTCTGATTGGACTCTGCCATTACACAACACGACACACTGTCTGATGCTGGAGCTTTTCTATAAGGGATGCCAGATGGAGTTCTTATATTTTTATGCCATGGTAATGCATTAAAGTATTTACTATCTTATCCTCATTAAAACTCTTTGTAATCAGTAAGTGAATACCAGGACCCCATTTCACAGATTCAGCCACGCAATAAAGTTGCACGCTGATAATGGTAAACCTGGAAATGCAACTTAAGGGTTGCTAACTCTGTCTAGTATCTGTTCTCCTGTGGCCACAATTTAGTAAGTTTACTTGACCAGACTGCTTATTTACTGTAAGGACTTGTGACCTTGGCCAAGCTCCTGTTGCCTTTAATCTCTGCTCCTGACGCTAAAGGTAGTACATTTATCAGAGCTGGGAGTACCTGAATGAAGCTGGTCAGGAAAAAAACCCTCTTCACACTCATATGCTTCCACCTACTTTGTCATCCATTGAGGACAGGTGCTTTCTGTGAATGAAACAGAAAAGAAGAAAGAAATGCTTTTTTTTTTTTAATGGGAAAGAAATAACAGAAGGGGTAACTCTCTGCTTGGTTAATGAAAAATAAATATTAAAATTAATATGATGAAGTAGAGTGCATTCTCAGTTACTCCTTGTTCTTAGTGTGCTTCAAATCTTTGAACAATTTGGGGAATGGGCAGCCTTTGCAAGAGGACTGGTTTTAGTTCTCTTAAAAACGTACCTTCATTGAGACAGGTAATTCTCACAGGAAAAGTTTTGTTGTTGTTGATTTCCATACAACTCCTATTCCAAAAATTTGCTGAAGAAAACAGCAAATATGCAAAAACCACACAAGAAAATATGTTTGAATTTTGAAGAACAAGTTTTCATTGAAAGTAGTAACCAAGAAGAAATGACACTACAGACACTTGGCTGAGTTTTATTTTTTAACACAGAAAGATTTGTGAGCGGAGTTTGTGTCATCACTTCATAAGTAACCCTCTTCTTTTTGGTATCTTGTAGGACTTTAAACTTATCATGTGATTATTTCCACCACCTCTCAGCTTACTGGTGGCTCACTTATTTTGTCTTATGAGACCACAGGGTAGAAGTGGCTTTGCGCATGCTTTTAAGTTTAAACTAATATTTGGCACATTTTCTTCCTCTCCTTTCTATACCTCCAGGTAAGGCACATAGCACAACAGTGAGCAAAGAGGTGAGATTCCGGTTGAAATGATGTAATGCTGAAAATTAAATTTACACACAAGTGTTCAGAGTCTGGGTCATAGCTGGGTCACTCCTCTGAGTGGGAGGCAATCCAGCAAGGAGCACCGGATAATGATTTCTCTATGCTGAGGCCCCTTTCATGAAATATTGCACAAGGCTCTACCTTTATATCTGAATCTAATCTGATTCACTGTGTATAACTATTGGGATCGGTTGTGTGCTAGTAAGAGGTTATATTATTTCGTTACATGCTGTACTATGTCTCCTTTTCCTTTCAACCTGCTAGCACCCAGAAATAAGCTTTCCAGAACCTGAATCCTTACCCAGAGATAGTGGTTTAGATAAAGGGCTGGCTGAGGCTTTTTACAGAATACCGTATATTGTTTAGAGCTGGAGGGAGAGGGAGGGGGAGATATTATTTTTTTTTCCCTTGCTCCTTGAACAGAGAAGGGAATTTGTCTTCGTTGTTTCCACACAGTCACCTATTGCCGAGGCCATTCTTTCTTAGCTGTATTTATCCAGTGTGCTCGTTTGCATCCAGGTATAGCCATCACACACCTCTTCATAACCTTGGGATGAGCTTTCTATAATAGCTTCTAAGTGGGTTCCATCTTGAGACGGTAGGAAGTGCCTGTAGAACATCTCTGCCCACCTACGGGTGTAACCAGGCCTTCAGAGAAGGCACAGGCTCATCTAAGCAATTCTTGGTGGGACAGGCTTTGCAAAACACCTGCGAGTCTTGGGAACACAATCACTTGCACCGAAAGGTAAAACAACCTGTGCTGTTTCCTTCTGCCGTGCCAGTCCTCAGTCTCTCACATATGACATCGCCAAGGATTTTGCACTCTACCTGCAAGGTTTCCCGCTGCCACATGACAATTCTGCAGCCAGCCACAGGCTGACAACCACAGCACCAAGAGAGCGGCTGTCAGGGCCATTTTGCATGAAGCGCACGCAGCTCCTACCCAGAGAAGCCCTAATGTGTTGATTTACAGAGTCCTCTTGGCTGACATGGGAAAATGAGTCTGGTCATGGTTGATTTAACATTTTATGGGCAAAGAGTCAGCCTGCTATAGTAAGTTTGGAGTACTGCAAACATTTTACACATTTACACACAAGACCACGGGAAAAAAAAAAAATATTCAAGATGTTAAGTGTTTTTGATGCTCACATCGCTTGAGCTCTGTTAAAAATAGCTTAAGTTTCAATTAAATAAATACCAGGGCGTACGTTACGGGCCAGACCCTTGGGCTGAGTTAACGGCTCTGGGTGCGCGGGCACAGCCGCCCAAGGCAGGCGGAGCTCGGTCAAAGCACGGGGCGGGCTGCGGTGGGGTTGCGGTGCCCGGAGCTCGCCGCGAAGAGGGACGGGACCACGCCGGCGAGTCCCACCAGCCAGGTGCCGGCACCACCGCGGGAACCGACCCGCTCCAGTACTTTCCCGCGGTACTTACTAGGGGTCGGGCACGTCTCCCCTTCTCTCTCGACTACCACGGCTCCCCCAGCCCGGCAGCAGGNCGGCGGCCGCGGGGTTGCCCGGTGGCGGCATCGGTACCGCTCCGTGTCCTTTTGCAGGCGTTGCTGCTTGGGCCTCCCCGCCGAGAGGGTGGAGGGGGTGAGAGGGTCGGGGGTGGAGTTCCCCGTAATTAACTAAAACAAACCAGCAGCGGAGCGGTTGCCTAACTTGCGCTGCTGCTGGTCGGTGTGCCTGAACCGAGTACGCCGCCTACG
>VZTM01004452.1:0-17404 GCA_013400555.1 Jacana jacana | reverse complement strand
GTGGTGCACGGGGCAAGACGAGGAGCAGTCAACATTCCTTGCTCCTGAACTACTACGACCAATGGAAGCACACACACACAAAAAAAAACCCCATCTGCCCTCCCCCTCCACCGTTTCAGCTTCTCGCCGCAGTTAATAACACGCGTTACTGCCCTCCCGAAGCGCAGGCCAGAGCGGGGGACATTCCACGTGGGGGACGACCCACTCGGGGACGTCGTACCGAGGGGGCTTGGTTTCCCCGCAGGCAAGGGGAGGCTTCTTCCCTTTGTCTCTACGGCCCTGCGCCGTTTCGTTCGGGCTCCCTCCCGCCAGGCGGCGCTGCCGGGCCCCCGGCGGAGGCGGAGGGGGCGCCGGGNTTCACTCTGAAGGGTAAATAAATTGCAGTTGTATGAAAAACAATTGGTGCTACATGTGTTCATAACAGATGGGATCTTATCACAGTTTAACTGTAATAAATTCTGACTTCTGGAAATTGTAATCTTTACTCCATGCTAGATGTCTCATTTTTACTGTAATAACAGAGCTACAAACTTCTGAGGGCGAGAAGAGAAAAGTTTTCGGTGCTAGCGTTGCTCAAGAGCCAGGACACGCTCCCGCAGGCTCTCTGCAATCGCGGCTCTTTCAAAGTTTCCGTGAAAACACGTCTGAAAATCCAAAAGGGAGAGAAAACCCTGGCGCACAGGGAAGCAAACAGCTGATCCTTCCCCCGTTTGATAACGTTATTTACTAAGGCCAAAGATAACAGTCCTTCAAATACATGCAGAAACTCTAAGAATGAGCTCTCTGCGTGGAGAAGTCCTAGCAAGTGACAGGTCACACTTCGCTTTGCGAAGAGAGAAAATGTCAGAAGAAGCAGCCCAGCCCCCGAGGAAGCCGAGACCAAACTTTAGATTAATCCTCCTGCGCTGCAGATCACAAAATTAAAAAATAAATTTGAATAACCACTGAAGGGATAAAATTATAACAATAAATTGTCCATATTCACTGAGACTGCGGGACTAATTATTTTCGCCATCTCGGCTTCCCATTGCTGTTTATCAAATCGCAGGGTAAATGCTTGTAAATCCATTACTTTTCCATAAATCCTTTCGCCGCTTTCTTTTTGGCCAATGCTTTTGCAACATTAATTGGTTTTATTGCACTTTCTGAAGTTACTGTATATTAAACTCAAGCAAGTTTGCTCTGAAAGCGTTGTTTTTTCCATCGTCAGGAAACCCGTGAACGGGAATTACTGAAGCTACTTACAGACTCTAGTCTTCTTCCCCCCAACCCCCGCTGTGATCTTGATGGCGAATGTGAACTGCAAATTACAAATTTCTAATAATCTACACTGGTACAGAAAACAGCCCCTTTATCGCCGGTGAAAAATTAGTCCAAACCCAACCACCACGCATTGCCATTGTTTTTAAACGGGGGGAGGAACCAAATGCTGCTGGACGCCTGAGATCAAACGGACTAAGAAACATTTTGCGAGTCATTTACGTTACTGGATGGACAGCAGTTATTTTTAGGAAAGGATTTTCGATGTATAACTAGAAGTTCAATGTAATTTAGGAGTGAGTATACACGCTCCGGGTTCCTCAAACCCTTCTCCTTTTTCCTCAATCACCTTAAGAAAACCGGACCCAACCAGCCTTAAACTGATTAATGATTTCTCACTTAATATCGGCTAATCTCCAGTTCTGTCACGATAGCCCCGTGATGATTATTTAGGTATTTAAGAGCGTTAAAAGCTGAAGCTTATGTTGAGAGCGCTCTCCCTCCGCCCCACTCCGCACCCGGACTGCACAGCCTGAGCCCCCGGCAGCCACCCCCTCCCCGGAGGGGCCAGGCGCCCCCCGAGCGGCGAGATGCGCCTTCACACAGCCCTTTGCAAGTCGTTACCGTCAGAACTAACTAAGCAGCCTCCTCTCTGCCGGCGGTGTCCTACAGATTCACTTCAAGGTATTTCAGTGACGCAAGAGTCTTGTAATACGAATAGGAATAATTACTGTGGGTCACAGAAGACGCGCAGAACGGACTATTTTAGGTAGGACTGAAGAATGTCAGTATTTATGAGCCTATCCTTCGTATTGCGGGTTCGATGTTTGTACCCCCTCCTTGGCTGTCCAGATTTCTTACTCATGTATGTATGCTGCTGCCCACTAAGAGATTTTGCAAAGGTAAACGCATGGGTTGCTAGTAATGCCATCATTATTTATACTGAGAGGAGGAGAGGAAGGACAGAAGGGAGAAAGCCCGAGAGCTGCTCCCTGCCTGCACCTAAGCCTTACATAGCAACGGGTGGGCAGCCTGGGCGCAGAGCAAAGCTCATGGGCCTGGCAACACTCAAAACCCCCCAGCACCCAGGACCCTGCTGTGGCACCTCAGCATGACCCTCAGGGTGCTTTGCCTCTTTGCTGAGGCAAGCAGGACCTGAGAAAGGCCACAGGATCTCCTGGCTCACTGGCTGCCTTCCTGGTGGGACGCAACGGGGCAGTGCAGTGCTTGGGTGCCCTGGCCAGAGCAGCAGTCACCTCAGGGTCCTGCCAGCAGGGCAAGGCCTTCTGGTTGTGGCAAGGCTGGGAGAAGGACCATTTTCAGCCACACACCCTGTTTAGGAAAAGCCATCACATCCACTGCCATGGCTTTAGAGGGGTTGGTTCAGCTGGGACTGGGACAGATGCCTAAGTGTGAGGTATCTTGCACACTTTATGCAAGGTGAGCCATCTCATTCCTTTTCAGCCATCACAAGATCCAAAACTGCAGCCACAATATAATGTTCTAGTTTCACTGAAGTTAGTAAACATTGGCCTAGATTCTCAAACACAGCCAGTCTACCTTACAGTTGTGGGGAACCATCTCCCCTTTTGTACAATTCATAGCCCTTAATCCTTTCTTTGTGGAGATACATTTTTTCCTACCAGGAAAGATCAGTTGCTGCCATCATCTACAGTGCTTTTTCTCCATGCTTGAAGTACTTGTCTTGGGGCAGAGGAATACATATCAATTCCCAGATCTGAAAGGTTTCAAACCCACAATTCTCACTTCTTATTAGGGTTCCTAATCACCAGGCTATTCTAATGTGGGAAAAATCTCCACCCCTCCTTTGAAGGCATTTCACTTTGCATAAAAATGCACCAGGCCAGAGGGAAAGAGAAGGAAGGAACAAGACTATTTAGTCTACTGATTATGGTGCTTGCCAAAGCCTGGAGCTCAGGTCTCCCAGTCAGTGCTCAGATTTAATCGTTCCCACCTACTCTCTCTTTGCCCAGGATAAAGCTTTAAACGTTCTACACACAAAAAAAAGGGTAACACTTTCAACATCCCCTTTCCATCCCAGATGGTAATTAGAGATGAGTCTACTCAGGTGGAGTAGGAAAAAATGCAGACCTGTAGCCACTAAGTTATTAGATAGATAGATATCTGCATTGGGATCTTCGAGTCACCATTTTTAAAAAAAAAAGTAGAAACCACCATGGCACATTGGGTGACAGCAAGCTTTGCCTGACAACCTCTTAGTGAAAAATGCAAAACTTCCCACCATATGCATTGATTGTACAGCAAAGAAAAGTTGGTTCTTGTAGAAAAGTTCCTGGCTGTGATAGGAAGAATGTTTCTCCTCTTTGATCTGTAGTTTTGTTCTTTGTCCCATGCTATTTGGAACCACTGGTGACCATCCCCTCTAACCACACACATACACAGTTGTGCTGCTGCTCACCCCAGCCTGTGTCAGAATACCACAGAAATTCACTGATGGAGACCAAAACAAAACCAGCCAAAATCTCACTTGTCCCTACATGCATTTTTACAAGATTTCAAGCCTATTTTGCTGGCTTTTAAAAAGAAAATAATAACTGCATAGCCAGTTTCCATCATTAAATACTTGAGCTCATGAGTCTGAGAACATTCACAAGAGTTTAATTTTTTTTTTGTCCTATGTGCCCCCACCCCCCAATTCCCCCCCCTTTGCAAGATTACAATTTCCTTAAATATATATTGCACCAGCAGGCCCAGGGAATGCGTTCCAGATAAAACAGATGAGTAGTAATAAGTTCTTTTTTAGAAGGATCAGCTGTTAAATACATTCCAGTAGAGGTGTCAAACAGATTTTATGAAGAGAGCTAATCACATTTATAATTACGGTCTTCAGGCTGACTTTACAGAGTTAGAATAAAATGTTATGCTTGATCAAAAGCAGATCTCCTACATACATCAATAGGTTTATAAAAAGATTGAGAAAGGAATTTAGACCAGATGGAACAACTAATATTTTCTGGATTTACAAATCAGGTACTGACAAATTCACTGAGAAAACTGGCTACTCAAAGTGCTACAAACTTGTTCTAGAGTTAAATAAATTGGAAAAGTGTTAGAGCAAGTCTTACCTCCTCAATGGCCAGCCACCACTTTTTATACTAGTTTAACTTAACTATTTCCAAAGTGACTGAGCTAGAATGGTACATTTCCTACAAGTAAAAATACCAGTAGACCCTATCACTACTGACAGAGGATAGCAGTATAGTTTATCCCTATTAAAGAAGGTACTAGTGAATCATCATAGCTGTGTATGTACTATCTACCACGTCACAGATTATGGAAAAAGCTAACTCTGTAAGAAAAAAAATAATATTTATTCTAACTCAAACTTTACAAACACAGCATTCCACAAGGTTAATTGGACTTGCTGGTTAATGGAATTGTGTCAATTTAAACGTACACTTTTAAGCTAATAAACTTGTACACACCCTAAGTTCACAATTCAGTGTGAAATTCTAGTCAGCCTGAAACTGGAAGTTTTCTAGCAACCCTATGGTAGGCAGGATTTCTCCTGGGACAAAAAAAAGCCCTAAAGCTTACAAATTCTAATTCCATATAAAAAAAGAACTAAATATCTGCATCACAGTTGTAAAATTCATGGCAATTCAGAAAGGAGCTTGGGAGTACCTTGGAGCAAGTGATGGGGACTTTGGTTTTCTGTCAGTGGTGAGAATGTTCAGATGACAAAATCTGAAGATACCAGGCAAGGTAGATCAGTAGTAAATAGGTAAAAAACCCCCAAACATTGAACTTCTAGATGTTAGGCAAAGCAGAGGAGGTTTTGGTCATTGTATCACAGACAGACACCTTTGAGCTGGCATCTCTTAAGGCAATAAGAGCATGGGGAGCTTAATCAGGACGTCTGTCTGGTCAGTCATCTCATGTTTTACTCAAGAAATTACTGCATTTCAGTGATGGGCAAGATGGGTGCATTTTTACCTTGTATATATTATTTACACAAAAAAGACTCATTCGGGACTTTTCCCAAGAAAATAATAGAATAGTAAGTTAACTAAAAGAAAAAACCTTTAAGAAATCCTTCAAATTAATAAGAAAATAAAGGAATACAAAAGGTTCTATGAGTAAAAGAACAATTTTTTTTATGCAGAGCACCTCTGAAAATATTCACATCTGCTCTAATAGCTAATCATCTTGGATGGAGCATTCACAATAGTTTAGATATAACTAAGCAAAC
This sequence comes from Jacana jacana, assembly GCA_013400555.1. Taxonomy (NCBI): domain Eukaryota; kingdom Metazoa; phylum Chordata; class Aves; order Charadriiformes; family Jacanidae; genus Jacana; species Jacana jacana. The sequence continues at coordinate 11,910 of VZTM01004452.1, read as the reverse complement.
ACAATAATTGCTCAGTAATTTAGCTCAGTTTTTGTATGCATAGATACACAGACCAGTTTGCACGCTAACTTGAGTACTAGCAGAATGAGGTAGCAAGTTTTGCATCTCCATCTTGAAAACAATTATTGCATAACCATGTTATTTCATCATCTACTAAAAGTTAAACTCATTTGTGCAACATTATCCCAGTCTTTTTGTTGTGGACATTAAAATGAAGGAAGGCACATTTCTGTGAAGTCTCTTTTGATGTATTTTGTAATAGTTTAATTCTGGAAAAATGTGTTGTGAGCTTTCGAACAGATAAAAGGAAACTATGCTCTCCACACCCCCATCACAAGCTGTCCTTAGGAATGTGAGCATGCACAACTCTGGAAGTGCAATAATCATCATCTTGCTCATTACCTGGGACCTCCAGGGCTAAATCACAAACCTTTACACCTCGAGTTAAATACCCTAGCAAGCAGCTGTAGCATACTCATATCCGCTGTTGGCCAGATGCGGACGGAGTGGGAGGCATAGCACAGTGAACAGTGGGCTACATATGCATACCTACTTAAAATCAAGTTAAAGATTGGCTAGAGACTAATCCATTTTATAGCATAAGAAATTGATTTTCGGAGGAGTTGAACTACAGGTGCTCAAGTCTCTTTAAAAAAAATCAGCTTAATTCTGGTGGTACTATCAACAGGGTGTACTACAGCATAGGAAAGCATGGGAAACAGCATAGGAAAGCATGGGAAACACTACCTTAGACTGGCATTCCCTAGGTTGGGGGCCCATTGTGTGCAGTGTGACACAGGTGGTTTTCTCCTGAAGTGGTGGCTAAGGGCATTTGTTTATAACTACAAAACTGGGGACAGAATGGACTACAAATGTTATCACCCAGTTTTTGGGAGGCAATGTACAATGCACTTAATTAATTAAATCCTCATCAGAACAGTAAGAGGTGATAAGATGCTTTATATTCTATTACTGATAAGTAATGAGAATATTAGAAATAAGACAGTTGCAGAAGTCAGCTCTGGATCAAGTCAGACAAAATTGATTTCAGTTAAACAGGAGAACAAATGAAGTAGGTCTCCAAAGGTTTCAATTTCAGAAGGGCAAACTGGTGTAGTCACGGCAGCTTGTCTGAGGAGCGAATAGATTGAGTAGGGAGCAAAGCGTTACAAATACTTCACAAAGAACACTAAAATGGTCAAACAGAGGGGAAAAAAGAAACCCAGAAGGTGGTAGTCCAGGCCTAAGCTGGATGTACTATCATCTCAATAAATGCTTTATGAGTTGGAAAAAAGAAACAAAAGTAACACATGGGGAAAAAACTCTTTTGTCTGGTAATCACCCTTATCTTAGAAGTATAAGGGAAAAGTAAGAACTGCCAAAAGAGGAGATGTTTTAGGCTTTGCAAAAGATATTAAAATGGATAAAGGGTTTTTTTTTTCAGTTGCATAAATAAAACTGAAGAAAGAAAGGAATGCAGTAGAGATTAAGGATAATGCAGGCATGTTCCTAACCTCAAAATGATGTGTTGCATTAATTTAAATAAGAAGGGTAACACTGAGCATGAGGTGAAAGGGAAATAGCTTATAGGAATTATGTTAGACAATGAAAATCAGGTAAAGTAGAAATAAAATAAAACCTAGTATCACTTGAAACTTTAAGAGTCTAGATGCAGACTTCTATAATGTGAGACCACAACAGTAGCAAGAACCTTCTACCAAACTCAACCAAAACAAAACTAGAACAAAATTAATAAACACTATTGTGAAAAGGGAAATACGTCTGAGATTGATACATTTATCATTCTGATTCCAGTAATAGCCAAAACTTTAAAATTACTACTTGAGAGTAACAAGGTACAGAAAATAAATAAGATTATTTCTAAGCTATAGTCTAGGAGTATCCAAGGTACACTGAATAACTTGCTCTGATTAAAAACCGAACCAAACCAAACAGAAAACAACCCCCAAACCAAATTCTAGCATTCTGGGCTAAAAAAATCGCCGGTGTAATTTCTTAACATCAATAAGGCAGCTATGTTAAAATGCAATGACTATGGGTCACCAGGGTAGGGCAGCTGGTGTAACTTCTAACAGAGACAAGGAAAAGTAATAGTGTTGCAGAAAGGTGATGAGCTCACCTGAAATACTGTATAAAGCCTAGTTACCCGCATTTGAGAAATTAACTGGAACTAGAGCAAGTAGAGGAGAAGGATTACTAGGAAGATTCTGGCAATAGAAAGCCTATTTTATGAAATGAGATTTAAAAAAGCATGATTTGTTTAGTCTACTGTAAGAAAATCTGAGAGAGGATATGATTGCTATCTAACTGCAGTCGTTTAAAAACTGAGAGAGGAAAAAAAAAAGGGGGGGACTATTTAATTTAAAAAGAGAATTTTGGCACAAGCCTGAATAGACTTTTGCTGGTCACAAATAAACCAAGTTTGAAATTAGAAGGTGATTTTAACCAACTGGTGATGAATCTTTCTGATAGCTGGTGCAGGTGGGTGTTTCTTTTGTTGTTTTCTTTTGTTTGTTTGTTTTCGTTGATGTTTTAAAGTATGATAGTAGCTCATTGCTTTTGACTCTACCCTAAGTCAGTGACAATGGTAAATGTCTCACTAGCAATGCTGTAAAGCAATCACATTCTGCAACAGCCATCCTCTGGGAATAGTGGGAATAAACCACACAACTTGTTAAGACAGAGTACAACACACTTAAAAAAAGAATTACTTGATGTGGTGGCTGCTAAAGGGAGGGGAGGACCCAGTAGCTCAGCGAATGCCTTCCTGTTCTAAAGTCTTGCAATGCAGGAGTTGGGAGATAGGATTAAATCTACCATGATAAAATGATTAAATAACAATTTTGTGATAGAAAGAAGTGTACGATACTAGTGGTCAGGTAAACAATGCTCTAAAGCCTCTGTGTTTCCTCCCAACACTTTTTTTTTAACAGAAGTAAATCACAAAACAACTGGTCAAAACCAGCCACATTACACAAAAAAACCACTACAGAACTTCCTTCTGAAGAGGAAAACTATCCTACCAGACCCTTACTTTTTCTTCTGGAAATTGAGTTATTAGCAACATCCATAAAATCTTAAATTGAACCTTTTATATTTAAGAAAATAATCCCACCAAAAAAAATTTCTGCCTTAAAATGAAATACCATATTACAAGTTACATCATTAGCAAACAACCTGAAGGCTACTTTGATATCAAACATAAAATCCTCTCGTTTAAAGAAAAATAGCTCCTTATAAAGAAAGTTTACTTTCAATAGCAAGCGGAAAAACATCTGAAACAAAGACAATTTAAGAAGATGATGTTTTGTGAAAGGATTTTTCTTGACACATACTTTAAAAAGGCCTGAAAGAAGTTATTGTGACAACAACAATCCCTCAGATGAAATTAAAATAAAATAAAACAAAAATTAATTTAATTTCTGCTTAGTCACTGAGCTGCTTGCAATCCTCATTGAGGTTCCATGGAGAGCAGAACACCAGGTCTGTACCAGCCCAGCCACAGCTCAGCTCCAGCACTGGCCTCACTGCCTTTCTGGTAGGCTAAAAATGGCTCCTGCTTCTGTCTTCCAGGCAGTTCAATGCCAGGAAAAACTGCACCAAAGCCTCCCAGCAGCCCTTCTTTCCTTTGTAAAAAGGAGCCCAGTGTGACAGAGGTTGATTTTTCCCAGGTGAGCCAGTTGAATCACACAGTTTCTCTCAGTTTGCCCAATTAGCATTACTCAGTGCCCCACAATGTGGCAAATTTCTGTGAGGTGGCTGTAAAGTCCAGGAGACGCCAGCAGTGGCTGTGCCCGGGCATTTTGCATCTGGGGCTGGGAGTTTTCTTTACAACTACTTGAAAGGACATTGTAGAGAGGTTGGTGCTGGTCTCTTCTCACAGGTAATTAGCGATAGAACAAGAGGGAATGGCTTCAAGCTGCAGCAGGGTAGGGTTAGGCTGGACATTAGGAAAGAATTCTTCCCAGAAAAAGCGGTCAGACACTGGGATGGACTGCCCAGGGAGCAGGTTGAGTCACCATCCCTGAATGTGTTCCGGAGTCGTTTAGATGTGGTGTCGAGGGATATGGCGTAGGGGAGAAGTGATGTAGTGGGGCTGATGGTTGGACTCAATAATCCCAAGGGTTTCTTCCAATCTGAATTATTCTATTCTATGAAGTAACCAGGGAGGGGGACAGGCAAATCCTCCCTCTCTCCAGCAGCCACGTCTGACTCCACAAGTCCCTTTAAGGCCTTCAGAGGTGAGGAGCTGAGGCAGTGGTGTGGCTTCTCCTGAGGGGAGGCAGCAGGGAACCTTCTAGAAGCCCCTGGGTTGGGGCGAAACACTGCTGGCAGGATGAGGGGCTGCAGGTTCTGGTGGGGAATGGCTGACAGCCCCAAGCAGTGCAGGCTGCCTCAGGTGATGCATGTGGCTGCAGGCATCCTTTCTGCTTTGCTTTTACAGCCAATGCATGGGGGAACAGGCATTTTATGTCATGAAAGAGGTGCTGCCGACAGGACAGCCCCAAGGAAAACTATAGGTCTATATGTCCCCCATGCTGGCTAGTCCCCTGTCTCCAAGCCAGCCCAGGAACCCTATGTTTATGGCGGTGAAGGAAGGGATCGCACCCATGCTGAGCATCCCACATGCACAAATGAGGGACAGGTAGGCCTTACTAATTACTATTTTCCCAGGCAGTTTTTTTAGCCTGGATACTGTGGTGCTGACACTCTCTAAAATTAATACTGAGCTTGTGCAAACAGAGTGACACAAACATGGGTTGCATCATTCCTAAATATATCTTTATTTTATTGCATCATAGATCAGATTAGCCAATAATTGGTGAGGCTGATGATACATATTTAAAAAAAAAAACCCAAACAAAAACATATCTTCAATAGACGAATTATCTTACTTGCTGATCCTATTTCAGAAATCTAGAATGACCTCCCTGGCAAGAAACCCAATTGGTCTTGGGCTTGCACACTTCTGAAACATGTTATCACCGAACATTTGCGTAGTGTCTGATATCTATAGTCTGCTGTGACATTAAACAGGGATGTGGACTCCTGCCCACAGCACGTAAACTGTAAATGTGATAATAGTACTGACTTCTTCATTTCATTCCAGGCTGCTGGGGGAAGCACTGGGGGCTGGAGATGTGATCGTAGTTGGAAAAAAAGCAGATCAGTCTTCACGGGCTCTTCAGGAGTTGCTGAGAACACAGCTGTGGCAAGTTCATGTTAAACATGCCTGAAAGGCCATTATGGACTAGAAAGCAGCCATTTGCTGGTGGCAACTTTTAGGTGCAACTGAATTTAAAGATACACTTGTTTATTCAGAGGAAGATGCTAATAAGGCCACCCAGTCTGTATTTGAATTGGTAAAGCCCCATGTTAGAAAAGAATATTGAAGTGGAGGTACAAAAACTACACAAAGTAGAAAAAAAAAAAAACAATTTTGGCTACATATTAAGAATTCCTACTGATACTTTAAATCATGAGCAGCAAGTCCCAGCTGTATACATTCATTAATCTTGCGTCTTCCTTGAAATGTATAGCTCGCTATTTTACTTTTCCAGAAAGTAACCGCAGCTAAAATCGGTAACAGAGATAAATGATAGAAATGTAACAGTGGAAGTTCTGGGGCTTGGACATTAATGTTTTATTAAGTCTTTGAGACAGCACTCATGACAGAACTAGGCAAACGCAGGTGACATACACAAATAGACCATGTGAAGAAAGGAAAGCTTTATGGTCTAAAGTCTTGGGTATGGGGTTTTTGTTGTGTTTTCTTTTTTTTTTTTTATTCTGAACTAGAACAAAGATTTTTATTTTTTTTTTCTTCCCTGCAAAAGAATAGCAATTTTGCTTTCTTCTCCTGGACTCTTATATAAGTTGATGGAGCACTGTCACACTCAAAACCCTATTTTTTTGGCTATTCAGCAACAAAGGAAGAAAAAAGGTTTTCCTTCTCTTCATAGTACTTACTAGTTCGCTAATGACGTTGAACACAAAATATGAATAATATGCAGTTCATAAAACCTCCAAGGACACAGGAAAATGTAGGTTAATAAGGGCGGGGGCTTACAAGATCTGTGCTTATTCTGCAAACAACTGTGACATTTTCAGATCTGTCAGTTGCATTTAGTAACAGAGATACAGATTTCCTGTAAAAGCAAGCAGGGATAGCCTCACAATTTATCTCCATACAGAGCTGTGCTGATTTGACCAAAGGCTTGGCTGCACATGGAACCATTCAAGAATAAAAGCAGCATTCTTACTGAATAACTTCTTGTGCAGACAGGCTTGTTCTAGAACGCAAGCTAGAATAAGGTAATCACGTTATGTGATAAGCTTCTCTATATGTAAAATATTTTTGTAGGGTTGTTACCATTAAATTCACAGCCTGAAATAATTTTTAAGTCAAGAAATACCTTAAATTTGAAAAAACCTTAAAACTTAGAATCCTCTAATTCAAGATTCTGGGAGATTCCCTTCAAGAATTTTTTTTTTTCCATTTGAAACTAACTTGTCTTAGTTTGATTGAGAACAGATTTAAAACACATGAAGTCACTATAGACTTCCGGTACTTTCCTTACAAATTTCACATAATCCATGAGTCTTACCTGAGCTCAAGCCTCTGAAATCTGGATTTATGTGTGGCTTGAAGCCGTGTCCTTTCATTCTGGGAACATACTGACTTGACAGTCTTCCAGTGTAGGTTCCACAGTTCCCCAGGGTGAGGATATCTGGCCCTTCTGTTTACTTATTCTCACATTCCTTCTCTGTATAAGAAGCTGCATCTTCCAGCTGTGTGTGCACCAGCAGTCTCTGGTCAGATATCACTATGAACTGGTAGGAGGATAGAGAATCACATGCGAGTTCTGATTGCCTTCTGGTGTGAATAAAGCAGGAAGTGTCATTTCAGGAGGAACATCCACAATTATGCTCTGTATGAAAGCTTGTGCAAGAAACAATCAAAGGACACGTTACAACACACGATTAGCCTTTGGCTTAAGAAAACCAAAACTTTCAGCATCAAATCCCGCACAATAAAGAGACCAAAGGAGTTAAAAAAAATATCTATTTAATTTAATAGTTTTAGTTTAGTTTAGTTTAAAGGACTAAGAATGTCCTACCTTTTTCTTCCTCACCCCTCAATCAGCATGGATATTGCAGTCTCACAAGCAAGGTCTTTAACAGCACAGTGTGAGTTTTAGGACACATAAGGAATAATCTGAAGCAGAACTAGGGAATAGCAGGTTGCAGAGGAAGAGATGGGAACAAGAGGAAGATACCAAAGGTTTGCTCAGGCAAGAAACAGAGGAGAAACCACAAAGAAGTTGTCATCTTTACTATTGTTCCAGACCAACTGTTCTATACATCGGAGGATTGTTTATGGTGTATGACACTATGAAATGCCTTAACTTCACTGAGGGAAGAAGGCATGCTACCTCCTCAGCACCACTCTTCCATTATAACTTCTAGCTTCTAGGTTGTCTGGGTTTTTGTTTTGTTTTGTTTTGTTTTGTTTTTAAATTAGCTAATTATTTCAATCTATACTTGAGTTGACTACTTAATAAAAAAAGGAAAACCAAATCTGGAATTATAAGAGATATGAGTACATACTTCTTCATGCACTTTCACTGTATAACTTGGTCTTACTGCAATTCTGTTAAATATAGTTTTACTTGTGCTAGTTTTATGGCCTTGTCTATGCCGTGTCACAATGGGTTGAATTAAAGATTAAATGTGTCTTAGTCACAACTGTTTTGGGCTGCCAGTCTTTCCCTTTTCAGAAGGGAAAAATCGAGACGTTGCGTTTAGTAAAATATGGATATAATTTTAATGTTTCTCCGTTGGTAATTGTTAATGCTTGAGTTTTTCTAAACAGGAAAAACTCAAGACAGCTTAAGATTCTGTGCAGGTCAAGCATGGCCTCTTCTGTAGAGTCCCCTCCTATAACTAATCTGCTAAGCAGACAGCAGCAATGGAAAATCCTTTTAGTATAGGTGCTGTCCAGCTATAGAATTGCAAAACCTTAGGTCTAGGGATTAGCATCATTTTAGGAATGATGGAGAGAAGCCTGCATCCAAGGCTTCACTAATCTGAAAAAGTAGTAATGTGTCAGCCTTTTAATCTAATCCCCTTGTGCAATAGTCAGACCTGACAGTTTTTTTGGTTTTAGGTGTCTTAAATCTACAATAATTACCAGTCTGTCTGTGAGTTAGTAAACTGGCCTAACCGCCAGCTTTTGAACAAGAGAATGATCAGACATGAAATAAAGACATAAAAATTATGTAAAATTATTGACTTTTGCCCTTGCGAGCTGCTTAGTGAAGAAGTGGCTTTTCTTCTGTCTTTCCAATGATAAAAAATATTTGTTCTTTCCTTGCTTTGATAGAACTCTCTACCTTATGTCTAAGACAAACACTCAGGTAACTGGAGAGCAGTTACAGAACCAACAAAGAAATTTTTCTTGGTTGACCTATAGCAAGAAACATATGAAGATTTGTAGTGCAGATTGAACTAGCATCTTTCATTCAGTGAGGAACTAGAAAGTGTAAAAGAGAGAGTAAGAAAACAGGGATGAAACTGTGGCCCTTCTGTTCTCTGATCCTGAGTCAGATATGAAGGAGCAGAACCAATGGCAGGTGGAGGATTACCCAACTGTCCCATTGCCTTAAATTGGCGAGCCCTGCTTTAACAGACATGGGTATCTGTGAATAGTCATNAAACAACCCCAACTCCCTCAATCGATCCTCATAAGCCTTGTTCTCCAGGCCTCTCACCAGCTTTGTTGCCCTCCTCTGTACTCGCTCCAGCACCTCGATATCTCTCTTGTGCTGAGGTGCCCAGAACTGGACACAAGACTCAAGGTTTGGCCTCACCAGTGCTGAGCACAGGGGGACAATCACCTCCCTACTTCTGCTGGTCACACTATTTTTTATGCAAGCCAGGATGCCATTGGCCTTCTTGGCCACCTGGGCACACTGCTGGCTCATGTTCAGCCTCCTGTCGACCAGCACCCCCAGGTCCTTTTCTGCCAGGCAGCTCTCCAGCCACACTTCCCCAAGCCTGTAGCGATGCATGGGGTTGAGTCCTTCACACTCACAGCAGTGCAGTGGCTGGCAGACGAGGAAAAGTCCATGAACTTGTGCAGTAAACATTTATTCCTGGTTCTCACTAATTCCCATGCAACCACTTAGCTTTCCACTACCAGTGAGACTGTTCTGTCTGATATTAATATTCCTTTAACACAGACCTTTTCAATTTTGTTATTTACTGCTGGCAGAATGGATTCTTGTAATGGTTTTCATTACAGTATTTGGTATTTCAATATTTTTTTATTTGTTAATAAATTGGTTTAATTGTTAAATATTCTAAGGTGTAAGTATTTGGGGAAAAATGAAGGCTCATGAAGTTATATCAGAAAACTTTTATACTGTTTGAACTATTTTATAATGCTAGAAAAAAAACAATAGTACATAAACAGTACGCTACAACTACAGAGTAGAGCACTATCACCAACGCAGGTCATGTGGGCCATTCAAAACTCATTAGATGTTACAAAATTTACCTTCTGATGTTTGAAGACTTCCTAGAGATGAAACAGTCCTTCCAGAGTTGTCATGTTCCCTGGAAAAAAGTGTTAGAGTACAGTTTTATTGCTCCTATATATTATTTAAATCTGACATACCACCACTCAAACCCAAGTCATTTTACCAGTGAAAGGGAAGTGGAAAATGCAAATAGCTATTCTGTAGAGATGGATGTGTGATTCTGAGTAGGTCCAGAAACCTAAATTTAAGAAAACCACCCCAGAGAAATCTCTTCAGTCAAGTTATAATGCAAGAAAAAAATATAAAGTCCTAACTTCAAGCCTGAAACTTTTTATTCCTTTCATAGGAAGCTTACTGAGTGACATGCATGGGCAATTATCTGAAGATAATGATTAGTCCTACTGCAGAAGTGTGTGAATTTTATGCTATTCATAGAGTCTCTGTTTGGACCCATTCTAAAAGTTATTCACTAAAGGAAAATGAGAGCATATAATAGGCCTTCTGCTTATAGTGAATTTTAGCGCAGTTAATATTGGCTTATTTTGTGTACATAAACAAGAATTGAGAAATCTAAGTCTAGGTAGAGGTCAGATTTTGTCATTTAGGGTCTGTTCATAAAAGGCCTCTTCTCTCAAATGGTACCTTACACAGAATGCACAAAAATGAAAGTTTTAGTCAATTAAGTTTGTTTAAATGACATTATGGTGGATAAGACCAAATTATTTTAGAAAGTGTTATCCTAGTGTTCAGAGACCTTGTACTTAGGCAGTCAGCCAGAATCTATCACCATGGATTCACAACAATCAAGGCCTTGACAAGTTTTATGTCTAAAGAAAACCAGTTAGTCAATTAATGGTTAAAGACTTCAAAACATCTTTTTGTTAGTATGACACTGATTCAAAAGATAAAAGACTAAGCAAATCTTTTCAATACTTTTCTGTTCTTTTCTCCAAATCTTCTGAGGAGGAGGAATGACAAAAAAAATCCAACCGCAAATCCTGCTAGAACACATAATAGTTAACTAGTAGCCAATCGTTTAGAGTAACTCTTCCATTAGTACATTTCCTCTAAAACAGAAAGAAACTTTCAATAGATTTTACCATTTCAGACTTGAGTCTTTTCTTTAATTGGATGTCGCCATTTAATTTTGAATGAAATAGTTTTTCCTTTATTGCATTCTGATACATGCCAGCTTTGACAGAGAAAGCAAGCAACATAATGCTCATATGGCACATTAAGAGCCACACTCTGTTGTGGCTTTGCACTTCAGAGACCCTAAATTCTACAAAATTTGTTCATTAAAAGGCTTGACTATAGCAGTCTGTGTTAGAGGTAATGCAATAATTGAAGGAGGCACAATTGCTTTTTGCAAAACCTATTTTTGAACTCTATGAAGGGAGAAAATAACAGATTGTCTGCCCCAGTTTCTCTTCATATTCTTTACCTAGCTCAATCAACCATAGCTGCACTTAACACAGGAGCTCCTCAAGGAAAATCTGTGGCCCTGGTATTACAGAAAACCAGACTGCATCATCATATTTTTCTCATCCCAAAATCTAACAAGATATTTTTTTAGGAATCTATCTCTCTTCAGAAAATACATGGTTCTGATTCCTAAAGCTGCTCAGAACTTAGTGCTTTAAGTGCCACCAAGCAGCCTCTAAATGTTACAACCAGGCTCACAATGGACACAATCTAAGTATATGCCTTGTAGTTTTTCTTTGCTTATAACTTTGATCCTTCTCAGCAGCTACTTGGATGCATTCTGGAACAGCCAAGGATTTTGGATGTACTAATTCCTTAAAGAAAATTTGGTCCCAGTAAATGCCATCTCAACTCTGCTGACAGTAGCTAGTTTGTCAAAGAACATAAATTGATACTAGAGGCTAATTCAGAAGTTTCTCTTAATTTGGCAACGTATCCCTATTAGGATTAGTGTTCAAGCAGAGAAGTGCACCACATTGCTTGATTCAGCTTTCTAACTGGAATTCTGCGATCCAACTGTTCAAAGTTCAGTGCTGTCTTCCAAAATACCACAGTTCTCTTGATACTCAAGAGCTCAAACTGTGTAGATAACCTGGAATATACAACTTAGACCTTCAAATGCCGTGGATGTAACATCTGCAGACCTTGCCATAGGTTTCAGAGTATTCTATTTAGAATAGTAGGTCTAAAGCCAGACAAAAAGGGTATTCTCCTGCCTGAATTTCAACACCAGTCTAGAAAATCCTTTGGTCTAGAGAGCTTCCCAGGATCTTTCTACTACGGACCACAATTTTATTTTTTTAATCATTATTTTTAGTTTAGCATGCTTCCTTTACCAGTGAGCAAGTGCAAGTTCTTC
>VZTM01004448.1:893-11518 GCA_013400555.1 Jacana jacana | reverse complement strand
AGACTGACAGGTCTATAGTTTTTCAGATATTCCTTTTTGCCTTTCTTGTAGATGGGTGTTATATTTGCTACCCTCAGTCCATCAGGACCTCCCCAGTTAGTCATGACTTCAGGAAAATAAAGGAAAGTGGCTTGGTGAGCACATCTGCCAACTTTTCCAGGACTCCTGAGTGTAACCCATCTGATCCTACAGACTTGTGTGCATTCATGCTTCTCAAGCATGGTTTAGAAATTTGGACTCTGCTGAAAATGTGTTGTTTAACCACATTGTGGTTTTAATTGTCTTGCTTTTAAATAGATACTACTGGGATATTTTTCCAGTGGTTATTTTCTTACATACATTCTTTGGTGTCAAGGCTGAGGTGTAAGTATAGAAAAAGGAACAAATCAGGTGCCCGAGTACAGCTGTCTAGTGCCCTCCACCTCCTGCTCTAAAAGGCATGATTTTCTTATATCCTGTTTCAGATCTTCCAGACCTGTTCCTGTGACTGAGAAACCACAGGGCATCTAATACGACACTGCATGCCTATAAGGGCCAATAATGCTTATAAAGTATTAGAGTGTTTGGTTTACTAGCTCCTGTCACTTCCAATTGATTTATAGAGTGCTGCAGTTGTTGTTACTCTTACCCCTGAGTGCACGTAATTGAGCTTCTAATTTTGTCCCACACATTAGAAATTCAAGGCAGTTTAAAATAAAGGAGTCAGAACAAGAATACAAGGAAATGAAGAGAAGTTGCCCAGTATTGTATGTTATGATACCTTGTGATGCTTTGGAGTGACAAACAAACTCAAATATATTTTTTTTTTTTCCTAGAGCTGAGGAGAACCCTTACAAATTTGAGTGTATCTTTCTATTGTCTCAAAACTACATAGGCCAAAATCACTGAACAATTTCTGAAATTGTTCAGAAAAGTAGCTTTCTGAAAGCTACTTTTTGGTTTAGAGACAGGGCCTTATTAGAGAGGTATTCTTGCTCTTTCTCAGGAAGACCAGCAGTAATGGTTCACATTCAAGATGCGAGAGGCCCAAGTTCAGTTCTCAGGAGGCTAGAGAGTCAGTGTCTATCGCAATCCTTGTCCAAATCCCCACTCTGAACCAGGTGGAGAGTGGATTTTTACGTGCACATTCTACTACCCAGTTAAAGAAGTTGCAAGTGATTTCAAATGGAGTTTTCTGAATTTTTATAGCTGGAGCCAGCAAATATATTTGTATAAAATATTTATATAATCTCTGAGACAGAAAGAGAATAAGTCACTAACTTGGTAGATGGAACCCTCACCTGGGAAAATGGGGCACGTAGCTATCAGTCGCTTCTCCAAGATTTATGCAGGATGGAAAAATTCCATATAATATAATAAGGAAAGCATGCCTCAGTAGTCCACCTAGGGCACTTTCTCCAGAATTAGTAAACGTGAGCTCAGATCTGTGCAGGCAGAGGTCTGCACTGTGGCTGAGTCTCATACCATCTGGGAAATAACTCTAAGGAGTAAGTTGATAGAAAATATATGCCATCAATACGAGTTGTATGAATCTAGTTCCTTGGTTTCTTTGCTACTGGCTGCTGAAAAGGCATTTTTTTCATTTAGGTTCAGATAGAAGGTTTGAGTTGACTTAATTTATTTTCTTTTAAAACCCTCATTTGATGAATATTTTTTCCCTATTTGGTTTTATCTAAAATTTTTTTGCCCCTCTGATTTAGCTGCACAATATTAGTTTCAAATAGGTTCTTTTGAAACTTTTGAAAAATATCATAGAATGGTTAGAGTTGGAAGGGACCTTAAAGATCATTAAGTTCCAAACCTCCTGCCTTAGGCAGGGACACCTCCCCAGAGCCTTTTCTTCTCCAGGCTGAACAAGCCCAGCTCCCTCAGCTTGTCTTCATAGAAGAGGTGCTCCATCCCTCTGATCATTGTGGCCCTCTCCTGGACTCGTTCCAACAGGTCCATGTCCTTTCTATGTTGAGGACTCCAGAGCTGGACACAGTACTCCAGGTGGGGTCTCACAAGACCAAAGGGGTAGAAGTTCAGCTGTTTTAGGACATCAAATTAAGACTGCCAATTTTGATGATTAATAAGGAACCTATGTTCTTTGTGTCTGGTCGTTTTAAATTTTCTTTTTAATGGAGAGGTGGAGGAAGGATGGAGTCTGTGTCTTTTGTTCAGCAGAACCATGATAGTGAAGCTAGTTGTGTGGTCTGCATTTTTCTCATACACATTTCTAATGACCATTTAGACTATAGAAAAGAAGAAAAAAACAAACAAAATTACAGGAATTTTCTGACTCTGTAATAACTGTTTTTCAAACTGTGGTACAGTTGTTTCTTAATAATAAGTAATGAATAAATGCCAATAACAAGACACACCTTGTGCTGGAATAGACATGGAATAACTTTAATACTTCATAGTCAAGGGAACGGCAAGCATTCAGTCTCTCTGGAATTGTCACTCTTTTGGATCATCTGGCAGAAAGTACTATGTGAGAAGCACAGCTGGGTCTCTTTCTCTCAGGAGAATCAAATGAAATACCCTGGTGTCAGACTCAGCTGGCTGAAAACAATGCATGCCTACAGTTGTCTCCCAGTTGCCTGCAAAATGCTTTTTTAATATATCTTGCACTAACTGCAATTAGTTCAGCATTTCAAATTGATTAATAAGTATTTTAATAATATTCAAAACACAGTCCCCAGAAAATACATAGATGTCATGAAAGCTACTGTCTGACTCCTGATGACAAAAAATGGTAATTATTTAATAGAGAACATTATGACGAACTGTAGTAATTATCCTAATTTTCATTTTATTGTTGTAGCAACAAATATTTTAAGCTTCCATTGCTATACAGTGATACAGAAATTAAAATACTTACTAAATCTTACTTACTTACTAAATGAGGGCAGGGATGCTCTACAGAGGGACTTGGATAGACTGGATAGATGGGCCAATGTTAATGGCATGGCCTTCAACGAGGCCAAGTGCCAGGTCCTGCACTTGGGCCACAACAACCCCATGCATCGCTACAGGCTTGGGGCAGTGTGGCTGCAGAGCTGTCTGGCGGAAAAGGACCTGGGGGTGTGACAGGCAGTGTGCCCAGGTGGCCAAGAAGGCCAATGGCATCCTGGCTTGCATAAAAGATACTGTGACGAGCAGAAGTAGGGAGGTGATTGTCCCCCTGTACTCAGCACTGGTGAGGCCACACCTTGAGCATTGTGTCCAGTTCTGGGCACCTCAACACAAGAGAGATATCGAGGTGCTGGAGCGAGTACAGAGGAGGGCAACAAAACTGGTGAGAGGCCTGGAGGATAAGTATTATAAGGATCGATTGAGGGTGTTAGGGCTGTTTAGTTTGAGGAAGAGGAGGCTGAGGGGAGACCTCATCACTCTCTACAACTGCTTGAAAGGGCATTGTGGAGAGGTTGGTGCTGGTCTCTTCTCATGGGCTATTAGCGACAGAACAAGAGGGAATGGCTGCAAGCTGAAGCAGGGTAGGGTTAGGCTAGACATTAGGAAAAAGTTTTTCACAGAAAGAGTGGTTAGTCAGTGGAATCAGGGAGGTGGTGGAGTCACCGTCCCTGACTGTGTTTAAGAGTAGATTAGATGTGGTGTTGAGGGATATGGTGTAGGGGAGAACTTGTAGAGTAGGGCTGATGGTTGGACTTGATGATCTGAAGGTTCTCTTCCAACCTAAATGATTCTATGATTCTATGATTAGTATTTAATTTAAAAAATACAAAGGGAGTAACTTGTCCTTTTTGACTACTAAGTATGCTTCCGTAGGCCTCTCTCGCAAATAAAAACATGAGTTTTTAACTTCATGTTGGTGATTAGTACTACTGAAAACGATGAAAAAGTCTAGTTCAAAAGTCAGAGAAAAGCCCATGGGAGGCTACTCTAACTTAACTCTAGTTTTAGATTGTAGATAAGGAAACTAGGATACTGTACATAATAATGTATTTATTCTGCACATTAAATATTCGTGGATTCATTTAAAGATGTGAAATCCTCACGTGTATCATGTCATTGTATTGGATAGATCTCAAACTGGCCTGCACATCTAAAAATAAAAGAATTCAGAGATGGAAAGGAATAAAGAAGGCAACTACCTTTGTAAGCAATAGTTTTTTTATAACCATAATTATCGCTCCCGTGAATTGTAATGAATGTTTTTTGCCAATCAGTTTTCTGTATGAACTTCAGGCTTCGATTTTCACTGGAAAGCTTTAGCAGTCCTGTACCCAAGATGAGACCTTTCTCTCAGTGGTAATTCCCAACAGTAGTGTGGAAGTTGAAGAAGCTATCCGTTCCCAGTTTTCACAGAGGGCAGGAACTGAAAGTCTGGCTGGATTCTTCCTTTACATGTTATTCCAAAATACTCTCAAGAGTTCAGTTACATGAAATTTGTAGAGTTTCTGGATTTAGAAAACTATTAATTTTATTTTACTTGATATTGATCTAAAAATATTTTCAGAAATGTCATGGTATATGCAATAGTAACCATAAGAATCTATTGGTTATTTATGTATTAAACATAAAACTGCCCAACTACTGAGTAAGAAAATGTGTGCAAAAATGCCTCTCTTGACTGTTGAGTAAGGTCAGCATTCCAATGCATTATTTCCTAAGGCAGTGAATGGTTTCAGTCAATAGGTATTTCTCAGGACAGTGCATGTAACTGCTTTGGTTTGTATTTTTACCTTTTATTGAAATTTTTTGTTATCTCCACAAAAAGTAGTCTTTTGGATGTTTTTTTTTTTTTAATTATTATTTTTTTATTTTAGAAATTACATTCATAATTTCTAATCTTTCATTAAATTCTTTTTTTGTTTTCCTCAGAAAAGCCATTCTTTTTTCCTTTTTTTTCTTTTTTTTTCTTTAAAGCCTGAAGCTTACATTTTCTTTTACTTACCCCAATCATGTGATGAAGTTGTGGAGTATTGTGTCCTTAGACCACTTCTTTGGTATTATCTAGCAAAGCAGAAATAATATACTCTCTCATTGAATTTAGCTGGTATTTTACTTTATGGAAAATGGAGGTAGTTTACATTATGGAAACATGAACACTTTGAATCAAACTCATCATGAAGATACATCAGGCATGAACTAGGCTTTTCAAATCTTCCCAGGGCCTTTAGGAAAATATGTAAAATATCTTTATCCTAAACTGAACTTTCTTAGTTTAATGTACTTATTCCTCCGAGAACTCTAGTTTTATGGAACTTATCTAGATGTAGCCTTTTACTGAACTGGAATAATACTGGGAGATAACTAGGAATATATACTTCTGACTGCAGTCATATCAGCTATAATATATGGGAATATATTTGAATGTGTTCTACATTAACAAACGCAAGCTTATTGGTGAGAATATATGGTTAAACATTCTGACATTCATTCTGGAAATATTTGTCTAGTGTATTCATTCCCAGAGAATATTATTACCACTTTAAAAGCAGACCATTGGAGATTCAGCTGTGATTACTTCTTTCGACTGGTTTCGGGATTACCGTATCAGTTTATATGCCATTTTATTTTATGATGAAACTGTTGTATTAAATCTTTAGACTCCCTTTTCCTCCTCTGTTCCTTCCCTTTTAAGATTTTTTTTTTGTGATATTGCTAGTGAATGAGAACAAATCCAGTGCGTCTTGGAGCTTCCTTATACAAAAGTTTGTTGTAGATGTTTCGGTGAGCATACCCTACAGTTATTTCAGTATAAAACACCTACAAAACTACATCCCTGCTCTAGGGGAGACATAGAGTTATGCTTTCTTGAAAAGCAGTTAAAAAGAGTATGTTTTTGTGAGTATGGAAGTTGTCAGTTTGTTCTAAACAAGGAATGTTACCCATAATTCAAGTACCAAAGCTTCTGGTCCCAGCAAGGCATCACCTGTTACAGAGTCACCTGCAGCCTTATGGGTATGGCATGGGGAATGGTTTTTCCATTGTCTCATAAGGCAGTACCTATATGCAAACAGTCTTGGGAATCCCAGTCCTGTGACAGCGCATACATGGCCTTCTCTGAAGGGCTGTCAGGGCAAAAAAATGATGGCCCACGTATATTGCTGTGGTGGGCTGTACCCAGCCTGCTGGTTGTAAATTGACTCAGTTTCAATGTTGTATTTCCCAACAGCTAAGAAATGTGGTTAATGCAATAATTCACATTTATAAAAATCACTTTTTTTTTTTCCAAGTTACAGGATAAATCTGATCCAGCTCCTTCAGCTCCATATTGGGAATCTCATCTACTATCAAAGATTGAGGAAACAGGTTTCTTTCCTGACCATAACGCCGAGTTCTGTTTGTAGATTGCCTTGGTGATAGTGTGGCTCATTTGTTTATTCTCATTTATAGGGATTTAATTACAGTCTCTGTAGTCTTCGTCCATTTCTTTCTCTGAAATGAATGAAAAATGTACGAAATATTTTCCACTCATATTCACTTTTACCAAACGTGACAAAAGCAGACCAAACCTGTAAGATATTTTAGCCTCATTATTCAAAGGATATTATGTTTGATTCATCATTTTACTTGTGCATGTGTTTCTGCAATTACCCCTCACAAGAGTGTCTACAGTCTTAAATATATTAGATTACTACAGGTTTAGTGAAAATTGGAAGTTACGTAGAGAAGAGAGATCCTATTAGTTCTGTAGGTCACTGCAAGTCTGTAGGATCAGCCAGCTTTGTGTAGCACCAGAGAATATACCTGGGAAAGGGCTGCTATGAGCCAACAGTGCTCCATATCCTGTACTGCTGTATGACAACAGTGCAGAAAACCTTTATTTAGAACTTATTAGAGATCAAAAAATCTTATCACAAGACAGTAATCCCTATGAAAACAAGCTTCACTTGGGTCCATGCTGTGTAGAACCTGTCATTTAGTTTTGTTTGGCTTATATAATGTAATTTCTTTCTAAAGCAATCAAAGCACGCATTAGAGTCATTATTAGTCCTGTTGCTTTCCTTGTACCTGATTTTCAAATCCTCAAAGTGATATCTTTTGTTCTATAATGAATTAATTGAATTTGAATCTTCTGTCATTAGCAGATGGATTTCTTTGTTTAAATATAAATATGAAGATGCTGATTTATTTCAATTCTTGAATGCTGATTGTATGACAATTGTGTCTTCTTGTGAATAAATGAATTATTTTTCCATTATGTTAATCTCATTTCCTTTAAAGCCTGTCTGAAAATCAGGCTGATTTATTTACATTTATAGATGAATACCTAATCCAGAATGATCTATTTTTATTCTGTAGAACACTCATCAAATTTCTCCTGTGTCATTTTTTTATTGGTAATGCTGGTTGTTAGAGCAGTTCTGATGCTGCTGCAAAAAGTAACGTTTTTCCAAAACAATGGCTCCTGCAGGTTTTTCTACTGTAATTCTACAGTAATTAATTATACAGTGTTACTATTTTATAAAAAATCCAGAAAACTACTAGAAATAACTACTGCATTATACTACATATTGTAACATAAAGCATGTGTTTGAAGGTTCTGCCTAATGAAGATGTTTTAAAAATAATCCACAGCCTTTGCTGGTTTTGTTTGTTGCTTCCAAGTTATGGAATATGTAGCATGAATTCTCCATCAATTTCACATGCAGAATCTTGTGATGGGAAAAAAGGAGGCACACTTTAAGTGCAAAGTCAACATTTTATTATCAGCAAAATTGAAGATTTAACTCACTAAAAATATAATTAATTGAGTTGCAATGAGACTAATTGTTCAAATTATATACAGTTAAAATTAATACACACAAACATTCCAGTATCTAACACTTTGCNTTATTTAAAAAAAAAAACAACAATAAGCATGAAACCATGCAATAATATAAAGCTAAGCAAAAGTTAAAACTACTAATAGTAGCTAAAAGTCATAGCTTTTTTCANGGTCCTACAGTGAATGGCTTCACTTATGGAGTGGACACAGGCTGTAGAAAATCATTACCATCCCAAGACCTTTGCTGGGAGAATGATGTTGATGCTTCTTCCTTCTTACTGTAGGTTCTGCATGGGGTCATTTTACTCGTGAATATGCTTTATATCTTGGTATTTCTGCAGTGGTATGGAATTCCACATCACATCCAAATTTACTACATATTGTTTGTTTTACATATATTGGACACTTACTTTTTTCCTCTTTCCTATTTCTGAAACTGATTTTGTCCAGTTATATCTTTTCATGGTCATTAATTGACTATTGAGTCAATTAAGTTGCTTGTTGTGCTGAAGTGTCTGGAACCACCCTGTGATTGCACTTTCAAGGCAGCTCTATGCCTGTTCTGTTTTTGGCATTTTGTTCTAGGGCCATACATAGGTTAGTCTACACAGAGTAACCATTCATCATTACTAGATATTTATTTAAAAAAAAAAACAACAATAAGCATGAAACAATGCAATNACAATAAGCATGAAACCATGCAATAATATAAAGCTAAGCAAAAGTTAAAACTACTAATAGTAGCTAAAAGTCATAGCTTTTTTCATAGTTGTTTTGCCACAGATAAACATATAAAAACAATAGTTGTTTTGCCACAGATAAACATATAAAAACAAGTCACCATATGGGCCCAGACAAGTCCTGAAAAAGCCTGACAAGCCTCAAGGCCTGAGTTACTAACTTAACGTGGAGCTAGTGGCACATCGCAGGGAATGGCAAGATTTAATCTGGAAATTTAAAGCAACTATGGTAAGCTTCATATGTCTTTTTTTTGCCCATTTTTCATCTGGATAAAGATCATCTGAATAGAAACTCCTGGTATACCACTTACTTAGTATTGATATGTTTTGACCAGAAAAATGAATGACCTTTTTTCTCATGGAATATCAATAAACAGAAATGGTTATTATTACTGAATATCAGCAACGATGATCTCACAATTTGCTACTTCATGCTATTCTGCCTCAGGAAAAATTCTATGAGAATTTGAAATACATTTATTATTAATATTCATGTGTGATCACGTGAAATGAAATCCATAGCATTTAACATAACTTTGAGGTCAGATGGAATGATACAGAAGTTTGACTGGTGGCAAGTATATTTCAAGCTCAATGTCTCTTGTATCAGTAGAATATTTGAAGAGAAGGCAATAGGTTGGCATGGCAACACTGCTTAACTCATATTTGTCAAGGCCACTGTAATTACTTAGCAGAAGACATAGGTCACAGGAAGAATCAATCCAGAAGCAAAATTGTTCCATCATCTTCTCAAGTTCCAGGCCAAAGGTTTCTAGATAAATCAAGAAGTACAGTTTGACTGGAAGAACTCATTCTCTCTTGCCTTGGCCTCAGCGAAATCTCCTGTCAGTACACGCTTGTTCTCATGTATTCTGCTTGTGAACTGTGGATTATTTTGATGAAAAGTATCTTTCTCTTGCTTACATGATCAAATGTCTAGATATGAAAGAATGGATTGGTTATTTGAGGTGTTACTCTCCAATGCGTTTCAGAAGTCACTACTCAATACCTGAAATCAATACCATTTGACAGTAGGTATTAGAATACAGATTAGTGTATCAAGCAGTGTATTTTTAGGAGACAACATGAAAGTACAGTGTACGGTATTGTGTTTATCAAGTAAGGCTGAAGAAAGACTTGTTCATTTGGGGGCTGAGTGTATTTGATGTGGTGAGACTAGAAGGCTGGTAGAACATGATTGCTGCTGGATTGCTGCAAGGTTTGTGCTAGATTGTTATTTAACATATCTTAAAACCGTGAGCTGTGGCCCCCGTCATAAGTATTACATCTAAAAATTGTTCTTATCAGCACAGAGTTTTGAGTTTTTTGATCAAAATCTGAGTTATCTGTTAACTCTAAAGACTGTTCATTGCATATAAAGGTTGAAAATTTTCTTTTGCAGGTGTCATACTTTTAAATCAAAGATTTTAATGATTGTTATAATATTTCTGCATATCCAAATTCATTTAACTTGCTTAAAAGTATGGAGTAGTAAAGCTTCTCAGATTAAACAGTGATAATTATTTTAATAACTAAGACCCTAAAGAATGGTTACAGAACAAAATATTTGTTGGTATTTCTCCTTTCTTTCCTGACACCTAAAATGTTTTGCATGCCTAGCTGACAAATGAAGACTTGAAAACAAAGGTCGTCTATTGCATGTGCATCTCTCCACCATGAGACATATGCTGATTACTTGACTAAGAGGTGCTATGAAGAATATCTGTTGAAAAGAATTCCACTGTTGCTCAGGACCATATTTCAAACACCACTTAGTATTTCCTTTGAAGCTTTATGCAAGTAAGGTTTAGAATAAAAAATGAGCTGNTCCCACTTCAAAAAAGAGTGAGCTGTATCTATATTTGAAGAAGCAGCAAATAGGTGTTACTGATTTCAGAAATGGAATTCTTATGCCATAGTCTGATTCCAAACTGTGGTTAAGAATGATGTTGACAGAGTTATTTTCTTTAGCTGATGTTTTTACACCATATTAAAAACTGGTTTTCTTTTGTTAAAAGGAGGGATATTACTGCCTTTGCAGGATAATAATGTAGGAAATTATTATGAAGTCTGTTTAAGTTCTACTTGAAGGTTAAGTTCAAGTAGTTATTTTTTTTCTTTACTTCCCTAAAGTTGTGTACACAGTGTTATAAAATTTCCCA